>OZ026614.1:66880466-67420966 GCA_964020975.1 Hermodice carunculata | reverse complement strand
TCAATCAATGAACATTGAAGTATATTTACACTTGTACCACAGACACTTGGGAACTTTCTGCACCGGTGTGTATATATATGTATATGTGTGTGTGTGTGTGCATGTATGTATGTATGTATGTATGTATGTATGTATGTATGTACATATATTTATCTGATGTTTGTGTCAGTTTTACTACCATAAAAGGCTTTGATATACACTGTATAGGCCTAGGCCTGGGCAAAACTGCTATATCCACACTGTTATAGTGCTCTTCTGGGAGTACTGTTAAACGGAATAGGTCTATATAACAAGACCGGAAATGATGTAGGCCTAGTTCAAAATGCAGCATCTGCTAGGCCTGACGAGGTGTTATTGAACTTAATTGACATGAACATGAGATAAATAGATCATAGCATGCTTTGTTTGCGATAAAAAGTATATGGACTTGTACAGGATGCCATATACTTTATATTGCCGACAAAGCATACTATAATCTATACATATACATGTATATATATGTATTATGGTATACATATATGTATATAATATATAAAAAATATATTTATCTTCTGTTGTATATTGTTTCTAACTGTGTCTGATTGTTAACTCTACTCCAATTTTAATACTAGCAGCAGTTGCCCAGTTTAAAACTTCTATATACATGTATTATGGACTGTCATGCACGTATACATGTAGCTTGTTAAATCCACAGAGTCCATAATTTGGTCATATGTTTACTTGGACTAAGATCAAGATTGTATTTCTTTATAAAAGAAGAGCTTTTTTACAAGTACATTATAATGAGCATGGCTGGTTTACAGAAACACTAAGAATAGGAGTGAGTTCTTGTGCCAGATGGAACAAGAGAAAACAACATCTAAGGCATAGTTTGTCATTTATGCTGACACAAAAGAACCAAAAAGTGGTTCTCCTTTTTGAACCATGCTATTTGCACAAGATTTTAGAGATTAACGTTCATTCATGCTTTGGACTTCATGTTGTTTTTACAATCTTAGACGCCACATTGAGCTATAATTTCTAACCTGTGATGCACTCCTTGTATTTAACTTTCCTCTTGTATGCACCAGTAGTTTAACTAACACAAAGAAAATGGTTGTAAAGTGAACAGACCCAATGGTGTAACGGTTAAGACAGCTCATTCTGATGACGCACTTGCACAAGCCATCCAGGTCTAAATGCTGCTGGATGTCTTGATTTTAATTTTCGTAACATTTTTGAGAATAGTGCGAATCTCAGACAACAAAATCCATCTCATGATTTGACCTGTACAAAGCTGTAGATAATTATGATCCCAAATACAGGGTACTTCTGAAAACCATCTATCTTACATCAATCAACCACAGTTGTCATCGTGGTAATTAAATTCTTAAAGGATTCTTATGAAGTTTCACAAAATGCACCTGAGAATGAAGTTGTAAGACATCAAAAGAATGTTGCAAGTTGGGTCTCTTGAAGTACCATCTCTGTAAAAAAAAAAACTTTGAAACTTGTCGAATTTTTGTGGTCAATTTGTTTTTAACATTGAAATTGTTTCACTGTCTTACTCCTTCATGCACAGTTTGTGCACTTTCCTGGCTGATGAAAGGGCATTTGGGGGTTGGTATTCAAAGGATAAGTTAGGCACACACACTCATTATGGCTGGCACTTTTAGTTGAGTCAAGTCCACAGGTATGAAATGCTCTGGAGAGTGTTGATAAGTGTGGGCAAAGTTTGCTAAGCACATATGATTACTCTTGGCCAGATTAAACTTCCTTGTACATGTGCAATGTTCAAAATAACTGATATTGCATCAACATTTTACATGCAGAATTCCCTGCATATGCCACAAAATTAACTCATTTTAATTGACATTGTTAAAGTCAGTTTCTTTGAAAAATGCCCACAAATCAAGAAAATGTAGTTTGAGCACTGATATATATATATATATATATATATGCCTTTTTACCCTGGGCACATAAAGTGCCGGAGGGTATTGTTGTGTCCTGCATCGTCTATCTATTCGTCCGTCTGTCCATCTTGTTGACGTTACCACAATATCTGAAAAAATATTCATTGTAGTTGTACCAGATTTTTTTCACAGAAGAACCTTGCAATAGACCATGTTCCTATTGAAAACCAGCTTTGTCTGAGTATTTCAAAACTTTTTATGAAACTTTTAATGTATAGTGTCAACCCTGACGACGTTACCGTGATATCTCAAAAAATATTGACTGCAGCTTTACCAAATTTTTGTCAGAGATGTATCTTATGATGGACCAGGTTCCTACTAAAAACCAGCTTCCCCTAACTATTTTTTGAGTTTTTATAAAACTTTTAATGTATTTATTTGAAGGCTGTCTGAGTGGCGTCAACCCTGATGACATTACCATGATATCTCACAAAAATGTTAACCACAGCTTTCCCAAATTTTTGTCAGAGATGCATCTTATGATGGACCAGGTTCCTTTTTAAAACTAGCTTCCTCTTTGTATTTATCAACTATTTATGAAACTTTAAAGCATTTATGTCAAGGCTGTCTGAGTGGTGCACAAGTGGACGACGTTACCATAATATCTCAAGAAGGATGTAAAGCAGCTTCCCCAATTTTTTTTCAGAGATGCACATCATAGCGGACCACATTCCTATTGAAAACCAGCTTATTCTTATTTTGTAAACTTGTAATGAAACTTTTGAAGCGTTTATCTGATGGCCAACTGAGTGATGCACAGTACAGTGCATGATCTCTGTCACCAGAACGTGTCCCAAGAACGCATCCAAAAGGGCTCCTTCATTTCATAGACAACAATATGAAAATAATATGTAAAGCATTCCACTGCAAAGTCTTAAAAAAAATGCATGATCGAGAAAAAAAAAATTGTGGGCACCAAGGGTAATCCGTTCTCTGGATGTTATTTTAATTCAAATGGAGTAAGTTCAATATTAACTTTGTTAGAGACAAGATGAAATAGTAAGTGTGAGCATGGTAAAAATAATTATGCTAAAAACAAAACTTATTGCAATTTAAACCAGAATAGCCACATATAAAGTGATTCATAATTATACCACTAAGCAATCTCAAACATTACATATGTTTGCAGAGGAACATGTGCAATATAGACAATAGTAATTCCATATGTACATGTATACAGGTTAGACAGGGACAGGTTAGCTTATGGAGAGTAAAGAGTTTGAACTGCGGAATAGGATATTGACTACTAGGAAGTGGTTCTGGGCAAAAAGACACAAATACAATATGCCAAAATCTAGAACAATTTTTCCGAAATTTTGTGTGTCAGAAATTTTCTGAAATTTTCAATTCTTTACCAAATGAACTTAAAAGTACCCAAATTCTAAACAAAGTACAATTAAAATGGAAATTCAATTTCTTTGGTTACTATATTTAAGGTTTCTGATTATCTGATGTAATTTTTCTCCTTTTTTGCTATGTTTACAAATGTTATATTGCCTAGCTTACAATCAGACATATTTCTGTATATTTATTTGTACAAGGGCCCATAAGCCCAATGGGGTTTGTTCACCAACTTTGCTGTTCCTTTATTACAAGTTGTCATATACTTCTGTACATGTATTTACATTATTAGCAATAAACTCTATTACTCTAATGTGGGCTGTGTACTCAGTATGTGACATATACCCCCAAAAATGCTATTTGAAGGATAAACTGCTTTGTTAATGCTAGAACAAGTTGCTTTGTGTAACTGTAGATTAATATTGCAGTTAAGGAAACTCATTGTTTGCGTCATATATTTATACGACAATATAGATTTACAAAAAGCCTAGCAAAAACAACAAAAAAATAAAGGTTTTTAGAAAATCATAAATTTGTTCAATGTGGTATACATGTACTCTCAATAGAATTTTCTCTTAAAAAAAAAATAAAATAAAAAACAAACAAACAAACAAACAAAAAAACACACACATACCACATACACACAAAAAAAATATTTGTATTCTTTTCCTCCAGCAATCAGTTATATGCATAATTAACTTAATTCACCCTTCATTAACTTGGCACATTAATATGAAACAAATAAGAAAAACAGAAGGCTCTGGGAACATACAGGTGTATTATACAAATTATAATAAGATACTGTTTTCAGATTATCTAATAGCTAAAGAAAAAGCTAACAGTAGTTTGGTTTCAGATGCTGAAGAAAGGGAGGGAGGGAGGAAAAGAGAGGGGAGGGAGAGAAAGAGAGAGATATTTATCATGGCACTTGTCACTGTCTATGCCTGGCTAAGCCTTGTGTGCTGGAATTGTGATCTTAATGTTGTGCTAACTCTAAGCCCTGATGATCCTTCTTGCTATTTCTGTCAAAGGCTAATGTTCTGTGAGTACTGTAAATGCTTGCTGGGAAGGGTTATTCATGGTTTTACCAGTATTTTATATAGCATACATGTAGATAAGACAGTGTAATGGCAGAATGTCATTATGAAAACAGCTTAGGAAGGGTCATGGCAGTCAAAGTATCATATTTCAAATGTATTTCCAAATCCCATGAGGAAAATGTAAACAGTCTTAATCAAGCATATTTTAAAGAGTAGGGCGGATGTCAGATACAGTATTCTGCATGGTGATGGTGCCTTTTTCCTGTGTCACATGGTGTTTTTCAACCAATGATGGAATCTGGTTTTGTTTATCCTCCAGGTGTCTCCACCTGCAACAAATGGATACCAGGAGGACTTCAGTGCCACAGGCCACATGCTTGATTCATAAAATATTTGATACTATTATTTGGATACCATTTGGAGCTAGGGCATTCATGTAATCATACATCCCCTTTAGGAGGGGATGCAGACAGTGCTTACTTCCATTGTGCACTGTCTCCGTAGCCACAGCATATTTTATTTTCCTTATATTTCTGTCCCCTCTTGACCTTTTGCATCCTAATTTAATTTGGTACAGATAATCTGGGGTTCTGAGAAATTTTTCCCATATGATAATGTATAACCTTGAGGTCAAAGGTCAAGGTCAAATCCATGTTGCATTTTTCTGCTGACTGAGCACTTTTCACATATTGGTGTATAGTGTCTTAATGGTGCATCGTAGGCCCAAGTTTATTATTAAACAATAATAGGAAAGTACCTGTGGGCTTTCAGTTTGTACGGTTTCTTTTAAACTTGAGTGACCTTGAAAGGTCAAACTGCATACATTCCTGCTGATTACTATGTAAGTCAGTGGGAATTGCAATACGAATTTACATTTCTACTTCCTCTACAAAACAATTGGCCAGATTCACTAAACTTGGTGGGGATGCACAGTGGGTAGGTATCTACCAACTATATGTTTAACCGGTCATGCTCCAATGGTTTTTGGATTTTTAATGTTATTTTTACCCCTCAGCTTTGTAGGCCAAAAGGGTATTGTCACCTACATGTCCGTCTGTCTGTGAAAGTGATATAAAAGCTACTTTCCTTGATCTGGATAATAGAAATAAAGAACAACCAGTATGTAACAAAAATATTTGACAAGAGAGACCAGTACAAATTTGATATTTGCTCCAACTCTGATCTGACAGGAAATATTCCAGAGAATCAAGCATATGGAGTTTGTATCGGACAAGTGATATGTGTTGCTAGAAACACCACACTTTTTAGCGATTTTGTTAATAGTGTCAGAACTTTGTTGCAAAAACTACAATGCTAAGGTTATGAAAAACAACAACTACATAAAACTGTTGAAATGTTTCCAGACATATGACCAAATACCTAAAAAATACAACACTAAATCAAGAGCATTAGTCAAACTATGTCAAGATGGAGCTTGAAATGACAAAGTGTACTCTTCAGTGTTTAGACTTGTAATTAAGAGGGAAAGTAACCGGAATACTTATTAAACCCACCTAGAGAATTTTCCCAAGTCCATCTTAAGTGAGAAAACCATGATCATACTCACTTTTTGCAGGATTTCTTTCATTTCAACCATCATCCAGTATAGTGGAAGAGGTGGCTTCCAGCTAATACCTTAGTACACTTTACCTCACAACAGCTATAGTCAACTTTATGGTGCTAAAAATTGTATTACTATCTACCTGTTTATACTAGTGTCGGTATGGTGGAATAGCGTATGAAGCTTTTAAGTTTCAAAGGAGATGTCCGTCCATCCTTTCCGAGGGGTTTTTGGTCACTGATCGGCTTCTAGTTTTATCTTTTTTTTTGGTTAACTTTTGCATTTCTATTGATTGCCACATAAGTCAATGGGGTCTGCAATGGTAGTTCACATTGTGACTTCATCAAGACAGTAAACCAGATTCACTTGAAACTTTTGGTGCAGATAAGCTGTAGATGTGGGGAATTTTTTTCCATATGATTGTGAATCACATTCAGGTCCTAGTTCAAGGTCACAATGCCTAGCAAAAAAAAATGGTTTCCCTGCCACATCTTCAAATGGGTATGATTGAAGTCAATCAAACTTGGTCATTATTTATTGAAATTAGACTTCCCTTAAATTTGCCAAGAGGTGACCGAGAGGTCAAAGATCAAGGTCAAACTTTCAGCAGAAGAATGGTGGGCCTCTTACAGGGATGGCCTCTGGAGAGAGGTACCTGCTAGGGGGATGCATAATACTTTTTGCAAGAAAAAATTGCTTCTAGTTTATCAAATGGCTTATGAATTTATGCTGTTCAAGAGGACAAACAGATGAAAATGTGTCCTTCCATGGGAAGACCAACTGAGGTCACAATACATCCAAAATTTTACTTTACAAGGGTTAATTTACATGTGCAATTTACTAGGAGGGTTGAGACAGCTGCAACTCTCTGATAGCCTGACAATTTATTCATGTTACTGGCATGACAGGAAAAATTTGTTTTGAATCTTTGACGGAACAACAAACACATGAAATGCTGTGACAGAGTCAAAATTAAGAACACATAAAGTTGGTTTTTCCACTTATTTCGTTGCATGCCACAGTTTAAGCAAGGCAAGCATGTATAATCAGTTGACACCAGAAAATAATTCTGTGCATTAAAGGATAATATTTTCATGCCTTGTGATTACAATGATTGATATTCGTCATTGGTAGTGTTTATAGTAGCATTTGATCTATGCCGACAGAATAATTGACCAAACCCTTGGAATAATTTGTCCTTCAAAGGCATTAAAGTATTTCCTGGTGGTGGTAGTCATTACATGGTTCAAAGGACATATATATTATTCTTGCCATAATTGGAAGCAAATGGAAGGTTTGATCATTGATTTGGCTTTTGATTCAAATGGAAGTTCCATAACTTTCATACCTTGCCGTTATATTACCAGAACCATTAGGTGGAGGAATTTTGAAGTCATTATAGCAAAAGTGGTATGTCATGAAAACACCCTTTCTGAATTTAGGCACAAAAGGTGCACCTGAACGTGCTCTGTGAAATATACATGCAGCTTAATCTTTTGTATGCTGCTTTAACAATAAGAAGTGGGCACAAAGGCAAACCACACAGGGTTATCACAGTAAAAATGATAGGATGTGCTGAGGTTTTGATGGGATCACACAGTGGATTGGATTCATACTTATTGTGGATTTCATAATAGACAGTGAATCACACGAGTACTCCGTGCACATTTGAAACGTGCATGTACATGGCCTCTAAGTACTGATGCATACTAATCAATGTTACAAGAGCTTAACCCTCTCCCCCTTGAAGTGATACTTGAGTCAACAACCTTCCTTGGTATGAGTTGGGCACGAAGTGCCAACTCATGCCAAGGAAAGTTGTTGACCTGGGGCATGTGATCTTGATAGGGTTCATCTACAATTCTCAGTCAAAATTGTTTTTCATTACTGTTGAAATTAGTTGAAAACACTGAAGCAGACGATATTTGACCACCAGCCAGTTTTGGCCGGTTTAAGGGGGAAAGGGTTAATGCTTTCCTGGATGGAATGGGACAGAGTCAATAACTTTCTGGTACAAGGCATCCAACCTGCACCAAGAAAAGAAAGAAGCTCTTGATAGGGGACATACTATGGTGGGTCTTATGAGTGAATAAATGAATGGATGAATGAATATTCCTCATTTGAGACAACAGTCCACAGTAACATGCTGTGATACAATATAGATATAATACCTTTACATGTAAATGGATTGCATAACAGAAAAGGAAACCAAAACCAATCCTGATCAGTTAATGTCTATGAAAACATTAAAGCAGAGAACAAGCGCTTTTGGATAATTTGAGCAAGAAAGGGTTGTTCCTGGCTCAGATTATGTTGGTGCCAAAACTTGAAATGTCTGTATGCTCACATGTTCACATCATAAACCATTAGAATGACAAATAATAGCGTGGGTTTGTGCATAAAAGATAATATGTATTTTCATAGGCATACATGTTGATTTAAATTGAAGAAAAGTCTTTTGTCAGGTTTTTAAGTGTCAAAATGGATTGCTTGTAGGATACATGCCTGCCAGTGCTTGTGCACACTGGATTCATGTAAGCATTTAGAAGGTAGAAACAGAATTCATGTAGTATGATTTTTTAATTACATTCAAATATTAGGCACCACAAGCCCATCTTTTGGGTCGCAATAATTTGTGACCATCTTCTCCTTCACACCTTTCGCCAGACTTTCCTGGTTATCGCAACTGCACCTTTTCAGTTGGTCTTTAAGGGTGATGTGTCGGCCGGTGCAGCGCCATTGTGTACACACCACATAACCTCCATTTCTCTACCAATGACAGATTTCCTCGTAACTTTGCATCAAATAAAGCACTGCTACAATTGGATTTCCCCACTAAATTTTCTACAGCACACTTTTGATATTTTCTTGTGGTCATTCATTTTTGCAACAGTCCAAGTGATGAAGAAAATAGGGCCAATGGCTTTTGTGACGGAAGGTAATATGTCCATGAAGGCCGGGGGTGCCAATTGTGCAAGGCAATATGCTTCTTGTGCAATTCATCAAAATGTCATTCATTAGTGGGTGATAAATTGATCCAATGCGCTAGTAGAGTGTAGCACAATATCCTCCAATAATTGATTGATGTATTTGTGTTTATTTAGAAGACACTGGGCAGTTTCTGCAGGCACGGAGTCAGCAATTGCAAGTGGTCAGGCAAAGCAACACTCCTGGGAGTGTGGCATGGCCAGCAAATGTACACTTGTATCATTTGATCGTGCCAGAGATGTCTTTGGAAGATCATTTTGTGTCTCCTCCTTTGGACAATGCTGTCTTGAAAGGGCACTTTGCAAATGAATGAGGCTCTTTTGGCCTGTCAGATGGGTACACATGTACATGTATATATTTAACTTGTTCCATACCAGTCCCTGATTTTTCTGTATATATACCTAGATTTAAGAGGGCAATTGCATATCTAAATTCTTCATGAAAAGAGCTTTTGTTCAAGTTCCAACATGCCTATAGTCTTAAGTCAGTGGTTCTGGCACTGCCTGGCAAGTCATACTGCAGCTGCCGCAAGGGCAGCTGCAGCATGACTTTCCAGGCAGTACCAGAACCACTGACCAAGGCCTGTGACCATAGTGCTGTCCATGAACATATATGCATGGTCCTGTGGGTTGCATTTACAATGTACTGACCTCAGGTCCTTTACTTTCAACTTTTCTGGACATTGAAAATGAAATATTAGGGGATTAAATGTAATAGCATTTTCTTGCTTATTGTTGGTAAAATATTGGGAAAATACATGTTGCAGGAACTCTTTTTGAGTCTTAAAAAGTGTGTTACATCTTTTTAATTGAGATTCCAAGTGGTGCATAGTGTAATTTAAATGTGGACAATACAGTACACAATTAGTCAGGGTATTTTAACCCTCATGACTACATATATACATTATATATCTGTAAATTATACAACACTTAAGGTTGCCTCTAAAACAGACTCTTAATTGAGGGCCCAGTATTCCAAAGATGAATAGGTCATAGAGAAAAAAGTCAGTGATATCTGCGTTTGGAGGTGACACTGAAGGGTATGCACATATCAATTAGCCCTTTCAACTGCCATTTTAGGTGGAATGGTTTTTATTTCAGTTCATTGGAACTAGTTTGTGTTTACTGCGATATGTCGTCAACTCTTCCAGGTATCTTGAAATGCAGTTTCACAAAATGACAATTTTTTTTAAAGAACAGCATCATCACATTGTGTGATACTGTGCCCAAGTGTCATCCATATTACATGTACACTGTACATGCTTAGGATATCTAGTGCCTGAATATTATGGGTACTGAACTGTCATTGTCTGTAACATGTTTGGTGGATGTATGCCATTATGGCTGTTTCCTAGACATGCGTTTATCTATATGCAATATATTCCGATGTTAGAAAGTCTTACATGTAAGTAAACTCATTCTGTGATGAGTTGAAGGTTTTCATCAGTGGTTGTGTAGTGTTAACATGTGACTGTCATACTACATGTACCATCCCAGAAGCTGGGGTATGACTCTTAATTTCCAGGCAATTCTGAATACAGAGTTTAAATGTTGGTATTTGAATGAGACTTCAACTTATGAAGACTTTCAGAGTACGATTCCTGTTGAATTTCAACTGAATTTTGTTGTAAGATTTTCACAAAAGCATTTTCATTAAAGCACAAAAACATGCATAGTTTAACCAAAGTTTTTGCTTGTTTGTTTTCTACATTGTACATTGTCTAGCAAGTGGCGTGGAGCTGTGGGCACATTGGCAACTGCAGCATGCCACTTATGATTACCACCATATAGCATGCATTGAGTTAAAATTTAATTTCATGACAAAACTATAATGTTACCTAGGAGATTGTAGACAGGGGCTTTAAGGTTTTCTCAAGTGTATGGTGACACAACTACGCCACAACAATCAACCTGTGCTCAACTGCAAATGACTTGTACTAATTACTCTTCACATTGTTATCAGTGTCGGCCAAATTGCAGAATTGCAAACATTTGGAAATCCAATAAAAAGAGGATGTCACAGCATTGTTGTGTGAAGGCCTTGAGGGGAAAAAGCACCATGGATTTATTCCTCATCCATCTTTGATCAAATTTAGAAATTGAACAAAGTACATTGGCCACAATTATTTAAACAAATATTTCAGATTAACACAATGTGCTGTGCAACACCTGAATGCTGCATATATTAATATGCTGAAAATGAAAAAAGTTCAACATTGAAAAAAAAGTTATATTGATGGAGAAGTTTTGAATATAGAATGAAAAATTGCTTTTAAGAATTTCTCTATTTGGACTTGTGAAAATTATTTCAATAAATGTGTCACTTATTATTTTTAGTTTTCTGTCTTTTCCTGCTATAAAGGGTTAAAAAATTTGTAGTCCCTATGTTTTGTGTGGGAAGCGATTTGTAGAAAAAGGTGCTGTGACATTTCTACATATTCTACCCTTAAGGGATTAATGATTAAAGTTTTATCTTGAATTGAACAAATTCTGGCAATTAAAATGTGGTGGTAGAGATTAACCCATATCAAGTTCAGAATTTGTGGTACATGTACATGCAACTCTCGTTACAAGTGGATCTCTGAATCATGATACATGCAACTATCAGAATTTCATAGATCTCAGTAAATTGACTACCTGTTTGAATTTAAACAGGAATTCTCTTATTTCTTTGATCTTTCTAGAGATACATGTATGATCAATATTTTTTTCTTTCTACAAATGCTATAAGAAGTTTAAAAAAATAACAAAACTTTCCATTTTGAGTTTCACATTACCTACAATTCATTAAGCCATTCAGTGTCAAGCTCAGCTGACCATGTCAACAGCTTTTTCTAGAGCACTTTGAGGTCATTGGATGCAATGTGCCCATAGTGCACCGAGTAAAGTCTGCCTGCTCCATCATGTTCACGACTCTGTTGTTTTTGGTACATGTAATTGTAGGCATGATGGTATTTAAAAAATAAAATGTTGGTTGAAAAAGAATGTGATTCTAGTATTGTTATGTCAATTTGGAACACATTGACTTCTGTCAGAATTGGCAATGAAAGATTAAACTTCAGTGAACTTTAAAAAAAAAAAGCAATGGGAGATATAAGTCACACCACTGTATGTATGTCGCTTAAATTTGTTCCTGATATTCAGCACAACTTCTGATGAATGTAATTTACCGTAGTTTCTTTTTGTCTCTTGCAGCTGAGTTTGAAATAGTGGGGGGCACAAAACGATGGAGCTCCCAGTGTACATATGACTTCTATAGTAACAGCAATATAAAATCTAAATCGGGGAAATTTTTCTCCCCGAAATATCCACAAAACTACCCACAAAAGGCCAACTGTCAGTATATTTTCTACGGGATGCCCAAGGAACGAATTAAAGTGATTTTCCAGAATATACAGTTAGAAACAATTGATGGGAGGTAAGTACATTTAAATTATGTATGTTTAATATGTGTGTCTGCATGCATGCATGTATATATACAAGTATATGTATATATGCACATATGTAGATGTATACATGAATATAAGTGCACATGGATGTAATAGTGAGCATCTGCATAGATCAAGCATGCATATACAAGAGTGTAACACTGAGTAACATGGTAAGGTGTATGTTACATGTACATGTATATGTACATGTTTTGCTCATTGGTGACTTGCAAGGAGTTTAACATACATACATGCATATGGATGCATTGATCCTCTCCCTGTCATTATTACTGCTCATGTCATGTAAATTCTTAAACCAAAGACAACTCTGGAGAACTGGCTACATGACATACCCATTCACTGCCAGTGATGGAAGGAATGGGGACTGTTTACCGGGGCATGGATGAATAGGAGATACCATACATTAGCGGGATATATTCTGAAAGCCTGCATTTTAAATCCCCACCGTGTAGCGGGAGGGACTTTAATATAATACAGGGCTTGAGAATACATCCCAATAACAAGTGTTATCTCCTATTTAAACCATGCCTTTTTTGTCACTGTATAATTGTATAGTTGGAAACACTTTTCACCACCTTAATCCAAGAAACAGTATAGAACTAATTTTTGATCTGTCTGTGCACCCACGTGCCAGGTCTTCCTTGGCACGATCCACTGAGCACCATATAAGAGATACAAAAATGCCTCCATGACAAGGTCACACTGGATGGTTTAGATCGAGGTTACGGCAGTCGCGTCAACCTGTGGAAATCAGTGCGGGTTCGAATCCTGCTGGCACCTTACTGATAATTTTTTTTGTTTTTTTTTTTGGAAATGGAGCAGGGAGAACACTAGTTCTCCATGGCAAAATACAAAGTCCAGCAGTCTGGTCACAGAAAGTAGTTCTGCTACGAGAGACATCCACAGGGATTAAACTGGAAAAAACTGCAGAAGAAATCGCTGGCAGTGAGAAAAGAGGCATGGATTAAAAGGTTGTGAGCTGAAACATGGCAATGATATGTTTTGGTTTTGAGCAGGTCAGAAGTGTCTGTACAGTCAGTGCTTGGCCTGCAGACTGGCAGGTGCTACGTTTCAGTCTTGTCTGAGATACCCTTTTAGCTCTGCTGAGTTGTCAGTCAGCAGAATTAATGAAATCCAGTTTTCTGTGCTGCAAGTTTTTTCCTATTTTTTGTGAATTCTTATTTGTTAAGGCTATTTTTGACTGCTTTTCAAAAAACGGAACAGAATTGTTTGAAATTTTATCAGAATAGAAATTGACTAAAGATAATAAAAGTTTGCAAAAATAATGAGGATATGTTAATTTATGATGAAGTTATAAGGTATCAAAAGTTTGTACTATGTGTGGGCAAGTGCCTCTACTCCACAAAACTAGTTGCACCAAAGCAGCTCTACATATATTGCAATATTGTAAAAAGTGTAGTATGAAATGCTTTGCGTTTGCACATAGATCTTCCTCAGTGGACCTTCTTTGGTGTCGTTAATTTTGATCTTGAGTGACCTTGTAAGGTCAAACTGACATGTTGTTGTCTTGTTCATATGAAACTGTACATGTGTATGTCAACTACATGTAATGGCAAGCATTACTATAGAACATGTACAGGGCAGTAAAATCTGCAGATGCAGCAGATTCCAGTCAGCGAAGCAGAGGATAATCACGATACTCTTGTTTCAACTACATACAGTTTGCCACAAGCACTGGAAAAAGACATACCGAAGAGATGTGAAAAATATAGATCTCAATAGATATACACAAGAACGTGAGGTGTTCGGAGACCGAGGGATTGGCTTTGAAGTCAATTGAATCTCCTTCCTGGCCATAACCTGACTTGTCAGGAAAGGTACAAACCACCAACCATGCAGGCTTTGTAGTGACCAAGTTGCATGACTTGATTCAGACCATATCCCAATCAACACCAATTTGTTCACTTGTATCTTGCAAGGAAAGGTCATTTTGACTGTCACATTCGCCCTATTTACAGTGGACCCTGCTTATGAGGGCAGAAGGTCACTTAAAATTTGAGAGAAAAGTGGCTTTGTAACTGTCAGATTTCATCTACATCTCCTATGAAGTGAGGGTGAACTGCATGTTATATGTGACAAGGACACACCATCTGCATGAAAATGGTCTTTTAAGGGCTACATTGTATATAAGGGTATAAATCATGAGGTACTTGTACAAACATGGGGGTCTTGTTAAAAAAATGGGTTCACTATTTATTTTCTCACAAGATCTGCTTTTAACTTTTTCAGCCATGGAAATTATTACAGTTTCAAGTATCCCATTAATTCTGGTTTAATATATTCCTGGTATGAAGTTACTTTAGCTCCAGTGGCTGTATTCAGGAAGAACCTAAAGCTGATTCTGAATTTAATTTGAAATTTAAAGTGAAATCACTTTGTGTCAAAGTACTTGTCCTATATACATGTAGTATCATTTTAACACACTAACATTATTTTACCTGTAATTTTTGTGCTATTTGTAAGGGATCTAAAACAATATTGTGTCCATGTCACTGATTCTCTAATTCAGAACATTGACGTTAAGTGTGGTGTTGCCTTGGCCTGAATCACTCAACAAGAAGCTACCTGTACAGGTACAAGCAGATCCCTGTATGAAACAACTAAGACAAAAAATGTTGCTCTTGCAGAAATCAACCATCTGGAAATATTTAAATGCTTAAAAAGTCAAAGTCATATTCTGTAAAGTATGAAACCCATTTCAATCGTCCTCTGTTTTGGAATAAGTATTCTTTATTACTGCAGATGTTGGTAACAGCCTTAGTGTATCATCAATATGCCGTTATCATTTTGGATGCTGGTCACCTTTGTCTAGCAATAGACTCATGCAGTTATTTTGGTGGGATAATTGATGTGTATGTCTTACACAGGGTGTAACCCTGTATTTAATCCTCAAAGTTTGACCAAGTCCTATGAACATAAACAATTGAGAATGGGCAAGACCTTATATCACAGCCCGAAGTTCCAAAGTTGCCAAAAAGAAAGTCTACCTGTTTTCGTCACCGAAGTTACTTGTTAGGACTGAGCTACTGGCCACTGGCATGTTGTATTTATACTAGGGCATTAACATGCTCATTAGTAAGGTGTCACATCATTACACATCACAGATGTGGGGGCTGGTATTGGTTTACCAGTCCTGCACTGAGTGACCCCTGGTCAGCACTACTATAGAAATAGAGGAGGAGGAGGAGGAAAACCTGTGTCAATTGGACAGCAGTTATAAAGGAGAAAGTGTTGCTGTTAACTATATATCACGTATCATGAATACAGTGAATGCACTTAATTATTTTCAAGAGGTTTATTTTTCATGGTTTTGGGGATTCAGGCATTACACTGAAATTTTAATTTCACTATTTTGAACAAAGTTCCTATTAAACCTATGTTAAAATAACTTTTCACTGTGCTTTTATTTTCATGGTTTTGTGGCATCAGCGAAATAAAGTGAATTCTTAGTAAGTAGTTTGGCTGTTGTTTGGCAAGGTGAACTACAACATGAAGCTCAAGACTTAAGCATGTAACTGAACAAGGAGTTCACCTGCCCAAAACATTGAGGCCGAACGGTTCAGTGGTACGAACTTGAAGTCCTTATGAATATGTCCACTGGTTCATGCACCAATACTCTGTCTTCTGTCCCATTTTCTTGCTTTGGCTGCTCGTAGTCTCTGAGTTAATGATGTGCATCAAAGGACTTCTGAATCTGCAACGAATGGATGGTGACGAAATTTAAAATTGATGACTACCTGCACAGATCACTCAAATTGAAAATGAAGGTCTTGACCATGCTGAAGAGTTCTGTTGAATTCTTTCAAATTATGGTTCAAGAAAAGAGTTTGTACATGTACATTATGTAGGTACATCTGGAGCAACCGTCAATCACCAAAGGCCGAATATTCATGCAAGGTGTTTTTTTTTTTTGCCAGAGAAGGTATCAAACTCGCATTAAAACCTTTACAGTTGCAGTGTTGACTCAGCATTAGGATTTTGAGGCACTGCGCATGGTACAATCACACCATGCACACAGAGCAGACATGATTACCCATCAGAAGCTATTGTTTGGTAGTTACCAATGTGTCGGTGCCCACTACAGGTGCCATGGTGCATTCTAAATGAGGGCCATCCTTGCCAATTTGGCCACTGTAAATTTGGTACCCTCTCACAAAAACCTGACATCAAATATTTATTCTGTGTACAGATGACATTAAGAGACCTCACGAGTCTGCCACAATTTTGATTAGTGGCCATTGGAAGAATATTAATTAGTCTGGGCAGTACGGTGGTCAGCTATCAACACAGAGACAGGGTCTGGGCTTAGCCAGCATCTTGGCACTTCAGGCAAGATGGCCCCTCATGTTTGGCTACAGTCAGTGCGAAAAGTGCCAATATATTTTATATTGCTTAGGCTGTATTTATACGATAAAGAGCTGCGAGTCTACGGGTAAAACTAGTTTGCACCACATTTAATATATAACACCAGAATAGGCTATAGTAACTTGTGATAATACAGGTAGATGAAGGTACATGTACATCGTGGGCAGTTGGCAGACTTTCACCTGTAAAAACATATCATGCTGGCACAGCTGTTGAATTTGTTGAGCATGAATTTTAGCTGTAAACTGAAGGCATATTTATTCTTGTAACAATATGGCCCCAAAAATAAAATGAATAAATTGAAAGTCTGTGAGCCTAAAAGGATATATATCATTTGATAGCATCAAAACCCAAAACTGAAAAAAAAAATAAAAAATTATCATTTATTTTTGCAGTATCCATAGATAGAGTATTATTACATGTGCCTTCTCTTTCGTGTAGGTTGGTGCCAACAAGAAGAAATCCTGAGTCTAGGTGTGAATGTCTATGGCTTTTATTGTGCTGTGTCTACATGTTATCAACAATAAGTGCCAGCCTCCTTTGATCTGGCCTTTTCGCTTTTACCAGGCTAAGGAAATCCATTTCCAAGCCTCCCTGGGTTGGCATGACAATCACAGGCGTCGCATAGTTACAGTACTACACCCGTTGCTTGGTAGGTCGCACTAACGTGACCTGCAGGCTCAAGTTCAATGTCTGGGATCTTGGTTCAGGGTCACAGTTCACCCGTGTTTTCCTCCATTGCTTGACCTTCTTGTGGGAGGAACCATGAAAAGTATGATAAGCCTTTGCATCCATGGCTATTTTGTTACTTGGTCAATTTCCTGCTGTCTGCATATTCATGTAGCAGCTTGGAAGGTTGCAGTTATGCACAGAACATGGAACTGCCAAAACTGATAAAAATCAGATCCTGTTTTTTGGCTGGTTCATGTATTGCCACTTTTGCTTCACAAGCTACAATAATGGCTTCTCAGAAAGTACCACAAAATTATGTTGAGTGATCCTGGTGACAGAAACAGGTACTAGACATTCTGTAATATGGTATTTACGGAGCAAGAGTAGACAACACAATTAAATGTGTACTTTTACTGAGCTCACAAATTGCCTGCTAAACAGACTAAAGTTCCATGTATTCTTCACTACATACACACCCACCCTTTCTCTGCAAAAGTAGTGTTTACCTTTGTAAAATGGATGCAGTAAGGGAGTGGTCATCTTTGGTTGTCATGAAAACTATCAGCAGTAAACCCAGGCAGTGAAGTTGGGGACAGTGATTTCCAGTGGCCAATGCAATAACAATCAATGTCCTTATTGGTTTATCACTTAGGAGGGATGGTACTGGTGTGTCACTTAGTAGGAAGGGTGCCGGTGTATCACTAAGGGGGAAGGGTGGCCTTGCAGTTTTATTGTCCTTACTATAGATAAAATTTTGACATAGCTGGGCAGACCAAATATAGTGTACACACAAACACAGAGCCAGTTCTGCTGTGGAGCTAAGGCTGCAAGCAAAAGATACCAACTTAAAAAGGTTTGAATTACCATGTAAGTGTGTATGCAGGCATTTATAACTGAAATCCTTAATTCTGCTGCACTTAAACATCTTAAGTTCTCCAAGGTTTTGGATATGGCAACTTGGTCAAATTATGTTTTATAAAGTAGGCCTAATTTAGCAGTTTATGATGACTGAAATAGATAATCTTACATGTACACGTCTAAGAGAAAACTAGTAACTCACTGTCCAGCCGTGTAAAATTTTGTTTATTCTATATTTTATTGGGTATTCATAAATAATATACCTTAGGCCTACTCTCAATGCCCACCTGGGTGCCATGTTTGTTTATGTTCATGATAGTTATTCCATGTCATGTGTGACATATAATCTAATATCCCTTGTGCACTTTTGATTTTGGCTATATGTTAATGCACTACATCACTGATGCAGGTGCGTCACAGTTTACTTGTAACAATGTGTAGGTCATGTGATCTACAGTGAGTTACTATTTAAAAAGTTTCACACGAGAAAATGATAATCCCCCTCAAACATACAATCAAAGTGATTAAAACCTTTAACTTGGGATTTGTGTTTATCTTGACCTGGTTGCTTTTACAACACCTATATGCTGAACATACAGGCACAAACGCCTTGCTGGTATTATTGGTCCTTGTACAGTGGAACCGCTCTTGAGAGACCGCTCTAATGAGAGACCGCATATCTTTTTAAGACCGCTCTCTCAGAACACTGTGCTATCTCTTCCATGTTGTTGTACCTCTAATGAAAGACCACCTGTTTTGAGAGACCACATTTTGACCTGCTGTAGGGGCGGTCTCTCAAAAGAGGTACCACTGTATACATTTTCATACAAATAAGAATATGAATGTTGTTGAATAACATTTATGTCATTTTTTGGTGGGGCCAAGGCTTCGTCTAAACATGATGTTGATTTGGAGCCCCATTTCTATTACATATAAATATATGAAAAAAATAAGTCTTTATATAATCTAGGTAAGAGAGCTGCTCATGTCCTAGCTGCCTTTTGTTGCCTGCATGTGAAAGTGTCTCATGAGACTACAGTGGCTGGGCCTAGCAGTAAAACACAAGCCCAGTAAATAGATGTACCCGCCTCACGAGGCATCTGCAGCCCATCACAGACTTTTGTGACCAAAGCCAGAGTAGCATTTAGCTGGACCAGTACCAGGGGAAGGCATGCAGGCTATCACCATCATTGACAAATTAACCCTTAAAGTGCTGATCACTGCTATACAATAGTTGTTTTCACTTTACCATTATACATATAATAGTTCAAAGATTCTAATTCCTCATGAAGATACCTTTCATTCAATACCAGCAAACCTGGGCTAAAGCAAAAAGTAGTCTTAGTCAACAGCTTTCCTGAGGACACTTTGTGCGCATTGATACAAAGTGTCCCTAGGAAAGCTGTTGACTCAGTCTTAAATTAGCACTTTAAGGGTTAAAACTGTTAAAGAAAGCAGTAACAGGGGATAATCACAACTGTGGTGCTGGAACTGACACCTGAGTTATGCATGCATGTACATGTATCTTGTACACTGTAAATTTCTTTAACATGCTGTACTCTTATTTTTGCTTATTTCCCTGATGACACAAAACCGTGAAAATAAAAACACAGTGAAACGGTGTTTTAACATTATTTGAATGGGAATTATGTACAAAACAGTGAAATTTAAACTACAGTGAAATGTCAAAAATACAAAAACTGTGAAAATTTATACATGCAAAAATAAAGCAATTCACAGGAATTCATCAGAAGTTGGGGTAATTCTGTCTAGCCAAGATCAAGTTTATATTGAGCATTGCCGCAGGATTAAACTGTTGCCACATTTAGCATTTAAAATTCTTAAACAAAACATTTAATCACAGAGTTATAAAATAGTACTTTGAGGCCCATTCTGCCTTTTGATACTGTGATGTTTTTGGTTGAGTGGGGGTGGGGGTGGGGGTGGGGTGGGGGTGAAGATTGTTACAAGTTTAACTACCCAGTTCCAGTACAGCCTATCACAATATAGCCAAAGGCAAATATAAATGTACCAACAAATATCTAATCACCATAAGTATCCATAGTGATTGAAGGCTTTTGTTTTCACTTGATTTTAGTTGCTACACCAATCATTTTTACAGCCTTTGGAGTATCAGTGTGACCAACTCAAATCACAATTTGTCATAAACCCATATGTATTTTTTTTGTTTGTGTGTGTGTGTTTTTATTATTTTTTATTGTTGTTGTTGTTTTCTCATTGTTGAATGTTTCAATTCTATTCATTTTTGGTCACATTTTTTTTTTTTTGACAGCTGTACGGACAGTCCCGACTCCATCATTGTCCGAGATGGAATGGACTCCTCAGCATCTATGATTGCCCACTACTGCAACACAATGAATGATGTGGAAGTGTTGTCCACAGGCTCAGGGCTCTACATTGAATTCATCGCAGATGAGCGGAAACAGAGACAGGGTTTCGCTGCCAAGTTCTACTTTATAAAAGCAGACAATGTAGGACCAAGTCGGCCCAGTACACTGCCAACAAAGTCAACACCGTCATCTGGTGAGCCTTACATTTATTTTCCTTTGCATCCATCATACACCCTTGTCCTGTGGTAGCGATGTTTATATTAAAGATACACTGAACCCATCCATTGTACCTGCAGCATTTACCTGTGCGACATTCCTTTTCCTGTGCTTTTGTTTGCCTGCAAAACTTTCCCCTCCCGTGCAATCATCATTTACCTGCAAAACATGCCCATGCTTTTTCTTTCAGTATGCTGTCCTGTACATGTTTAGATGCATAGTTCAACACTATAATACGACTTTTTATGTCAAAATAGACATAGAAAGGAATTTGAATTACTAAATTAAATTCTCTTATGTACAAGCTAGAAAGCATTCTGGTGAGTAGAAGGGAAAATACATTTGAAGCCAAGCAGCCTTAGTTAATTGTCATGTAACTTAATATGAAATGTAATTGTGGGAAAAGCACTTAGTGTTCATTATGTCTTTACAGAGCAAAATTACCTAGATATTATGATACAATACTGTGCTTCATACTGATTGTAAATGTGTAAATCTGTGCCTGTATAGACACAAAGGCATTCAATTTTACAGGCATATACATGTACCCTGTCTCTCAAAAAAGAAGGATGGATTAAAAGAATTAGTGGATGTTTTCAGCCCATCTTGCCATAATGGTAATGTGCATAAGAAGGTTTTAATGGTAGAGCTGCTGTATAGGAACTATAAAGCTGCCGTATCCTATCAACCTGTTTAACATCCTCTCAGTTTTTTAGAGGTTGTTGCTGTATCACAAATCTGCCTCAGACTCTCTGCATACTGCGGCTACAGTGTACATATAGGTTGAGACTTGTGCTCTCACTTCTAAATAGTAGGGGCTTTACAGCCACTCAGTGTTTGGTTACATGCTACTGTGCTATGTTGATATATATTCATAGATCATGCAGTCACTGTACAGCTGCTATACAGCCATCGAAGTGACAAGTATCACATGGCAAATTCAGTTCAAACCCTGGTCTGCCAATACAAACATGTATTTAACAGCTTCCCTCCATTTAGAAAGGGATGAAATGTACATCCACAGAGCGAGGGAAGCTTTAGTGTTCATTAGTTTGCGGGCAAGAACTTGTTCAGAGTTCCCAGAACTCTCCCAACTGACACAGGCGGTGTCCTGCAACAGGTACAGGTAGCCTGTGAATAATGTATGACTGCTTCTGGAGACACCTGTACTGAATCAGATTTTTTTGCGAGCAGTTGGCGTCTCTGTGGTCACTGGGCAGCTGCCTCACAGCACCTCTGACACTTGTAAATCGGGTGTATCACCACATGGCTGCATACAGAGTGGCTACTAAGTGTCTGCTGAGTGGCTGTATTGTTGCTACACTGTGTGCATAAAATAATTGTGCAGCAGCTATGTCACTGTTCCCCAGAAAAGCTCCCTAGTTTCTGGGGTTTATTTTCTTTTTTGGTTTTTGATTTCATTCCTCAAATTTCACACATGACATTCTAGAAAGAACAAAATCCAAAATTGACTCCTTCCTTTTTTGTGACCAATATTCTATTGTAATTTACAGGAATAAATTTAAATATTACATTTCCAAATTTCTATACCAAAAGAGAGAGAATTCCCTTGGTTTCATGCAAGTAGCACCACGCCCAGCCTTATTGTCAACAGTTTTTGTATATTGCCCACAGTGCAAGTTCTAGGTGCTGAAGCTGGTCACAGAGGCAACTAGGTGATACAAAAAACACTGGAAAACATCCTTACCAACTAAGGCTGGAGAGAATTTAGTATGTTAAAGGTTAAAGATTCCAAAATGACCATGTTAATTGTACTTAGTATCAGCATTGTAGCCTTATACTTCAGTAGGAACAGGTGCCGTTGAATCAATGTGAGAAATCCTTTTAGGGGGTAGGAACCGTGAGCTTTCAACAAACAATGAACATAATTCCTTTCTGCCACATTGTACATGTAGTCGAGTGCATCTCGGGTCTTCCAGAAGTAAATCTAATTGAAGAATATCTGACAATGTGGCCCGCATTAATATCATGTCTGAAGTACCATCATTTATGAACCTGACAAAGCTTAGCCCATATATTGTATAATTAGAAATGTCCAACTACCATCTCGTGTAATCCCTCTGAGCCTTTGATGGAAATAATACGGTTGCTTTGTGCACCCATGCAGTCATCCCCCAAATCTGCTCATGCTGCTTGTACATGTGCAGTGTGCATGCGGCAGCTGATGCAGTCGTCTGGATGCTTGCTGAGTTGTGATGACATCTGGTGGCATATGGCACATAGCACTCTGGTTTTAATATTTACCTTTAGGTGGCAGCACCACATAACTAGAGTGTATGCCTGTTTTTGGTCTCTCATGGAAGTTGTACATTTTGAAACGGCAAAAAAAAAAAAAATTATATGCTGGTTTATATGTTACCTGCATGCTGCATGAATCGATCAAAATAAGCATGTTATTTTGCTGCTGATTTCATGGAATGGCTAAGTGTGATGATGGTAAACTGGTTTTATTAATATTATGATAAAAAGTTATCAGTTATTGTTACATTATTGACTGTGAGCACCTTTTTTATATTTCCACTGGGGGACATGCACAAACACCATCTGTGGGAAACAGATCTCTTATTCAAGTGAGAGACTCATCATCATCATCATCATCATCATTAACCATTACAGTGGCTTCCTTGTGTATTGCCACTGTAAGCAATATAGTTATTTTATGCCACATCTTATGCTGGCTTAATTTTTTTTAAACCCTGAAAGTCTCACTGTTGTAGTTGTTTTCTCATCACCAAGAAATATATAATGGTTAAAAGATCGAAATTCCTCATGATGATACCTTTCGTTCAAATACCAGCAAGCCTGGTCTGAAGCAAAAAGTAGTCTTAGTCAACAGCTTTAAGGGTTAAGTGAATGTCCTATCACTTGCAGGCTATCTCCACATTATCTCATTAGCCGTTGGGCCAAATCTTTCCCATGTTTTTTTTTGTTATATCTGGGTCAAAATGTGAAAATCTTGTGACTGCTCTAGCATCCTTAATGTGTGATAGATCTTCGTGAAATTTAGTGAAACTGTGGAAGATGTCAAAATCTTACTTGTGTATAATACTAGTGGCACTACCTATAATTTGAGCAAGATGCTGAGCCAAAATGTGTTTTAAGATATAAAATTCCATATCATTAGAAGTATAATTAAATTAAACTTGCCAAAATTACAGGACATGTAGACTATGTCTGTTGCTAGTATGTTATATAATATCAGTGACCGTGACCAGTTTTTTCTTTAGGTCACCAGGCCTGTAAAGTTGGAAGAGGTGATTTTGTTATGGCAGGGTGTAGCTTTGACATGAATGGCAAAGAAAATTGAGCCTCTGGATCAAAATTGCACTTGAGTACATTGTATATAAAACTCTGTACTTGGTGACCTACTTTTTGTGTCACCTTGATCCAATGATTGTGTGACCTTGACTTATTTTTCAAGGTCATTAATTAATAAAAGGACATTTAATTCAATTTCTTGATACAGAATAAGGCAAATGATGCCAAATGTACCACAAATGTGTATAATGTGGAAGTTTGATATTGCATAATATATATGACCTTGCCTAATTTGTCAAGGTCATGGAGGGAATATATTTCAGGAAATGACTCTTTTGTGATGGTGGTCAGCAGAGAATTAGTCCCAAGGGCCTCTTTGTTAAGTGTGTTTTACATTTTTAATTCCCTGTGGGATCCTCATGAGACACTGATAAACAGTTAGATAAGAGGTAATGACCGGAATCCAACTGAACAATGCATGCTAATTGTGAACCCAACTGAATAATGCATGTTTATTGTGAACCGAACTGAACAATTTATGTTAATTGTGAACCCAACTGAACAATGTATGTTAATTGTGAGCAAATGTTTCACAGCAACCATTAGAGGCCACTAACTGGGAGCATATTGCTCTCTTTATCGTTGCAACTAGCATATAGTAAACACAAGGGAATACAACAAAGACATCATCCAGACCCAGCCTTGGTTGGCCTTGAAATTCTCAAGATGATTACAATTTCTGTAAACTTCAAGCATGCTGAAACTATCATGATAAAACATGTAAAATGTCGCATCTTTTTGGCTTCTTGAAGTAACAAGTAAATGTATGTACGTGCAGCTTCTTCTTGCATTCTTGATTCACAATTTTTATCACATGTGAAAAATAATGAACCCTTTCAGTGCCAAATTTTGAACGGAGTCAACAGCTTTTCTCGGCGCGCATTGGGCCCAATGCACCCAATGCGCGCTGAGAAAAGCTGTTGACCTGGGGTATTTTCTGTGGAACTATAGGCATACTGGTACTTGAATGAAAGGTCTCTTTACTGGGAATACGAATCTGGGAGCCTAATGATAATTCAGACTTGTCTGACTTAAGTAGATCAACTTTAGACATGATCGGCACTGAAGAGTTAAGACTTATTGACTGAAACCCTGCTTGTTGTACCAGAAAATTTTAGGTATCGATGTTCACAGTAAAAAAAAAAAGTTCATAAACCAATTAAGATCAACTTAGACATGTGCATATAACTTTCCATCACTTCCACCATACATGGCCTGGCCGTCTAAAAGGTCACAGGAAATTAGTGACACTGAGCATTCTGGGATTGAAGTCTGTGAAGCAGCCATGCAATATAATTGGCTTGCAGGTTTCCATTAATGGAAGCCAAATAGGTTGAAAACACCCATGAAGCTGAATATTCTCAAGTCTCTGGAAAGACATTTTGCAATTAGGGAGCCCTTTTAGACACAAAAGTTCTCTTTTAAGCCTGTAAGAAGCGACAGACAGAGAGACTATCATTAAGGAGTCAAAAGCTCATGTCAGGCTTTTTCTTCTTGATATATATGACAGCTATATTACCTTTATGGTTCAAAAGATCAACATCATTGCCACTGAAGATTGAAATTTATGCTTCTGCAAGATATCCCTGAAACCTTGTGGTCACATTAGAGTGGTAAGTTTTGGTATAGTACACATTTTTGCGACATGAAAACTTCGAATTGGATTATTTGTCAATGGTGCTCTTGAGACTACATGTACCATCATCTCTTGCTCAGGAATATAGATTGGTGATGATTTTACATGCAAAATTTTTTGAACAAGGGATTTTTTTTTGGGTGGGTGGGGGGGGGGCGATCTATGTATGTATATTACTTTTTTGCAGCTGAAAATTATACTGTTGAAATAGTACATGTAAAACAAAATTGTAAGATGTACCTGCATGAAAATGTATAACAAATCATGTATCAAAAACCAGTCCTTGTTTTGGTGTGGGGTGGGGGATGAGGGCTTTTGGTGATCTTAATTTTTTAGCTCAACTGACTTGTCAGTCAGCTGAGCTTATAGAATGGGTCTGTGTGTTCAGTGTGTCTGTTGTCTGACCACAATTACAGTTTCAATATTGCCAAAACCTTCAGCCAGATTCAATTCTAACTTTGTGGGAATATATCTTGGGTAGACCTGTATCAATTTTTGTTTTCAATGGTCACGCTTCAGTAGATTTTTTATAATTTGTGATTTTGTTTTTAATTTTGTGGCAAAATCTTTAAAAAGCTTCTCTCCCAAAAGTGCTTGGTCGAATTGCTCCCAAAGCTGCAAAGCAAAGAAACACTTCCTGACACCCCTAGACCTTAATTTGGTCAACAGGTGACAGAGCATTACATACATACATACATACATGTACATACATACATGCATGCATACATACATGCATACATACATACATACATACATACATACATACATACATACATACATACATACATACATACATACATAGAATTAATTTACTTGTTTGTTTTTTACCTCAGCTGACTTGTCAGTCAGCTGAGGTTTTTTGAGGGTCCGTCGTCCGTCCGTCGTCCACAATTCACATTTTCAACTTCTTCTCAAAAACCGTCGGCTAGATTCACTTCAAACTTGGTGGAGATGTGCCTTGGGTGGGTCTCTACCAAGTTGTCCAAATGGTCACGGTCCAGTGATTTTTGGATTATTAATGAATTTTTTTGTTCTTTCTTGGGTAAATCTTAAAAAATCTTCTCCGAAACCGCTCACCCAATTGCTTTGATATCACACAGGAACACTTCCTGGGACTCCTAGTTCTTAATTTGTTCACCAGGTGGTGCTGCAATTTTTTCCTAATTTTTTATGAATTTTTGTGTGTTGTAGCTATTTTCGACTTCTTCTCCAGAACCGTCACTCAGATTAAGCTGAAACTTGGTGGATGTGTTCCTTGTAGAAGGGTCAAACAAAGTTGTACACTATGTGGGAATGCTGCGGATTCCTGATTTTTAACGATTTTTTCAATTCTGGTACTTGTCGGTCAATGCAGCTTTCCTATCGATTACTATGGAAGTCAATGGGCATTCTAATGCTAATCACATTTTTGACTTCTTCTCCAAAACCGTCATCCAGATTAACTTCAAACTTGGTGGCACTGTACGTTGGGTGGGTTTCTACCAACTTTGTTCAAATGTTCATGCTCCAGTGAATTTTTGATTTTTAATGAATTTTTTTTTGAGAAATCTTAAAAGATCTTGTAAGTCAATGGGCATTCTAATGCTAATTCACAGGACAACTGACATGAAATTTACTGTTTACTTGATAACTTGAGATCTGTTTTGAGTTAGCTACACATGTGAATTATTCTGTATGAAGGTCATGCTGAGACAGTGCATGAATGACCTTGACCTCGTTTGTGGGGTCACATTGCAACATACATGAATTTTACTCTTCATTATAACTTGAGAACTACTTGAACTTTGATGTTGCACATGTACGTGTTCTTGTATAAAGGTCAGACTTACTCAGAACATGGTGTCCTTGATCCTTTCCCAAGTTCATAGAGCTGCAAGTGTGATGAATGTCAAGATCAGCTGAGGGACGGGCTGTTCACACAGCCCTCTTGTTTGTTTTTGCTCTGAAATTTTGGGCTTTTCATGATTTAAAAACATTTTTTTTTTTTGGTCAAAATTTTCTATGATTTTCATCTCTGAAACTGCTTGGGCAATTGCCCTAAAATTGCACAGACACACTTCTGGTGACCCTTAAACCTTAATTTGTTCACAAGGTGCTGTTCTGATTCATTTCCTATTTCAAATGAATTTTTGTGCATTTTTGCTGTCTCAGCCTCTTTGTTTAAAATGTAAGTTTCATTCAATCCAACCTTACTGTGAATGTACCTGAAATCCATCTCCACCAAATTTGTTCACCACATAATCATGATAATGCTGCAATTTTTTTAGCTCTGCTGACCAGAGCTCGTGTGATCACTCATGTCTGTCCCCCTTCTATCCTTCTGTCTGTCCATCATTACGTCTGTGCACCTGTAATTTGGTTTTCATGCAGTAATTTAAAAAGCTTTCTGCATAGGGCTATCTTATTGTACATGCGTATAGTCCAGCATAAGGTCTTGAACAAGTTCAAAGATGGGTAACCTTGACCCAGTTCCCAAGGTCACAAAGCCATTTTTGTGAATTTGGCTTTCGTGTGATAACTTGAAAAGTTTTGTGCATATAGTTTTATATTGCACATGCTAATAGTCCTGCATAAGGTCTCAGAGGAGTTCAAAGATAGGTGACCTTGACCCAATTCCCAAGGCGATTTCAAAGATGTGTGGCCTTGACCCAAATCCCAAGTCAAGGTCACAGAATTGGGGGGGGGGGGGATAGCTCTAGCAATCTCTTTTGCGTTTCAATCATACATCACTAATATATGCTTGTTTCAAAATACATTAATTGCTGGAATTTAAGTAAAACATCATAATTTCATGCACGCAACACCAGCAAGTCATCAGGGTGCTTGGCTTCAATAATATAGTTGGGTAATTATAAAGCAGTACATGACCATCTTAATTAAACTGCCCTCTGCCAGAGGGCAGCAGTGCATCATGTTGAGCTGGATGATGTTGCTGCAGTCTGCAGTTACAGTTATTCCCATACTTGGATTTTCTGCTTCTTCATCCTGCTGGTGTTTTTCAATTAGAAGTGAACTCATTCCATGTTATAGTGTGGTAGTGAAGGTCTGGTTCGTCATTATGGCATCATCTGGCAAGCAAACCACTGAGTCTAGGCATATGAACACTTGAATAAAAGCCCTTTCATGAGAGGAAATTGCAATCAATATCCTCATCTTAAATCTTAATTATGTAGGACAATCTGGGATCGGAATGCAATGAAGTCAAAAGTGGGATGGGATTTGCATATAAAGTTTGCTCAACATGATGAACCTTATGTGAACGTTTCTAAACAAATGTTCAAATATGTGCACAGTTGGCAGTACAGTTAAGCTGTCATTGCTCAAGGACTTATCGATGAAGAAAGCTGTGACTATTTCTGACTTGATAGCACAGCAACAACTTGATCCTTCTTTTAAAAAAGCCTGTATCATAGGTCAGACTGACATATCTGTTGGCATGATTGGATTTAACCATATGTACACTGCTCTTTAAATTCTAGATGCTTTTACTTTTTAGTTCTACTGACCAAAGGTTGCAGAGCGTATGTGATCACTCATGTCTGTCTGTCTGTCAGGCCATCCATCTGTCCATAGTGTCCGTAAACTTTTGCTTGTCTTTTTGAAAAAGTGTGACTTGAACTGATCTTGTGGTCAATTTTTATACGAGTCAGTGGGGTTCCATTTTCAACTTGTTCACAATAGCCATCAACCACATTCACTTCAAACTTGTTGGAGATGTACCTCAGATGGGTCTCTACCAATTTTGTTCAAATGATCATGCTGTAATGAATATAATTATGATGTTTTTATGCATTTTTTTTATTCCTCAGAAAAATCTTTGAAAATGTACTCTGAAACTGCCAAGCCAGTTGCTTTGAAAATGGGGCCCCTGTTGGTGACCTCCAGTCCTTACTTTACAGGTGGTGATGCTATTATTTTTTGCTTTTTTAAAGAATTTGTGTCCGTGTTTGCTTTTCTTGACTTTTTCTCCCAAACCAATTGTTGGATCCTCTTCAGTCTTACTATGAATGTAGGTGGACTTAATCTTCACCAAATTTGTTCACTACATGATGGTATTGATATGATCTGTTTTTTTTTTTTTTTGTTTTTTTTCTAAATTGTCAAAAGTCAAAAAAAATAGGAAGGGGATATGTTCATGTTAGCAACAGAGTTGATGGTCCAAACCAAAGATGACTTCAACTTCATTCTGAAGTTAACAGGACCACTTCAGTCTGTGCATGTAAGGTCAGCTGAGCACGGGACTGTTACAGTCCTCTTGTTCACAATATATTTGGAAAGCAATATAATTCTCAACATCTTGAACCATGATGAAATGTCACCTGAAAGTGAACAGCAATGAACAGAATGGAATTTCAGAATTGAAGGACATAGAATACTGATGGTTTACTTGTGTCTCAATGTTATGCCACTTAAGACACCACTTACAAAATCTGGGATGGGATTTCTCATCTTTTTTTATTCACAATGTGTTTGGAAAGTAGTATAATTATCAATTTTGTGAACCATGATAAAATGCCACCTGAAAGTCAGCAGCAATGAACAGAATGGGATTTCAAAATTGATAGACTTATTTTTAGTAAATATTACACATGTCTATATGTGAAAAGTAGTATCATTATTATGGCCCCCCCCCCCCCCACCCCCCCACCTATCCAAGGAGGGACATATAGAAATCGCTTTTTCCATGTGTCCATCCATCGATATTTCATGTCCGGGCTATAATTGGCTTGTCCTTCAACTTAGATTAATGGAACTTTACACATAGGGGCATCTGGACATAAGGGTGTGTCATGCACCAAAAGTAGGTCGCTAGGTCAAGTATCTGGGTCACAGTGACATATAGATGTAAAATCATATCCGGGCTGTAATTTTAGTTTCATGAATCTTGACACACACACACACACATATATCTTGACCTAAAGGTGTATCATGAAACAAAAGGAAGTCACTAGGTCAAGTATCTGGTCTACGCTATTCATGTTAGGGCTATAACTGGCTTGTCCTTCAATTTAGATTAATGGAACATTACACACAGGTGCATCTGGACATAAGGGTGTGTCATGAACCAACAGTAGCTAACAGTGACACATTCTTGTATAATCATGTCTGAGCTATGATTCTTATACTATTTAATTTTGTTTCATAAAACTTCACACACACACACACATACATTAATTGACCTTAATGTGTGTTATGAAACAAAAGTAGGTCACTAGGTCAAGTGGTCATGGTGATACGTTTATGTTAAACTACATTACACTTCATGCCCGGGCTGTAATTCTGTTGTCCGACTTAGAATCATTAAACTTTACACACCTGTATATCTGGGCACAAGAGTGTGTCATACATAAAAGTAGGTCACTAAGTCAAGTATCTGGGTCAGGGTGATAGCCTATTTTGATAGACTACAGTCATTCCAAAATGAGACCTGTGATTAGCTAGGTTGTAAATGAGGCAAGGGGGGCATGGATCCAGCAATCTCTGATTGCCTTATAATTAACACTTTGAGCCATCATAAAATGCTGCCTGAAAGTCAACAGCAATGAAAGAATAGAATTTCAAAATTAAAAGACACATTTTGATTGAAAATTACACTTGCCATGAAATATTCCTTTTCTGAGTAATACACTGACAAATGCATTGCTCCCATGTACTATGTACATGCAGGGTCCTTTGTGCCACCCCATCAGCAGAGTTTACCATTTTGATGTATATTCCCCTCACTGATGTGAAATTGTCTGCCAATCTAGAACTACTGGGGAGTCTGATATATGCCCTAGAATATCAAACAGGATCATGGGGTTCATCAAGGAAGGGATTTTGAACATTTGGATATGGTTGAAACAACTGAAAATGCTTTTGTGAACAGGAAAATTCCCATGACCCTAATTATGCTGTTCCAAAATATGCATGTTCAAATTGGGAACTTCTAGCAGCCAGCCATATACACCCTGGAATATCAAGAAAAGAAAAAAAATATCAAACAGGAATCTCGGGCCATCAAGGGAGCAGTTTAGTTCTGGGTTTTCTTTATTCTTTTTGAAGATATGAAAATACTTTTGTGCACAAGGAAATTTCAATGACTTTTATTGTTCTTCTGAAACACAAAACCTGTTGAAATTGGGACAACGGAGTGCTAAACAGCATCTTGTTCACAACTGTAGAAAGCACCTTTCTCCACGCATGCTTACTGTGGAACCTGCATTGTCTACCTCTGCTCTTCACAGGTCCCAACACAGACAGCTTGGGGGATAAGCCTCCTCCGCGTGGGTCCACACCAGCCACTACAAAGGTTATTCGTAAGTGCACCTTCACTTCTGCTTTTGCACCAACACTCTTGCATGGGTTAAACCTCAGGGGCTCAATGCCAATGTATCCGCTTGCAACTTTGCTCCATTCAAAATCATGGGCAGGTTTCTAATCTTGTAAATGTCATCTGGCTCTTTTGGTCATTAAGAATCATGTGCAGTCAGTCAACAGCTTTTCTCGATGCACTCTGAGTGTCCTGAGGAAAGCTGTTGACTTGGGTCTCCGGAGGTTTAACACTCTTGTACACTTACTGGTAGAAAAGGAATTCTTTCCCATCAGGTATCTGGGTTACTATGAGTCAATCTTCTATTAGATATTTATGAAAAAGAGTGTTGTGTTTGAATGTCATGAGTGCTTCAAGTTGTGTGTGTGTATACATTTACTTTTGTTTATGCATAAAAAAAAATAAATTACAAACCCAAATTACAGCATACAATCACTGGTACTGTAAAAGACTTGAAGCAAGGAGCTCTGAAATACTTTCTCATGTACATACACAAACACAGAAGACAGAGTGGCAGTTCATTGAACCTTCCCCCTTAAACTGGCCAAAACTGGCCAAAACTGGCTGGTGCTCAAATGTCATCTTCTTCAGTGGTTTTGACTAATTTCAGCAATGATGAAAAAAGTTGAATGGGAATTGTAGATGAGACCAGTCAAGATAATATGCCCAGGTCAACAGCCAGTCAAACATTCAAGTAATGTAGAGGTCACTAATTACAAAGTAGAAGCCACACTCAAACATTGAAGTAATGTGGAGGTCACTAATTAAAAAGTAGAAGTCACTCAAACATTCAAATAATGTAGAGGTCACTAATTAAAAAGTAGAAGTCACTCAAACAGTCAAATAATGTAGATGTCACTAATTAAAAAGAAGTCACACTCAAACATTCAAATAATGTAGAGGTCACTAATTAAAGAGAAGTCACACTCAAACATTCAAGTAATGTAAAGGTCACTAATTAGAAAGTAGAAGTCACACTTAAACATTGAAGTGATTAGGAGGTCACTAATTAAAAAGTAGAAGTCACACTCAAACATTGAAGTAATGTGGAGGGCACTAATTAAAAAAGAGGACATGGTGAGATTTGAGCAAACATTGTTACCAAAAAATTGCCAGCCGAAATTTACATACAGAGGTTTTGAGATTTTAAGACTGTATTCCATTTCTGGGATACACATATGAGAAAAAAAAAATTCCTGCATAAATGTCGTATATGTGCAGACACGCAAAAAATGACTTGCAAACCACAAGCCTTTTAGATCCTTTGCCGGTTTACAGTGCCACCTGCCATAAAGAACAGCCCTTCCTGAGATAGACACAGTTGTATGTCTTTAATACTAACATCACCAAGCTTGAGAAAAGTCATGTGATGTGAATTGACAAAACAATGCTAGATTCATATTCTGTGTAAGCCACCCTTTCATTCAAATACCAGCTTGCCTGCAGTTACACCATAAGAATTATGCAGATCAACATCTTTCCTCAGTGCACTTGGGATGCAATGTTCCCCTGCTTTGGGCACCAGGTGCTCGAAGGTCACTAGTGGAAGAAAGCTGTTGACTCAGTCAAAACTTGGCATTGAAAGAGTTAAGAGCACCCTTTGATGACAGGATTCTGTTTCTCCAATGAATATACCCATATTGTAAGACCATCTGCAAGATGAGAGTACCTTTGCTGGGAGTAGGGACAGTCTTACATAGCTGGGACCACAGTACATGAAAATTATGCTGAGAGAAAATATCTTTACAATTAGACACTTGTCCCAACTCAGATTGAAAAATGATTTGCACTTTTCAATCATGACAAGAAATAGAGTAGTTATAGCGATCAATCCTTTCAGTGCCAAATTTCAGACTGAGTCAACAGCTTTTCTCGGTGCCAACAACTGCTGTTGACCTGGGATATTCTCTCTGGAACTATAGGCATATTGGTACTTGAATGAAAGTTCTTTTTACAAGGAATACAAATCTGGGAGCCTAATGATAATTCAGACTTCTGTGGCTTAAGTAAATTGACTTCAGATGTGATTGGCACTGAGAGAGTCAAGAATGTACCATTTGCTACAGTACTATGGGAGAAGCATCACTTGTGTTTGAGCTTAAAGAATATTGTTTTATTTGAAAAGCCCAAATTTGGGTTAAATTTGTATGAGCAACCATGACTATTTTTTTTTCGTATTTGTAGGTCGCAGAAATTATTTCTTTCAAAATGATAATATCAGTAGATCGTTGAAATTTTAAAATTTTGGCAAATTCTTTCAATGGAAATAAAGTATCAGTTGATCAAAATGAAAAATTGATCTCATGAAAAATGAGAGGAAAAAAAGGGGCAAAATAATTAAGTGCAAACCCCAAAGGATGCATGGGGATGAATATGTGAATATGTTTTAATCAGTTGCCACCAGATGGCACTATGTACTGATATATGCTTTGGTCCAAGCCAGACATTTACTGCAATAAAAGTCTTCCTGCACTCTTGCCTTTAAGTTCTTCAATAAGTCCACTGTGAACTGATTTCTTAAGCCAATCAAAGCTATGACTGTAGACTCAGAAAAACTTTCATATTTTGATACCGGTACCCCTGTCATTTCCTTTGACAAAACAGCCTAAAACCATCTTAATAATGAACAATGATAGATGAACGTTTATAACATGGAATAAATGACAACACGATAAATTACATGGGCATGGCAATTACAAATTAATTCAATGACTAATTTCTTGAAGGAATAAACAACGTAGTAGGCTAAAATTCTGATTAGAATTTGTACTTTGCTAATTTTGATAGCTCTGCTATATTTACCATGAGTACATTGTATGTTCATTGAAAATTGTGCATACCATATCTAACCATGTAAAAGTGTCTAATTAATTTTTGGCTTTTTGAATGTCAGATATATGTATGAGGAGGGGTAGATAAAGACCCACACATTTAACACGTATAGTTTTCACACTTAAACCCTAATATAAGTGCCGTACATGTAAGTGACCATATAAGAACATAATCCTTGAAACACACGTACATGAAAATGTATTGTCATATTAATTAACTTTGTCTGCCGTACAGTTAACATTTGAGTCACACAGGTGTGTGTGTGTGTGTGTGTGTGTGTGTGTGTGTGTGTGTGTGTGTGTGTGTGTGTGTGTGTGTAATCCATTGTACTTACCTTACACTGTGCATGTACATCTGTGTTTCCACTGCAACACTTTACTTGTCCTCGTCTACATGCAACCAACAGGTGGAGAATGTTCCAATGTTGGTTATACTTCCGTGCGTGATGATCTTTCTTGTGTCACCGTAAGTTACCAGCTGGAAGGGAAAAAGGTCGCGCCATTTTGCAGAAGATGTAGGAGATGAATTGTGCAGCTGTGAATGTCCTGTCAACGGATACATCATCAATAAAGGTGGAAAATGAAACATTGTGTGTGACGTGTCAATTGTCATATCACTCTTTCACATGCCGTGGACTAAATGAACTTGTCACAATGTTTTAAATTATAATGTAGGCACTGAGAGATTTTTTTGGATTACATCAGCAGTTACAGTGGGGGGAAGAAAATGCATTGTCATATTTAAAAAATGGCTGAAAGTTGTTGTGATGTTGATGTTAAGAATATGTATTATGTATATTCATTGCATGTTTGTCTCAGTTGAATTCCCAGCTGACAGACACATGTACATGTTGCTGATCTTTAATTCAACTTTTTACTGTGAGGTGGCAGCACGTCCTTGTTACGTGCAAATGGTCATCGACTATGCATGCATCGCCAGCCAAACAGTGGACCATTCCAGGCACCTGGAAGTGTTGAAACAAATGCTTTTCCATGCACAGTCATTTTATCATTTCTCAGTACCCAAGAACAAAACAGGCTAATACTTCTACCACTAGCATATCAAATTACCTTATTATTGACAGTCAGTGGCCCAGGCACTAATAAATACAGTGTATATATGTAAATATATTTCAGTCTACATTTTGTACCTATTTTGTAATACCATAAATATAATACCATAGAAGTATGGCTAAATATAGAATATTTTACCTTACTTTACTTTTTAAAAAAAAACCTGATTACAACAATGTTAGGGTGCTTATTAGAGTGTGGGTGCTTACTAACAAAGTTCGGGTGTTTACCAGAATGTGGGTGCTCATTGGGAGGTATACTGTACTCACATTTTGGATAATTTTATTTCCTTTGTTGCAATACGTATGTAGTATTTACATTATCTGGTTGCTTTTTGAAGATTAAAGGTTAATTAAGGTGGCTATATATAATTTAGGATACATCACTAAACTTAATAATAAAGTTACAATCAGAGAACCATTAAAATATGATTATGGACAAAGTCAAATTGATACATTAATCCATATGTAGGATCACAAAGTTGTAATTGAAGTTGATACTATGGCAATCAAACATATATGATAACTGTGTTTAACCCTTAAAGTGCTAATCGCTGCTAGAGTCATTTTCTCATTACTGTTAAACATAGAATGGTTAAAAGATTCAATTCCTCATGAAGATACCTTTTGTTCAAATACCAGCAAGCCTTGTCCAAAGCAAAAAGTAGTCTTAGTCAACAGTTTTCCTGGGGGCACTTTGCACGCAATGCGTGCAAAGTGCCCCCAGGAAAACTGTTGACTCACTCTTAAATCAGTGCTTTAAGGGTTAATTGTCTTTTATCATTTTTTCAATTGTTGTTGCAAAGTACAGGTTTTTTTCTTATTATCCTAGTTTGCATGCAACAAATTCATGGTATTCCGTCACCCAGATGAACTTCCTCCACAGGCTTATCAAAGCATATATGTATCACAGCTACATGTAAGTGTGACGTACATGTACCACGTACTTCATGGAAAATGATACAAATTCAGAACAGAAAATTTTAGAGGTATAATTACGTTAGCATGAGGTGGCGGAATGCAGTAAATATGATACATTAAATTTTCGCCAGGAGATGGGCAGAGTGTCCTGTAGTATTGTGTTACCTGCTGATATTTGTATAAATGTACGTTGCTCTTTTTTTCCCACATGTGCTGACTTACGTATTGCAAATGTTTGGGAGCCGTCACAGTTATACACAGTCAAGGTACAGCACTCTGGAGTACGCTGTCTCACTGGGGTTTTCACCTGCATGTGGTGTCTACTAATAAGCAACATGAATAATGAAAAGTGAAGGGAAATCATAACTAGCCACCTGTCTCTTTTAGTAAGAGACAGTTAACTCTTAACATGCTTAAAGTGCTGATTTAAGACCAAGTCAACAGCTTTCCTCGGGGCATTTTGTGCACAAAGTGCCCTGAGGAAAGCTGTTGACTCAAACTTCTTTTTGCTTTAGACTAGGCTCATTGGTATTTGAATGATAGATATCTTCATGAGGAATTTGAATCTTTGAACCATTATATGTTTAACGGTAATGAGAAAACGAATATAGCTGTGATTAGCACTTTAAGGGTTAAGACAGATTGAGACACCCACACAGACATATATTGAAACTTTCTGAGGCTTCATACAGGAATTGAATGTATAGATGTCAACACACTTGCAGTGTATAGCTAATGTTGCACACATTTACTGAAATGGCAATTAAGGGACTATACTGGGTGACTTTGTGAGACCAAATCTTATTGTCAAATAAGAGATGATGAGCAATATCTCGTGTGTGGCAGCTCAGTCTATCTCTCACTACTGCTGTGAGTGTACCTTGAACATGTTGAAGAAGATTAGTTTTGCTAACTTCTGCCTGACAGGGATATCGGAGATGCTTTGTGTTAATGAAGAAATATTAGACACACTTACGGAAATTCAATTTAGATGTAATTGAACTTAAATAATGCCTGTATGATCTACATGTGTATCATTACAGAACAACAACTGTACATAAATGAGTGTGTCAAGTGATTGGGTGAGGGTAGAGTATGGGTGGGTTAAAAAACACTGTATTCTGTGACACTTTATGACTTATTTTGACATGGTATATGGGGAAGTATTGTACATGTATATACACAGTAGAACCATGGCGAATTGTTAGTTCAAAGTAACCCTTTGATACGTTCACCATTAAATTTCTCGTCAATCCAAACTGTTTTGAATGAGAATATTAAATATGTAAATGAGATCTGTATGGTAAGAATACATGTAGGTATGTATACAATGTACATGTATGTCCTAGATTAAATTGCAACTTCAAAATCACCTGTTCGACATTTTCATACAAGTTTCATTTTCTGATTTTTAATGAGAATTAGTCATACAAATTGCATATACTGTATGTTAATGGTGTTGTTACCTTGCAACTGCTATGGCTTGACATGTAACGTGCACCAGGAAAAATTATCAGCTGTGCTACCCATCCCGGGGACATCATTGGTAAAGATGTTTTGCAATTTTCTCTCATTAGGTATCTTCAATATTTTCTCTCTTTGGGCCCAGAAGTCCTATGATTGTCTGTAATAGTCATGTGGTGCTTCATGCATTGTATGGAACACGCTAACTTTGAAATTCATGCTTTGACTCTATTACGAGTACACACTTTTTCACTACGGCTACAGATGTGCCAATTATGTTTCAGCTCCATAAAAGATTTTCTTGAACAAATTTTGACACCTGCCTTGTATATTTTCCATACATTTATACTTATCTCCCCATACCTATTATCAGCATTATCCTGTCTACATATTTAATGGCTGAAACAATTAGCTATTAATATATATAGCATGACTGGCCAATTAGTGAAATATTGCAGTGTGTTTTCCCCGATATGCCCACAACACCCATGTTAAAATACCTTGGCTATATTCTAAACTCTCTGAACATTCCCACTGATATCATACATGTAGATCATACACATGTAAACACCCACGCGGCTATATTTGTCTCCCCCGCAATGGTCTAATTGGGCAGTTTGCATTGAGTGTTTTTGCCAAAACTATTTAGTTTTGGCAATTGGGAAATTTACTGAGTGCTTGGTGTGATGTATACTTGTCTGCAAGAAAATCTTGTACTCTGAATGGAAGTGATTGTTCAGGGATTATCAAGTAGGATATTTTCGCTCAAGATGAGGAAATTGTTTCCAAAATTGGATATAATACATGTACAGTGGAATCCCCAATCAAGACCACTTAAAGGACTGAAAAAATGGTCTCTTTATGGAGGTGGTCTTGATTGGAGATTTTACTGTATGTTGCAATACAGTTGGATACAAGTTGAAATATCTACTGTTGCCTAAAATATGAATATTAGATGATATTTGTAAGTTAGTGACATACATATGCATGTGTGCATTTCCCATAATCAACAAGCTGATACGTACATGTAGGTTCCAACGGTTGAAGACCTGGCTGTACTGTGGTCAGAGTATAAATATATGCCCCATATATGTTCCATAATCTTATTCATATGTTGTATGATATATTCAGGTGGTTTAAACACACAGCTATATCATTGTTAACCAACCGAAAAAGATTTAGCCCTTTCTCCTTATACCTTCCAGCAGCCACTGAGTTCAGTGGGCTACATGTAGATTTAAAGGAAGCCCATACGTCACACGCAGTGCTCTTTATCTGTACTGAATTAAGTGTTGGCAAGAGCAAAGAGGCATTTGTACTATCAGACATAGGCAACAGAACAAGAGTCAGTTTGTCATAAAATCTTTTAAGTCTTTAATCTTGAATCGTACAAGAGGAAGCAGTAAAAACAAGAATAGCACAGCACAGCAAATGTACATCATTCTGTTGCCACTTTATTCTCATGTGAAAGCTCTAATCTACATTATCATCACTCAAAAAGGATTTGATGAGTTCAAATGATGTACTGTTATGTTTTAAAGATCCAAAGCTGCTTCACAAAGACATTTACATGTAGAAATTATTCCATCAATCAACAGATTGAAACAAAAAGTGCTACAAATTATACACTTTTTTGGAAAGCTAACAAATCCACGATTTGTTTTTGACACAGTCATGTGCATCATTTGCTCCATGTTTATACAGCAATCATAGAGATGCATCATCCCATTTTTCAGGGAAATTTATGGATTCAACTTCTTTATTCAAAGGAGTATTGTTTTAATTGTTTTTAGGAAAAAAATGAAGTGCATGTACTTGTCTGAAAATGCTCGTTTTGTTTTTTGTACTTTTTGTTTTGTTACTGAGATATAAATGTTTGAAGTTGAATAGGCAACCCCAAGCTTCACACATCCAAGGGACTTGGCTTTGACTCGATCTTTTGACAAAACTGTACAGTAGGAAGCCAAGACATGCTTTTGTATTTACACTGTTTTGCTGAGTTTGCCACAAACCTGATGTTTGTGTGAGTATAAATAAAAAAAGTTGAATCTATGTTTCTTTTAAAAATGGGTTGATGCATTTCTGTGATTGCTGTATAAACATGGAACAGCTATGATTGCTGTATAAACATGGAGCAACTATGATTCTGGATAAACATGGAACAACTTTGATTGCTGTACAAACATGGAACAACTATGATTGCTGTGTAAACATGGAACAACTGTGATTGCTGTATAAACATGGAACAACTATGATTGCTGTATAAACATGCATTGGAACATCTATGATTGCTGTATAAACATGAAACAGCTATGATTGCTGTATAAACATGGAACAAAGGCTGCATATGAATGTGTCAGAAAACAAATCATCGGTTTGCTAGCTTTCCAAAAATGTATAATTATTAGCACTTTTTGTTTAAATCTATTGATTGATGAAATAATTTGTACACGTCTTTGTGAGGTAGTTCTGGATCCTGAAGGATAACTTTTGGATATGTATTTTGCACCTTTAAAATAAATGGCTTCTGGTTCATGTACTTAATTGAATTCCCTCGAGGTATCATCCCATACGCTGCTGACTCGTTTGACCATTAAAACATGCTTTTCAGAATTTTACAGCAGTTGCAAGTGGTTTACTGGAGTTCCCAGTTGTACATAAGTTGCCAGTGTTACAAATACTGGGAAATGCTGAACAAGGCTGCTTGAAATCCAATTACATGTAAACCTTTTCGGGCTTGGCAATTTATGCCACCTCTACCCAGTTTTGGCTGCCATTATAGGCATATCCCTATATCACCCAAAAAATCAACAATAGTGACATGTGGCATCAACCAATGAACACAGTTGTTACATTATGCGTTAGCCAATCAGATACACTGTATAAGTTCTCTAGCATTTGACACCCGTACGCCACTGGGTACCTCTGGCTATGATGCTGTTACAAATGCTCTTGTAACCCTCGGCACATAAAGTACCAGAGGGTATTGTTGTCCGTCCCTCAGTCCATCTGTCTTGTCGATGTTAACACAATATCACAAAAAATTATTCAGCGTTGCTTTACCAAACTTTTTATCGGAGATGCCAGTGTGGCCAACTCTCAAGAATCATTCGGGAGTCTCCCAAAATTTTAGGCATGTGCTGTCTGCCTACCTCTGACTCCCGAATTACCCCAAGAATCTCACAAAAATTACAAGTGTCATTCTAAAAATATACTACATGAGGTAAATTTTAACAAATCTGCTTTTCACAGTGATACTTAATGTAAATCAAGCTGCTTTGCTTCTTGTGTCATGTTTAGCACTCATGCCACCACTCAAACTTGAATCCAAGTACCCCTCAAATGCCACGAAAATGCGTGTTTTGATGTCTATTTTTGATTTTTTTTCAGGGGAGCACGCCCCGGGACTCTCCAAGGGGGGCTACATGGCCTATGCTGCTCACCATTTCATAATATCCCCAAAATATTCCTCCACCAGGTTGGCAAAACTGACATGCACCTTAAAGTGGACCAGGTTCCTATTGAAAAACAGCTTCCTCTTATTATTTTTAAACTTATGAAACTTTTGAAGTATTTATTTGAAGGCTGTCTGAGCGGCCCACAAGTGGACAGACTTGTTACCATAATATCTAATAAGAAGGATTCATCACAGCTTCATCAAATTTTTGGTGCAGTTACACTGTGTTATGGCACCTGTGAAGTCTAAAAAAAAAATTGTAGAATTGAGGAAAAAAAGATTGTGGGCGCCAAGGGTAATCCGTTCTCTGAATGCTATTTTATAAATGGGCAACTCACTTGAGTAGAACTGTAATGAAAATACTCTGTGCAAATTGATGCACTGAAACCTTCAATACATTATTATTTTTTACACTCCTGGCAAAACCTGAGTACAGTATTTCATGAAAATACAGTTAAGCCGGTGTTAAACTTAACAGTCACCAAAGGCATCAACCTTTTGCAACCTTTTTCCAACCATTTGAGTGAAAGGCAAACCTTTTTCAAGCACTTTCCAAACCATTTCCAAACCATTTCCTCTTATTGCATTAAACCCTTTTAAACACTTTTGAACCTTTTTCCAATGGTTAACAACCCTTTCACACACTTTCTCAAACTTATTGATGAAAATGTTGAAATGGTTTGCAACTGTTTCAACCATTTGAAACCCTTTGTCAACCTTTTAAAAAAATTTAAAAACTTTTACAAACCCTTTGTCAAACTTTTGCAACCTTTACAAACCCCAGTACAACATTTTGCAACATGAAAAATGCATTTGGCTGTTAATTTTCAGACGGTCTTAACTGTAGACAAATGATTTTTTGTTTTGTTTTGCACAATAAAATGTTCGAATGCTAGTGTGCATGTTAATGTACAATATAAATGTCTCTGGCCATAAGTTTTCATTTGCAATTGTAAATATCTGTGGTTACATTTATCACATACTGACTCCATTTGCTACACAGTAGAGCGCTAAAAGGTGGTTGTGTAAAGGTCATGTTTTCCATTAAAATAGGCATGTAGAAATGCACAATTTAGTGGTCTCCGCAAAGTCTGGGGGGATTCCCTCCATATATCTTGTCTAGGTAATAATCTAGCATTGTGGTGATTACAAGGCCCATAAGGCTTCTTTTATGTAAATGGCTGCGATATGAAAATACCTGGGAGTCAAAAAGTCTGATGCTTTTGGACTCAAGAAATTCAAGATGCTCTGTGCGATTGACTTGATTCCTTGAATTCAACATACAGGCCATATGAATATACCCATCCTGTAAATGTAAGGGGCAAAAATCATCAGGGAATCATAGTGAAATGGAAATATTTTGATGGGGATTCATTTGTACAGCCAGGTGGCATTAATGAAAAGTGACAGTAAAAGCTCATCCTTTGTCATTTGCACAAAGAGGACAAGGCCCATGCTGCAAATTGTTGACAGTTGTACAGTCCCTGTCATGAGAGACCGTTGTTGCTGGAGCCAACCCTCTCATGAGAGCCCACTTTACAGATTCCCAAGTTCTATACTCTCGATGTTAATCTACCTTTCATGTCAGACCCCTGCCTTAAACTCATTCCATGCTATGGTCACAGGCCTTGATCAGTGGTTCTGGCACTGCCTGGTAAGTCATGCTGCTGCTACCCTTGTTGCAGCTGCAGCATGACTTGCCAGGCAGTGTCAGAACCACTGACTTAAGACTATAGGCATGTTGGTACTTGAATAAAAGCTCTTTTCATGAAGAATTTAGATCTGTAATTGTTGTCTTAAATCGAGGTAAATATACAAAAAAAATCAGGGACTGGTATGGAATGAGTTAAGACCACTTTTTGGTTGCCATTGAGGTGGTCGGTGGTGGCAGGGACCACTGTAATTGTTGATATTCACTCATGCAGTGTGATCTTCAAGTATGATCCTAAATAGGGATTTAGGGTTCCTTTGCCAGCTTGGGAATTGATACATATTCCTGTAGCCCAAGTGCACTGAAGTTGCAATATAACTATGTATACATGTACATGAACATCTACGTGTACAAGCAGCTAACATTCATAGTTCATCCAGGATTCATTCTGAAACAGCTAATGGAACAGCTTCAGTTGTGATGTGCAGCATTCAAGTGTCAGATTGACAAACAACAATTAAAGTTGCACATAACTTTCTTCACTCCTGCACGACAGTTGGTGCAGGTATATGTACAGCTTAAAGGTAAATAGACCAACTGGATGACATGCATGCAATTACCAGACCTTCTGTTTTGTATGTAAATCATTCCATACTTCGGTGCTGATGAGAACTACCATGCAATGGTTTTTGCATTGTGTAGGATATCGTGCTACAGTGGTATTTGTCATGAGAGACCCCTGCCGTGAGGGACCAGTCTGTCATCAGAGACCACCCATCCACTGTCACCAGAGACCACCCTATGCATGATAGACTGCTTTACAGATTCTCAAGTCCTACACTTCCCATGTTAATCTCCCTGTTGTGGGGGGCTACCTGTCTTTTAAGACCAGTTTTTGTTGCAGTAGAGGTGGTCTCAGGTGACAGCTGGGACCACTGTACTGCAGTGTCCTTGCTTTAACAAGGTAACTGTGACACGACTTGTCATGCAGGCAATGCTAGGACCACAGACTTCAGGCAAAGCATGTTGCTACTTGAATCAAAGCCCTGCCGAGTAAGAATTTGAATATGTAGTCCTCATCTTGACTGTAGGTTAATCCATAAGGTGAAACTTTGGGATTTGCACAAAGTATAAGTTAAGGTGAGAACTATGATGGATTGAAAAACATGTACTCAGCTTGCTATCAATACACTCTTTGCCATGAAATGCCAAAGGAGTAAAGGTGAGGCTTAGCTGAAGTCAAACCAGAACCGTGTAGCATAAATCTCCTTTCCAATGGGCCAAGTCTTTTTCTACTTTTCTGTCATTGCCCATGGAGCACTTGTCACGTTGGGGGATGTGTCAATGTATATGTATTATCCATATGCGTGGTTACACTGTGCCTGAAATTCTTTTATGATATGTCCAGCACAAATATCAGGAAATCAATGCTTTAGAAATTATGCAAGTAAAACCTGTAATTTTTGGAAAGCTTTAATTCTTCCAAATTAAACAAGCTCCTTTACAAAATTCTTCAAAGTCTACTCTTGGCTTAAGGGTGCTTTCATGTTGATGATTTGCTAGGGTGTTGGGAAAAGGAGGCCACAAGTTCAGCTGTAACAACATTAAGGGGTTGGTGATCTTAACTTGCTGGATGGATTTGGTTGAAAACTATTGATCAATTTGGTCAATTTTGCTTGAGTGCACAGGCTGATTAAGATCAAGTCGGACTTCATTTTTTTTTGCTGAATAGCTTCTCTGCCAATTGATTCTGCTGAAAATGTTGGAAAGTTTGTGTGAAGATATTTTTAGCACTTGATCAATACATTATAGAACTCTCAGTTTTCTGTGTCCTTTAGAATATATATAACCCTCTTTGTCTTATATTGAGAGTTGGTCAACAGTATTCTGTGGTATACAATGTAGGTAAGCCCTTGACTTGTACTATAGATAGATGTTGACCCAGGCAATATCCTCCAATAACAAGAAGAGTGTAATCAGTTTCCAATGATACTGAATTTTCAGTAGTTCTACAGAATTTACCATTTTTTTTTTTAATATCTACCCACTGGCTGAAAAAATATGAATATTTTCCTTGGTGATCCTGTCTCTACTCAGTGACTATCAGTCCATTATATATGGCTACTTTTTTATAGTATATGCCTCCTTACATCACTCAGTATATCCCTTCAAACGGAGCTATAAGTTGCAAAATTCACAGAGCTTCAGAGGGCCTCATCCCCTGGACCCTGCATTCGGGGCTGCCTACAGAAATAATTAAGTCACATAATTGAGTAGTAACTGCAGAATTATATCTGCTTTAACGTGGAACCTCTGGGCAACGTGCAGGTCCCATACTCCCAAGTTTTTTATGACTATCTACATGATTTATGTCCATACCAGTTTTGCTGGGTTTGAGGATTATAGCTGTTAAGCTTCATCATGGGTGACATGTTTCCTGTCCAGAAGTACCTTTGATGATCAAATTTGTTGTATCAGTGAGCCAAGCTACATCACATCCATGTATATATACACCGCACATGTGACAGCCCATGTGACAAAACCCCCAAGGATCTGTTTAAGTGAGAAATGGCTCGGGTCTGTAAGTGTATATAAGTATTGCCTCTTGGTGTACTTGTAGAATAATAACTCTCTCAGTGCCAATTGTGTATATTTACATTCAATCTATCTTTGAACATTGCAAGTATTGGAGAGAGCCTGGTGTGTTGTGAGACCATAACACATGTGTCCCGCCCAGGGTCCAATAAGCCACACCCAACTGGGTTTCCGGAACTTATCACTTCAACATGCTGGGCAAATCAGGTTCAGGTCATTTCACTTAATTCTATGTATTAAATTTTTCTAAATTTCTTGTAATGGAGCAGAAAAATTAAGGGGGAAATGTAAATATAAGCAGTGAGGGTCGATTTTGTGTGTGTTATGTCACAATGCCACAGGTGACTGAAGCTGGTATCATGGGCATGGCGCACACCAGTGCACCACGCCCACTATGCCAGCTTCAATCACACGCGTCATTATGCCATAACACACATAAAATTGACCTTCATTTCTTAACTAAAGTCAATCTACGGAAGTCCAGCTAGTCTGAATTATCATTCAGATCTCAGATTCATATTCCTTGTAAAAAGACCTTTCATTCAAGTACCAGCATGCCTATACATGTAGTTCCAGAGAAAATATCCCAAGTTAACAGCTTTCCTCAGCACGCATTGGGCACATTGCGCACAATGCACAACGAGAAAAGCTATTGACTCAATCCAAAATTCGGCAGTTAAAGAGGTAATGGAAAGAGTGTTTCTTATTTGTCTGTTTTGTCTGAGTTCTCACAGATGTACTTGTGCTGATTAAAAAGAAAGACAAACTGTGATCATGGAAAGTGCCTGCTAGGAACTCATTAATAAGGTGGTCACCTCTTAACTCTTAAAGTGCTGGTTTAAGACCCAGTCAACAGCTTTCCTTGGGGCATTTTGCATGCAATGCATGCAAAGTGCCCCGATGAAAGCTGTTGACTAAGACTACTTTTTGTTTTAGACTAGGCTTTCTGGTATTTGAATGAAAGGTATCTGCATGAGGAATTTGAATCTTTTAAGCATTATATGTTTAGCGGTAACGAGAAAACGACTATAGCCATGATTAGCAGTTTACGCATTAAGAACTGCACTCCATGTTGGGTGCCGTTTGTGTACAACAGTGACAAGCCTGAGTGTTTTCCTCAAGCCTTCTCTTGATAATAAGTAATGACAGTTCTTTAGGCAGTGAACCCTCATTTGTGATTCTGACGAGACCAAGACAAATTTGCTTCATTTTGCTCTGTGTTCCTAATGTACCAGGACAAATGACATGTTTGGACATGCTTGAGTTATAATGCAAGATGACAGCTTCATACAATTGATGTGCTTCTCTTGGCTTAAACTAATGGTAGATTACGTGTTACCTATTGCCAAATAACTTTGTAAAAAGTGCATCACAGATGGTGCCCGTGTAAAAGAAATATGAATGAAGCCTGATTGAAGAGCTCTATACTGCTCAATCAAGCTGTGTTAAAGCTATGTACTGTCTGCATGTACAGTTTGTGTACATGCATGCACATGCCATAAATGATGCATGGTATGACATGGTATCAGCTGAAGCTGTGATAAAAAAGTGCATGGTATGTACATTTTTCAAAATTTCTGTCTCATTTCCAGTGACTAGGTTTCCAACTGATTTGCTATTTAGATGGAATGAAATGGAACTTGCATTTTGAAAGTCTACGCTTGTAGCCTTAAGCTTCAAGCCCAATGTTAATGTACCAATCAACTGAAACTGAACAAAACTAGCATTTATTGGCAAGTTGGTACTGAAAAGTTATTGTTATGAAGGGTCATCATCTGGGAGTGGCACTGTTTACATCTGTGTCAGTTTTTTTCAATACAACAAGTGCCTTTGGCTGTGCCCAGGTAACAAATTACACTGACGTCAAAGAATGTAATGTGTAAAAGTGTAAAGAGCATCCATTTTAAACATGTTTCAACGAATGTCCAAGTTGCCCAAGGCCTAACAAAAGTATATGTGTATTTTCGATAACCCGACCGAGCACACTGAAAAGGCCCGAGTCCTGACCCTAAATAATTATTATAAAACGTAAAATAAAATTTAAAAAAAAGTTTCAAGCTGCCCTTACTTAACAAAAATTGATTGATCACAAAATTACACATGTTCCTAATGGGGGGGTGTCATAAAATTGCAGGGGCACCCTGGTGAGGGTGGGAGGGTCATCAAATTGTCAGTAGTGGACACAATCCCCCTTACGAGGAAACCCTAGGTGAATTCAATCTCCAGATGAGTATCAGCCCAAGATGGCAAAAATGACAGTCATAACTGCAGCCAGATTGAAAAGGTCGGCAAAGATTATTTTGTGGACAAACATTTAATTGTAGCATGTATAAACCCTTTAGGTGACCTGAAGCTAGACAGACATTCAAAAAGAAAGTACCAGCTACTGAAATGATGGGATTTAGTGACGACAATAAGGATGAACAAGAAAGTAGCAGTAAAGAAGAAAGTGATGTAGTAGTAAATGTTGTGGAGGGCTCAAATGAATCTGGTAGTGAAGAGGAGGAGGAGGTCACATTTTTACCTCTTCTAGAGTGTGGATGATCATGAAGGTGGAAGTGAAAGGGAAAATGAAGATTTTAATGAAAATGAGAGTGATAATGAAGATGAGGACAGTGATAGTGAAACAGATGAAAGTAACAGTAAGAATCAAGGAAGAGACAAAAAAGAGAGTGAATCAGAGGACAGTGATGATGATGATGATAATTAATTCAGAAACAGATAATTGTGTAGAAAGTGAACACATTCATGTGAGCAGGTCAGGCAGGAGGGCAGGGACATGGAAGAAATACGTTACCTAAGAGCAGTGTTATATGTTTGTAGTTTTCCATTTTTACTCTGCTGGCCAAAGGTCACAGAGCTCATATGACCCTTATGTCCATATTTCCATAAACAATTGGCATTTGAACTTGTACAATATAGCGTGTACAATATTTTATGCTCATATTGTGTGTATGAAGATCTAGGCCAAGTTTGATTTTGGTGATGCCACCTACTGATACATGTATGTTATAAATGCTCCAAATTTTGTGCATTTTTTGACAGTATTTGGTGTACAATCACCTATAATGAAACACAATGCAACTTTATATTTTGATTGAGGTCTTTATATCTAGAGTTGGTGGGGTTCATACATTGTCAGAAAGATAAACAGTTTTGATCACTGGCATGTGGAGCTTAATATTGTGATGCAGGAAATACAATTAACATTGTACTATTGAAACAGTCCATAATATTATCCCAAGAAACCACAGCAGAATCCATTATCCTGTAGATCTTGTTTAGGATCATGATGTTGTTTAGTATTGCAATGTTTACATTGCAATCCTAAACAAGTTGTTAAATAAAGAGATGAATTGTAAATGAAAAGTTGTTTCATGTTTTTCCCTCTTTTTGTATTAATTGAGAACATTTCTCCTTGACTTATATGATTACAGGTTGAAATTTAATTCAGTGGATAGTTCAACATGCTCTCAGTCCCAAGGAATGCATTTACACTGGTCATGCAATTACAATATTAATTTTCTGGGTCCATATCTGTGGTCTTGTTGGGGGGATGGCTGCCAAAGAAAGGACAGTACACTGTATGCTATTGAAGAGGTCTTGTAGGATGAAGTCACATGTATTCCTGTCAGGGTCATTTACATTCTGCTCAACCTGGAGGGACTTTAAATGTTTGTAATTATATATACGTTAAAAAATGTTCATATGTGGTACCTGCATGCCAAGGTTGGACATTGATTCCATGCAGGTATCCAAAGTTCAAAGGAACTGTAAATTCATCTCTGTATACCCATTGAGTAGTTCTGAAATCCTGAATGTGTATTATTGGGGGGGGGGGGGTCGTCACAAATTTCTGCAGACTTGACTTGGGGGGGGCACACATATTCTTGTCTATTTTTATAGGGGGCACAAAAACTAGACCCTATCCCAATATTGCGAGCTCCCCCCCCCCCTCGTGAATAATGACCATCCCCTTAGTGGTGTCACATGTAATGTAGTTCAACAGAAAGTGGTGTCGTGCAATTTACCTCCCCAAAATCCTCTTATTTACAAAAATAAGGTTCAACAAACCAAGCTTCAACTGATTGCAATTGGTTCCTGCTACATGTCAACAATCAACTGTTAGATTCATGCACAAATGACACTTATTGTACAAAGGAGTAATCAGTAGGAAATGCAATGTCAGACTGCACATGTCGATCCTAAATTGTGTCCTTCCCATCAGCAGTCTTGAGTGCATTAAGAGGTCATAGACACAAAGTCTTAAGGAAAACTGCAGATTAGATCATTAGAAAGTATTACTTTGGATTATAGATATCTGTAAAAGGAGCTGAGACAAGAGGCTTTCTCAAGCCTGTTTATCAAAAATTAAACCTGTAGACCTGCAAATCATGGCAAATTACTCAGTCAACTGGGACTAAGGGAAAGCAACAGGATTGTAGTGGTGATTTAATACTGCCAGAGAAACAACCTTAAATTGTATGTGGCACTGTCTTTGTGCATGCGTGACATCTGAAGACATTTTTTCCCCAAATTCCTAGGTTAACAATTACACTCTCAAGAAATCTGCAATTTTTTCAAGCCCTTTTTACCCTCGACATATAAAATGCCAGAGATTATTGTCATCCCCTTTGTCATTGGTCTGTCTGTCTGTCCGTCCATTTTGTCGGCATTACCATGATATCTAAAAAAAAATATTCACCACAGCTGTACCAAATTTTTTGTCAGAAATGCATCTTATGATGAACCAGCTTCCTCTTTGTATTTATAAACTTTTTGTGAAACTTTAAAGTGTATATTTCAAGGCTGTCTAAGTGGCACACAAGGGGGTGATGTTATCACAACAAGGATCCACCACAGCTTCACCAAATTTATATCCGAAATGTACATTATAATAGACCACGTTACTATTGAAAACCAGTTTCCTCTTTGTATTTATAAACTTTAAATGGAGCTTTAAAGTATTTATTTTGAGGCCATATCTGAGTGGTGCACAGGTGGACAGTGTTACCATGATATCAAACTTTTCTTGATATGTTGGTACTTGCCACAGAATATATGACTATACAAATCCTATATCTAATCAGAAAATAGCCTTGATTGATATAGTCATAGCTAAAATGGTTTCTTGACAATATGAATATCTAAGTGATTTCCAGCAAGTCATCTGCAGGGCAAATATTGGGCAAATATGAGCACACTTGGGCTGTTTTAAGGCAAACCTGATTTTGTACCTGTCCTCTCTAATGGGCATAATAAGCAATCATGAAGCAGCGATTACTGTTACATTCCTGCAAAATGTAGTTTGATATTATCACTGAATGACTTAATTTCCTCAGTTGTTATTTTACGTGTACAGTGGTCTCTGTCACCAGGACTTACCCCAAGAACACATGCAAAATTACTCTTTTATTTTATAGACAACAATATGGAAATTGTATGTAAAGTGCTCTACTGCAAGGTCTCCAAGAGAAAAATGCAGAATTGAGGAAAAAAAGATTTTGGCTGCCAAGGGTAGTCCGTTCTCTGAATGCTATTTTTCTCTCATGAATGAAGTACTCCAATACTATTAAGTATATAACATGTTTTGTGACCACAGACCAGCCGGGGCTCGACCGTCGACCTCCGTTGTTTTATATTTTATAATGTAACATATATAGCAATGTCATCATGAATGGTGGGAATCACCATCAATAGACCAGCTGCATTAATATATTGTATTGACAAAGAATATATATATATATATAGCAGCAAACACTTAACAAACTAGTATCGTATTATCTCCGAACTTAATTAAAACTTGCATCGACATTCTGGAGCTGACCTTTGCCAGTTTGACAGATGTGGGTACTGATACATGTGCAAGAGATCTGGCTGGATCCAAATGGTTTCTGGTGTAGTTTCATCAATATCATTTAATATTTTTGTCCACTTCTGTTTTCGTGGAACTATGTTCTGGAATTTGCCAAAGTAGTTGATTGAGGGTCTTTTGATGTGAAGTGGTTCCTACTTGCAAATGTCTCAATCTAGTTTTGGTGGTTGAATTTCCTATTTGCATTTTAATATGTATATGATAGGATTGAGGTCAGGGAAGGTCTGCACTGTGTTGCTTTTGGATACAATTGACATGACTTTTGGAATATTAGATTCAAGTTTTGATATGGCATTGGTGTTGATTACTTTTATTGTGTTTAGCAAAGTAAATCACTTTAACAGAGTCAATAGTTCACCACATGCATGTATTTTAATGATTTAAATAATTATAATAGATTATAAAGCAAGCTTTAATGACCAAGCAATTGATTTCACTCATTCTTAATATACAAACTTTAAGATATTGAAAGAGCAAATCTGTGGTCCAACCAACAGGGTTGAAGTTAACCTCTTTAAGTTTGGTTTTCTGTTAGTCAAATAACACAACCTTGAAAGTATTACTTCTGATGACTCTGTCTAAAGCTCAACCAGATATTAGTGCATAGCAGCTGGTATAATAGGCAATACTTGAGGTGTGAGAAATTCTGCATAACTACATATAAATGTTGTGATGTAATATGGTGCTGGAGCTAGTTTACAGTGCAAAGGTAATACTAATGAATAGATCTAGATGGCAGCAGCAATGGGGCTTTCAGGTTGTGTCAATACCTGATCCATTCACATTTAGCACACCGCTGCCTGGTCGGGTACAGCCTGTCCCTCCGAACTTCCACCAAGTCATCTGCGGGGCCAAATATCGGACAAATATGAGCACACTTGGTCTGTTTTAAGACAAACCTAATTTTGTACCTGTCTGGTCTAATGGGCAGTATTTCATCTCATGTTTCAATTTACTGAGGACACTAATGCAGAAAAGCACGGACCGGGCACTTTTGGATGCATGTGCAAAGTGGCGGGTGTCAGAAGCCACCTGGACGGTCATTATCAGTGGTGACCGGTCAATGTCAGCGGGTCAGTGACAGCCAAAGACTGGGGGCAGTAATATCCTCGATGTGTTTTATGAGTAAACAAATACGATTTTCACTTGGGGCCTGTATACCATGTCAGGATGACAGATTGCCCCGCTTCCATCATATCGCTTTCTGATGGTTGCTTTGCCATGTTCGACTAGCCAAATACGTGGTTGATTCCAATCTGAACAAAATAGATTCTGATGCCCCTTTTTGGGCAGACTTTCTTTCTTTCTTTCTTTCTTTCTTTCTTTCTTTCTTTCTTTCTTTCTTTCTTTCTTTCTTTCTTTCTTTCTTTCTTTCTTTCTTTCTTTCTTTCTTTCTTTCTTTCTTTCTTTCCTTTCTTTTTTTAGGGGGGGGGGCAATATGACATGCATGGACTTAAATGCAGCCCATACATGTAAAAAAAAGAAGATAAACATTATATGAGTGCTGGTGTTTTCTTACTGTGTGTTTGCTCTTTTAAAGATGTAACAATGTGCTATGCCATATGCTAGACAGTTTACAACCTATACCTGTTGGTCTGTGTCTGATGTGGTATGAAAACTGAACAGATTAATCAGTCGAATCAGAAAATAAATCATTAAATCTGAAGGGTTTCAAAAATGATGTAATTATTGATTAGTTGCATGATTTGTATATAAAATACAAATTATACATGTAGTTTAGCTGTGACAAGAGATTGTGATGACTTAGAAATATGCATCTCAGCAAAGACTGCATGCTTCGATCTTCAGACGGAGACATGTCATTCCCAATTCTATTATTATGTTTGGAGCGGTAAGTCTGTGATGTGCAATGTGTACATGTATGCCTGGTATTTGCATTGAAAATTAAGATGGAGAGTATGCACAAATCAAAGTTGATGCAGTCTTCCCATAAAATTAACTATATTGAGAATACCAGAATGACTGATGAAATTTTATTCTTGTATTGCATGTTTGACAGCAACAAATTTTATACGCAGCTAAATGGATTGTTCCAAATGCCACATGAATTGTGTTTTTTTTGTGTGTGTGTTAATATTATGCTTGTAGTTTGTAAATTATCAGCACAAAGTTTATTACATGTAGATGTCAGTATCATAACTGATGTATGTCCAGAGTCACAAGACACAGGCAAAGAAGGCAGCTAGATCCAGTAACAACAGGGTGCGGGGACAAATTTAAAAGTGAAGCTTATTGTAATTATAGGTACTGGTTTTTATTTGACTTGTGACCTAGTGGATGTGAGCATGCATGTCAAATAAGTCTTGTTGTGTACCGCACCCAGATTTGAGTGTAGGAACGTTCAGTCCACTATGAACATGTACATGTGTGTGGTTTTAAATACCACTGCTGTGATGGCATCTTTTTGTAATATGTGGCTTTGGCCTAAAATCAATAAAAAACTTAAGCCCATCCCTGCTTGCATGCTGGTTCCTGCAGGAAAAGTCGACTGACTGACCAGTTTTCATAGCTCCATGTAGGCTGTCCTCTCCACAGCAGGCTACACGCATGGATAAACTGTATCAAGATGGCATTGTGACGGGGATTTCTCAAATTTCAGTTCCACTGATCCACAGTGGCTTCTTGGAGAGATGGCAAGACATGGGTTCAGGAGGAATAGTCGCTTGGCTAAGCTGACAGCTTCAAAGACCAATCATTATTGATCCAGAGAATTTTCAGCAATATTTTTTCCACAAGAGATGCAATCATATTAGCAATCAAGTGCGGCAAATTGGTTAGTGCTTAAGTGGTACTCTGTCGGAGAAATGTGTCAAAACCGATCAATTTCTTCACAGCCAATCACAAGAACAGGGTAGAGAATTCCCATGGGTGTGTTTTTTGGGCACCTCTCATATTTTTGTGGCCATTTTTAGCACCATGTTAGGCAGTTATGATATGTTTAGACACAGCAATGTTGTGGTTCAGATTTAACAGCTCCGTGAAGTTCGGCCCGGTTCGCTGGTTGAGTGAGCTCACAGAGTGTCCTGAATGTCAGCTCAAAATTACATACAGGTGGATTAGAAATTCTCCCTGAAAGGGTCAGAGTTAAATAATTGCAGACTGTGGCCCAAGTTTGGAACCAGCTTTTATAATATCTGTTTATCTATCTCAAAATATCAAAGGTCCTGCAATGCTAATCTGTTATACTACTTATAGTTATGCTTCCCCCTTATATTGTCCTAGTTATGCATCCCCCACTAGCAATGCTAATTCACATTTTCAGCATCTTGTCAAAAAAAATTGCCCAGATTCACTTCAAATTTGGTGGAAATGTACATGTATACCTGCCAAGTATATACCGTGTTCAAATGGTCATGGTTCAATGATTTTGGGATTTTAATTTTATTTTATTTATTATTATTATTATTATTTTTTTTGGGGGGGGGGGGTAATTTTTGCAATCCCATTGATTACCATGTAAGTCAATGGGGTCTGCAATGGTACATGTAGTTCACGTTTTAACCTCTTCAAAACCGTAAGCCAGATTCACTTGAAATTTTTGCTACAGACACTCCATAAATTCTGGGAATTGTTTTCCATATGATGGTGGATGACCTTCAGGTCATAGGTCAAGGTCACAATGCCTTCCAAAATAAAATGGCTTCCCTACCATATCTTCAAATTGGTGTGATTGAAGTCCATCAAACTTGGTTATTATGTTCCCAGGTGAGACATCCCATAAATTTGCTCAGAGGTACCTTGCAGTCAAAAGTCAAGGTCATAAAGCCCTTCACTCAAACGTGCACAATCAAATTCCATACCTTCCTTGTCACTGTTTAGACAAGTTATAACCTCATCACCTACATGTACAGCCAAAGAAATTCTCTTGGATCACATCTGTGTTTGGAGTCTCCCCACTTGTTGGAGTGTTGGAGTATTTCCAATGTATAACAGCTACCACAAACTTTTTGCTGAAGAATGGTAGCCCTCTTAGAGGGGTGGTCGCTGATGAGAGGTGCCTCTTGGGGGATGCATAATGTTTTTTGCACAAAAAACTCACTTCTAGTTCCATGCTATGTTCATGTCCATTCCTGGTTCTATACCTGCACATACCTCTAAAATATAAATACAGAGATCTAGAAGAATTTAGTTTTTTATTTTTACTTTGACCAAAGCACATTCAACAGTTGATGTGTGCAAAAGGCTATACTGGCCTGAAAGATGCCAATGGGTCCTCAGTGAGTAAATGTCAGAACAGGTTTTGGAGCCTGGGATACCTGAACTTGTACCTGTCATGGCGGCTCCTTGTCTGACCTTCATTTTTTACCATAACAACCCACATTAAAAGATGTAAGAATGTGAAACATTCAGAAGGGGTCATTCCAAAAATTAATTTCTGTGGCCTCTACTAAAGTGAGCAAGCTGTTGCTGTGGGTGGATAGAACCTTAATACATGTATCTGCTCCTTCATGATGTGTACATCAGTATGGTTTTTATTCCAAGTTCGATGACTGAAAAATAAATATAATACGCTCGTGTGACAATGTATATGGGGGAAAAATTTGGTTAAGATATATTTCATGTTTCATTTGGAAAGGAGGCCATAGCCCAATAGGAATTCTTCCAGCAAAGAAAGGTTAGTATAACAAGCCACAGTCCACAGCATGGTGCATCCAAATGTTAAAGCATATTTATTTGTAGCCCTGTCAACTTTGAGAGACCTATTGCTGTATTGTCATGTACCATTTTCCTGTTAAAAATTGATAAAAAGTTGACACCATCATCAAGTTCATCTGCTTCCTTTACGATATAAAGAATCTGACACCATTGAAGTCCTCTGCTTTCCCAGGCACACTGTGCAGGCACCGTGTCCACCAGCAGACAGGAAAAGTTGTCCACTAAGCCCCATGGAAATGACCCCTTTCCCACTCAAATTGCCCAAAAGTGCCCGGATGTAAATTGTCGTCCGGAGTTTGCCTTCATCCTTTTTATTAAATTTTTCATGACAAATAAACATTTTTTGCTGAGATTTGTATGTAAGACCATTCATGGTAGCATGCCCTAAGTCAACAGCTTTCCTCGGTACAGGTTGTGCAATAATATGTCATACTCTGAAAAGGAATGCATGAAAGACACATCCAGTATACATGTAATACTTTAATCAACTGCAGGGATTTCCATTTATCACAAAATGGAAAAAAATATAAGGGCAAAGAGTTGTGTAAACTCAGGCGCTTAGAATTTGGTGTATTTGCTTTAATAGTTTCTTAAAGTTGTATGGCATGTGCAAGAGAAGGAAACTGAATATTTTCCATATGTGAACAGCTTTCCTAAGCATGCTTCGGGCACATTGTGCCCTGCATGTAAGTGCACTCAGGAAAGCTGTTGACCTGGACTCTTATATTACATGTATATGTAACCACAGACATGCTGGTACTTGAATGAAAGGTCTTTTTACAAGGAACATGGATCTAGCACCCTTATTATACTTCAGAGCATTTCATCTTAAGCAGTTTGACTTTAAGGTGGCAGGTGGCATTCAAAGAGTTAACAAGGTTGAAAAATACCTCCTTAAGTGCACCGGGAGATTTTCCGAACTCAAACACCCAGACTGTGCAGTATTTTCTTTTTTTATTTACTATTTTTTAGTAAACGTGTACACAGCAGTTCTCAAGGAGGTCATGTGCTCTCATAATTTTCTTTTGCCCATCATGCAGTATCTTCTCTCAGGACTTCTATCAGTACAGTCCATTCCTGCAGGATTCATCTCCGTCACATGTAGGCAGACACTCTCACATGAGTGGAAATTGACATGACCGGTAGTCAGAGGAATCACAGGCAAGAAGGCCATTGGGATGTCAGCATCAGGCGAGCAGCATCCACGCTTCAAGGCAGGGCACACCAGCAGTCCCACAGCTGTGAATCGATTTGCATCCCAGTTGAATGTTTGTCGAATAAAATAGCAGGACTGCATGGCTGCCACCTGGGAAGTATAACTGGCTTTATTGTCAGACTTGGATAAGACAGCTGAGATATCAGTTTTTTATATTAGGCGCCACTCATCAAGGTGACAATATATGTAGTGCAGCTTTGGCTGAGGTGAGAAATATTCAGCCGGCCTGGATGTATCTTTGCATCGGTGTATATGCCCCAGGCTTATTCAGATAATGCTCAAATTACTACATGTCCTGTCATTGTCATCCATGTGGCATACAATGTACTACAGAAACATGTACGATTAGACCACCAATGAGTCTTTGTGTGTATGCTGGTAGTTTAACCTATGTACTCTGCCCTTGTCAATGCCTAAGACAATGAGTGAGAAGGACGACTGACACAGTGAGACAGATAGCTTAATGTTGTCCATGTTTTTATGTTTAATTGAATGGAACAGTTATGCACTTAAGTTTTTTTTTTAAACTTTCTTTGCCTTTTGCAAAGCAAGCTGAGTCTATCACTTGGGACTTTTTACCCACAGACCTCATGCTTTAAGAGCAGGAACTGACAATCACTGAGGCATTCTTAATTGTCATTACCTTTGTTTGATACCTGATCAGTACATCCAGCCAAAAACATCCATTAGGCCCTTGTGTTCATGCCTTTGGTTAGGTTGTCTCAAAGATGGTAGCTTTAGCTTTATTAGCTGAAAGAGAAAGTGGCTTATGCATTCTTAATTGTCCTTGCCTTTGTTTGATACTGTATACAGCCACTCCAGCCAAAAGCATCTGCAAAGCTCCTGTGTCCATGCCGTTGGTTAGGCTGTGGTAAAGATTGTAACCTGGCTTTTGTGCCGATACCAGAGGTTTATACATGTATGTTACATGAAATCTTGTAAAATGTAAAATGGTTAATTGCTCAGGATATGTGTCTGTATGTATGCGTGCATCTCTGTCTTAATTGTCTTGAGACTGCATGCTGTTTAACTCATTCCATACTATGGTCACAGGCCTTGGTCAGTGGTTCTGGCACTGCCTGGCAAGTCATGCTGCAGCTGCCATGAGGGCAGCTGCAGCATGACTTGCCAGGTTAAGACGATAGGCAAGTTGGCACTTGAATGAAAGCTATTTTGATGAAGAATTTAAATATGCTATTGTCATCTTAAATCTAGGTAAATATACGTAAATATCAGGGACTGGTATGGAATGAGTTAAGATGTCTGTCTGCACAATGTACAAGTATGCTTGGTTCATCTTGCTCTAAGACTGTGTTGCTGAGGGTATGTCCATACATGTACATGTACCTCTATCTAGTCTACATGGCTTCAAGATGTCCATGGAGGATGTCTATACAAGGTACTCCAGGTTTAGCCAGCCTTGAGACTTCATTGGTCAGGCCTTGCTGTACATGTAGAGTGTACATGTACTTCTAGTGTCGGCTTTACATTAGATTCCAGCCTTGGGTGTTTCTGTCTGTTCATCTGGTTTGACTGGCTTTGAGGCTGCTCCTCATTGAGCTGTCTCTAGCTATGTTTTAGCTGGCTTTAAAACTGCGATCCAGGATGCACCTGTATGTCTTGACCACACCTTGGTTCAGCCTGTCTGGGCCAGGCCTACAGGTGTACAACAGATTCAGGAGTAGAAGAACTGAACTGAGTTTAACTGTATACATGGAAGTGCAATACAAAGGTGACTAGACAGACAGACAGACAGGCAGACAGAGAGATGGGAGCATTTCTTATTGGGTTAATGAAAGACATCTATAATTGGTAGATGGGCTATATTTTCCAACACAAATAAAAGTTAGGTTATACTGATAGAGTTAAAGTGTTAATTCTTGCAGACTTCTATTCAGATTTCCTTCTTACATGTATATTGGTCTGTAAAAAATTTGGTGGGGCCTGTAGTCAGGGAGAGGGCAACAAATCATTAACAATACTGAACAGGGTAATCAGTGGTGGGGGGGGGGGGGGCAGTACATACATGCTACAGGTAAGCTATGGAAAATCAGAAAGCTTAGAAATAATAGTTGATATGAAGTACAAATGTGTGGAAAGCAAAGGGGTTTCCATTATGCAAGTACAGTTAGTAAAAATCCCAATACACAAATACAGAATACCCCCTTCACCCCCCTCAATACTGTATACAATGTACACGTCCATGACAGTGAAGCTACGACCAGCAGAATTAAATTTCTATCTAGACCGACTTCTCTCAAAAGACAGGATGTGCACCAAATTTGTTTCATGAGAGACTGAAAGCCATCAGGCATTGGTGGCTTCCTTAGTTAAAAGCCACTGACTCTTCCCAGATGGAGTAAATATGGTTGGCATGCGGGCTGATTGTCACTGTAGGCTTTCTTTAGACCACTCTGTGTGCTGTTAAAATGTTACCATGCAGTCATTCCATGTGGCGCACCGTAGGGTAAATATCCTGGAAGTGCAATGATGATTTTAAGTCTAAAATCAGTTCTGCAATGGTTTGAATTGCAGGTATCCAACACTTTCGGAATATCATCATCATCATTGTCACTGAAGCTGTTTTTTTTTTTTTTTCTCATCAGTTAGTCACTCAGAGAGACATGTACGGGTATAGATTCCAAAACATGTTCTGAGTAGTTAACTACTGAAGACCCTTTCATTTATTTGGGCTAATACAGACTATGTAAAAATTCTACTGAAGAATGTCGTGACATGGACAATAGTACTTCCATACACATGTAGGTTAGACAGTGACAGGTTCACTTATGGAGAGTAAAGAGTTCGGACTGCAGAATAGGGTAATGACTACATTGTACTAGGAAGTGGTTCTAGACAAAAAGACACAGATACAATGGTGTAAGTGTTATCATATTGACAGTTGAATTGGTGATAAAGATAAACAAAACAAAACAAAACTTGTGTGTATGTCCACCTTTTTGGCCTTGTTATTTGTCCCTGATTAGATGCCTTGAAACATTAAAAGTTGCAGCACAATTTAGGTCTAAATTGTCACTTACATAAATACACTAGAAATTTGAAAACCCATGACAGATTTGTAAACTTTATATCTGCTGGTAATGACAGATCTTAACTTGATGTATTGCCTGCAGGTAATGACAGATCTTAACTTTATGTATTGCCTGCTAGTAATGACAGATCTTAACTTTATGTATTGCCCGCTGGTAATGACAGATCTTAACTTTATGTATTGCCAGCAGGTAATGACCGATCTTAACTTTATGTATTGCCTGCTGGTAATAATGACTGATGTTGACTTTATGCATTGCCTGCAGGTAATGACGTGCAGATATGATGAAGGAAGGTAAATGAAGTACATATGTATTCTCTCCTGGTGCAATATGTCAGTTGTAATTCTAAAAAATGAACACTCTATTTTGCTGGCCTAAACACTTGTTCTGCTGGTCCAGCTCATCATTATTAGTTCCCTGTTTTTTAATTACTTGCCTGTGAAACAGATCAATCTCCATGTTCTCTCCACTCCGCTTGTATATTGGAGACAATACAGAGCTTGGTCTGCTTAGGAGGCAATCAAATCACACATCAGGAGTGACACTAATAAGGATTATTACATGTAATGTGGCTTGTCAGAATGTCCAGTCCCCCTAATGTTTTTCTGTACAGGTTTAACTCGCCAAATTCAATGAATTAGAGGCAGAGTTTTCCATCAGGCAGGAACATAATCTTTTGTTATCACTCAGTGTTAAACTTGTCCTGGTGTCACCAGTTCAGTACCCGGGCACGTCTATGTTTCAACATATGCAGGCCTTGATTAGATGTATAGATAGGGCGGCCAGGTGCGTTTGTGACAGGATAATTGCCAAGATGCAGCACATAATTGATAATGGAGTTACATCTATGTAATTTTTTGCCTGGTTAGACGCTGGCCAGGCAATGTCAAATTTCAGGTCAGCCCTTGAGTATAAGGTAAAGCCAGAATTAATAATGCCCTGGACAGATGAAACACATCATCTTATTGTCATAGACACATCGCATCCTCATCGCATTTATATAATTGATGGTTCACATCAAATGGGGAATGATTGCATGAAAGGATGAGCCGTATTTAAAGTACTGATATAGAGGAGGTTAGGGGAGGTCCTTTTTACCAGTTGACAGATTTTGTATTTTGACGGTTCACAATTTAATCAAATCCAAGTCATATTTCATGTGCACAGAGCTGCATGGTTTCAAGAAAAGTGCTCACAGTTTTCCAAAAGTAAAACATCTCAAAGCTGACCATGTCAAAAAATACTCCTTGCCCTCCACTCCCCCTCCCCCCCCCCCCCCCTTCAAATATGGTGCTGCCCACACGTCATGCAGGACGAAGCAGTTTCCCATCTACCTCTACCTTGGCCCACAGCTCTATTTTCAATCTGCCTTGGGGTGGATGTGATTTAATTGACAAAAAGCATGACTGTGGCCTCTGGGCTGCCAGAATTCATTTTGTATCTTCTGGAGACAGTCTGGATACTGCTGCTGTGTGTGTACATATATTGTGAATGTGTGCATCATGAGACATGAAAGAGTTCCACCATCACTGGATTACATACACACGATTCTCACCAGGAAGCCAACATAATTACATTTCAATGCATAAGTGCACTAATGTCTAACCCAAGGTACAGGTAATAAAGACTAACTGTCCCTCATAATGTCATCCTAATGCAGTCTGCAACACTTGACCACTGCACAGTCATCTATCTTGAAACTGGCCAGCAATTCTACAGGGACTTGTCCCTTGTGTAGAGAAAATAAATGGGTGGAATTCAATGTCCAGTATCTGGTGCTGTATTATTATTATAATCACATTGTATATATGTCACTTTAAATATGACTTATTTGCACAAGATTTTTGGTCATCAATCTTTGGTGGAGTTTGAAAACTGTTCTTGTCATGTCTGCCACTGGAGTAAGAAAATCATGGGTTTCTTTAAATGCAGGGTAACTGCTGCTTTATCTCTTGCCTCATAATTGTTAAATTTGGAATACATGTATTGAGCTCCTAAATCAAGTATATATCAGCAGGTAATAGATTTAAATTTAAAGTCACTGCCTCCATGCATATATATGATACAGATCGACTAACAGTTATTTATTTTTTTAAAATTTCCTTGTTTTTCTTTTGCACAGTATATCAGTCACTGACAACCGCGATCTTTTGACATGTAAACCTGATATACTTTAGAGTTTTGTATCTGTTAGATGGGCAATGACAAACAGAACACATTCCACAGATGTTCCTGCATGTACATGTATAGCCTGCCGTATGGACTGGGTACATGTATATGGCTAGCCTGACAGTATGGCTTCGCACACTAAGGGTTTAAGGTCTAAAATTATTGCTGTATGTACATGTTAACTTATTCTGGATGGGACTCTGAATAGTGACCTGAGCAGATTCCACATGCTCAGAGTATTAAGAAGTCACGACAGTTTAATAACTGTATGCTTCTGAAGCCAGTTTTCGTGGTACACCGAGCAATTTTAGTCAATGCCTGACTACACAATGTGTTCACATTTTAATTTATTCAATATTGGGTAGTCTGTAAGCATAATTGAAAGTTTTCATTTCTGTTTTGATTAGAAATTATTTCTACGACCAGACACAAAGTCAGTACCACGAAAACAGCGATGCCCCGAAAAACTGGAGAAGCCACGGTAATAAAGTATATGCATCATGCACACATACAGAAACAGTTAATGGTGACTGTACTGATGAGGATGAGGGGTAGCATTGCTGCTGCTTCCCCTGTTGATAATGATGGAGACTAAGTCTTGATGCCACCCCTCCTCCTTCTCTCCCCCCCCCCCCCCCCCCGTTATATAAAGTGGCATGTCTTCTAGTTAGATGGCAGTATCCCATTTTAATGCCCTTTGTACTGTTTACCATTGCCACATGTGAAGAATAAACATAAACAAAAAAACTCAATTTTGGTCCTTGTTGTTGGGGCATCAGTATTTAGGAAGAATGAACCTTTTGTACTGTAGGACTATGGTAGAATCTGTATTGTAAATGATTGCATTGCCAACACATACAAGTGCAATATGTTATTGATGTCTCCCCTCCCCCCCACCCCCCATCCCCACCCTTCCTTCTTATTGCTTCCCTCCCCCGTTCGCGTATTCCTCACACATGGAACACTGTGGATTCTGTATGGAGCATCATGCCCACTTCTGACTGTTGACATCTATGTCAGTCTTAGGACACAGGTGGCTGTTAAATTTGATTAATTATGCACATTGTGCAGGTAACATATATCAGACAGGACAGGGTAACATACTAGTATAGACCATACATGCTGTCAATTAAGCTTATTGTGAACAGTAACGTTACTGTAATTTGTATTCTCCTTGACTCTATTATAGTGTGTTAAACAGTACTTTAGCAATCATTAAAACTATTGGCACAATACATTTAGGGTGTAACAAGCTGTCTGAAGGACACAAAGCCAAAGGTTAGTACAAAGAGGGACTCACTTTGGGCACGGTATTTCTTATTTAGGACCAGTTGTCGGTCCTGTTGGTGATGTACTTGACGGTTTTGTATTGATTTCTCTATGTGGCCCTTGTATCCTCAAAGATCCAGGATCATCACCCACTGGGTAACAAGCCTGAGAACGCTGCTGAATCTGTCCATTTGTTTGCTCATCAGTAAGATAGCAAAGGAAGACACCAACACATGTACCACCTAGGCAATATTAGCAAACATTTTGAAGTCAGATTACAGAGGTGCCGATTTCAACTTTTGTGTAATATTGAAGCGAGTGAAATCAAAACATACAGCTTATGCTGCAGGGAGACCTCATTACAATGACCCCTAGATATCATACATATTCCGGTAACAATACAAGTTTGAGGGGATTGATATCAAATCCTTAGCTTTTTCATTCATTTGACGAACATAAACACATTTCTGGTGCCTTTTGCAAGGAACAGATGGTGTTACATGTGTATAATGAGGTTTCTCTGTACATGCAAATATATATATATATATATATATATATATATATATATATATATATATATATATATATATATATATATATATATATACATATACATATATATATATATATATACATCTTCAGCAAGCATAGCATATAATATTTTTGATCTCATCACACTGTGAGCTACATTTCTCTTTCATATGCGTACAGTATGTGACTGATACTCAGTTATCATGTGTTGACATGTTCGTTCCAGCACCACAGTCAGACTAGGAAGATTTGATGCCATATATAGATTTTCTTTTTAAATTTTTGTCTGCCCCAGGTCGCTGGGATATAAATCAATTGTGCTTGGACGTGTACATGTACTTGTACATGCTCATCACATATCAAATCAAAAACTTTGTTTTCTTGTCAGACATAGCAAGCAGAAGTACCGATTTCTGTTTAATTGTCTAGGCATTGAAGAGGCTGTGTGAATTTCGTGTAGTCCACAATTTTAACAGAAAGCACCAGACACGTATATACATGTAGTTTAGCTGGAGGCACAACAGGGTATGGCTTGCAAGTGAGGCACTGTAACAGGTATAGCACACAAGCATATTGGTTTATATATGTGCCTATGTCAGGGGGATGCCTGTCCCTGGGGGGCTATACATATCAAAGCCACACATACATTTATGTATTATATTTTGCCAGATTGCACATCGCGTTGCATGAGAGAGGTTTTGCAGTATGAAGGTGCATGACATGAGAGAAACCAGGGAAACTATATATACATGCATGTAGCAGCCAAAGACAATCATGTTTCTCCTATATCATTTCATAATGTGCCATGTTCAGGTCTACACATATTACTCTTGTTACCAAGTCCAGATGTAATGCGCATCTTTTGAATAAATGATACCACAATGTCAGCCTCTCCTAGACAGATGTCTTGTCGATGGTTTATGGTTCAATATAAGTACCTGAGAAGAGAAATGCCAAAATAATAATTTGATGTACAATGGGGGAAAATGCTTTTAGGCTGAAAGTCAATGAGTGTACAAGTTCAACAAATGTTTTAAAAATCTCCAAATGACCCAAGAACAAGAGATTTAAAAAAATTGCATTACATCAGTTCCAGGTGTAGCTTTCAAGTTTGCCCTTGATGCAAATGCTATCAATTTCAAATGGACTAAGGTCCCCAAGACAGGAAATACACAAGCAGATATCCATTAGTTTGTGCAACCTATCAAATAGCCATTTTAGGGATCGGGAATTTCTTAAAGTGTGCTTCCATTGTGGAGGGATGGGCATTGCAGGTCAATGACTTTGAACTGCCTCGCAAGGATACAAGGATGCATGGTTAAAATGATCTAGCGATTCATTTGTATTGATGGGCTGTCTGTGCCATTGATATTTTGTCTACGCTAGCTCACTGTAAGAGGAGCTGTCCAATTCTTCAGGGCCTGGTACTTTGCAAATATTTCGAGGGGGACCCCAGAGATATATATAGTGATAGATGATTGTTTGCGTGCCACAAGGAAATAGTTTGGCTTCAATTTATTCAAGCCATTCTGATACTCGCATTTTGAAGGATTGCCATTTTTATGTTGCCGTCAGAGTTGTAAGGTCTATAACCATTTTGTTTCCTCTTACTGAATAAATGTAGGTTACATTACATTGTTTAAGGTTGCCATCATTCTATTAAGAAACAACCAGAAAAGAACATTTGGCACACAAAAATAGATCGATTGGCCATTTTAAACATTTTTTATCGTACAAACATGTTTCGAAGACTTCCCAAATTTGTAATTTTATCCTGATTAGTGTGTCCCCGAAGATTATCTTTTCATCTTGTGCCATAAATATTTTGTGTGTGCTTATGGCTTTTTTCATTCCTTGCTGCACAGCAGAAGTACATGAAAGAAAGATTCTGAATTGACACTGGCACCATTGGGACAGTCACTTCCTGTTCTGAGCATCACAACTTCACATACCATTTTCTGACTGAATAAATGTGGGTTACATACATTGTTAAATATTGCCATCATTCTATTAAGGGACAGGTTAGCTTATGGAGAGTAAAGAGTTCGGACTGCGGAATAGGGTAATGACTACTAGGAAGTGGTTTTGGACAAAAAGACACAAATACAATACACGTACATGTGCTCAGCACTTTAGTTTCTTGTTCTACAAAAGTAGTCCACACGTAAACTTGTACCTGCATTTATTCTCTCATGACTGAAATCTTTTTTATCAGTCATCTGCTAGTCTTGACCGGACAATGATCAGCCATTTACTGCTGGCTGTTGTTTTGGATGCAAATGTCACCAACAGATTAAAAGGTTTGGCAGTAAAACCTTGTGGAGGCAAGTTGATGAGAGGGAACAGTACATTAAGTCAGCGATGAAAGCATGGTCAATGTTATATACATGTTGACATAAGATATTCGGTAATGTGGAGTCAGCCTGGCCATGTTGCAAGTCCCAAGCCACTACTACATCATAACCATAATGGCTATGCATGCGGTCATCACTCCAGTGGACTGGTCATCAGTCCATGTTCACAATGCAAAATTTTGCACCAGAAACTGAGCTTTTTTTCATTGCTGACATCAAGTGGATGGGTCTTCATTCTTGAGCCTTGTTCTCAACTTGAAGATTTGAGTCCAATATGCTATGACTTTCTCAGTTGTGGTTCATTATATAAGCAGCTAAAAGAAAAGTGGCACCAACTAATGCAGACATGGGTAGAATGCTTCAAGTAATGTTCTCAATTCACATAGTACTACAAGGTCCTGCCCATAGAATGTCTCTGAAGCATTTAGGTTAAGTAAGAGAAGCTATACAGAATAACAAATTTGGCTTTTACATGTAGATAAATCTTTGAAGCCATGCATATAAATAGAGTCTGTATGTAATGTTTCACATCATTAACCCTTAAAGTGCTTATCACTGCTACAGTTGCTTTATCATTTCTAGCAAATAATGGTTAAAAGATTCAAATTCGTCCTGAAGATACCTTTTATTCAAATACCAGCAAGCCCCAAAAAGTAGTCTTAGGCAACAGCGTTTCTTGGGACACTTTGCATGCAATGTGCCCCAAGAAAGCTGTCCGCTCAATCTTAAGTCAGCACTTTAAGGGTTAACATGAACTGAAAGGTTTACACATTGATTTTTATGTGATTCCAACTGAGCCATGCCATGTACTTGATACATAATTCTTACTTACTGGGAACATATATCTGGTGGTTGGAAGTTAAATCCAATATCAGTTTGAAGGAAAGAATGGCATGTGTATGTATCTAAGTGAAAAAAAAATATATGAACTATATCATTTGAACGGCACTTGCTGTGTATCATCCAAGAAGAATATTTAATTGTATTAGTAACTTCTGAGCGGGGGAATATAATAGCTTGCATTTTTTAATCCATTTGACCATATCCCTGTGGGTTGATGTACATGTACATGTACCGTGCCTGATGCATCCATAGGAACTATAGCACTGTGGGAAGTCAGACATCATGCCTCATGCGTCCATGTGAACTATGACTGTGGGAAGTCTGGCTTCACATATTACGCATGCATGCTTGCTCTTGCACAAAATTCATACAAGCTGATGATATGTTGCTTGCAACTTTCAGTTTGCCATATAGTTTGGTCAGCAGGAACCTGCGTGCCATACAGCATCGACGCCATGAGATACAGATACTCAAGTTCTTCATTATTATACTCCCCACGAATGAATTTTTGAGATTACTGCGGGGGTTATTTTGGCTTGATCTGTCTGTTCATCTGTCTTGTAGCATGTTTCTTGCTAGCAAAATATCTCATGATTCACAGACCACATCCAACTCAACTTGACCTCATTTTGACAATCACAGGACCACATGTGGGTGTAAATGGACATATTGGTGCTTGTCAGCCAGCAGAGCTTATGCCATTGCTCTTCGTCTGTTCACAATTCACGTTTTTGACTTCTTCCCTGAAACTGTCATCAAGATTCACTTCAAACTTCATGGCAATGCACCTTGGGTACGTGTAGGTCTCTACCAAATTTGTTCAAATGGTTATGCTTCAGTGATTTTTTAATTTTTTATGAATTTTTTATGAATTTTTTGGGCAAACTAAAATTAAATTCTCCAAAACCAATCATCCAATTGCTTTGATATCACACAGGAACACTTCAAGTACTCATAGTTCTTAGTTTGTTTATCAGGTGGTGCTTCAATTTTTGTCTAACTTTTTTTATGATGTCCTGTGTGTTTTTGCTATTTTCAATTTCTCCAGAACCGGCACTCAGATTGAGCTGAAACTTAATGGATATGCTCCTTGTGAAAGGGTCAAACAAAGTTGTTCACTAGGTGGCACTGCTGTGAATTCCTGATTTTTAATGATTTTTTCAGTCCAGATACATACCTGTAAATGCAACTTTCCTATCGATTACTATGTTAGTCAATGGGCATTCTAATGCTCAATATCATGTAGTTTCTCCACCAAGGAGCAATGTTCCTTTTAAAGGTCTCGTTAAATATTCTTCAATTTGTCATGCTGCAGTAAAATTTATATTTTTAATGAATTTTTCTGTAGGCAAATCTTTTAAATACTTAAAAATTCCACATGCATTAATTATAAACGAAAGCTCAGCACAGGTCTTTATAGTTGCAACTTTGATTTTGTGAACAAGCTTTGGTCAGCTGAGCACAGGCTGTTTACACAGCCTCTAGTTGTGTTTTTTTCTGTGTTCATTAAGTTTATTTTCCATGCTGATAATTATATTTTGTGAGATCATTCAATTATGGAGGGGACATGTACTGACAGGATGGTATTATGCACTCTTGAAGACGTGCTGAACATTGGAAAAGGCTTCTATGCAAGGGAGACACATGTACAGTCTATAAAATAAAACATTTCTTGTGATTGTATCTTCACCAAAATTATACATGTACAATGTGAATGCTTGTGGCAGTGCATTTGAACTGTTTGACCAATTTTTAGGAGTCAGATTAGATATACTTGCTGGCGCATATAAATTTCAATAAAAATAGGAGTAATACAAAATACCCCTCCCCCCCAAAAAAAACATGTGAAAGATCAAGAGCATAATTATGATGTACACACCTGATAATTACCCTAGCCTGAGACCAAAGACAAATGGTCACAAGCATGTACGTAGTTTGGTCTCCATCAAAGCAAAAAAGTGAAAGATTGAAGATACAAAGAAACTGGCTGGTTATCCCCACAGCAGCTCTATTCCACAGCTGTCCTGTGACAAACAAGTTCAGCTTATAGCCTTATGTCATTGGTTTTCTGTTTCATCTTAAATACTGTTGGTCCGGAATATTTATTTTGGCAGCCAGGATCCAGTGGGAGACATTCCTGGAATTATATCTTTTCTTTGGGGGGGGGGGGGGGGGGAAGGGTCTTACAATCATAAACATTCTGTCACTGTGACATCTGAAGTTCCAGCTTCTTTCAATCAATTAATGCCCAATTTTGATGTAGTCAGCAGCTTTCTTTGATGATTTTGGGCACAAACTGTTGATGTGGCCTTTGCTGTCTCACATGTATAGTAACTGAACTTCTGGAGGGATGCACAACAGGTGAATGGAATATGTGTGACTTAGAAAGAATATGAATCTGGTATCATTATTTAACCCTTTCAGTGCCAAATTTTGAACTGAGTCAACAGCTTTTCTTAACACATTTTGTGCAATGTGCCCAATGCCCACCGAGAAAAGCTGTTGACCTGGGGTATTCTCTCTGGAACTAGAGGCATACTGGTACGTGAATGAAAGGTCTTTTTACAAGGAATAAGAATCTGAGATCCTAATGATAATTCAGACTAGTTTCACTTAAGTAGATCGACTGTAGATGTGATTTGTACTGAAAGAGTTAATATAAGAGAAACTTAAGATAGCCATGTGAATCTTGAAGCCTAAGTACCTTTTCAACACTACCAAGTCCAATAATCAAAGGGCAATGTCTTATTCAATACCAATCACTGAAACATGGCAGATCGATTCTAAATCATGGATTAAGAATTTATTTTGCATAAGGAACAAATCATATTTATAATGTTTGAAATTAAGAAGAAAGTTTTAGGCCTAATTGGCCCTTGTATAAAATCAGGTGACCACAGGGAACCAGCGCCAGGCTTGTTTCGGTGGCATTAATCCCGGAACAAGTCATTCTATCATTAACTGGCAGTAACATATTTGTATTTTTAATACAAAAATCCGGAGCTGATGTATTAGGGAATTTAGTGATGATGATACTATGTCTCCATTGATAGCAGGCCTACTTATAATGTCAATGTGGAGCACGTCTACTTGTTTGAAGTTTTGCAATGAAAGAGGGAATGTAGGTTGACCTTTTTTGAGGAGCTGCATGCTTTTCATGAAGAGTGGTCAGTGTGCTGTAGACCAAGTGTCTCCACTTGGCCTGCTAACATCAGATGGTGAGAAATTGCCAGACTCGACTGCACATGGACTACATCATAACTTGCCCAAGCAATGGGCCTTTGGCTGCAGAAGATCTGTATTATTTTATGGTCCCCTGTAGTGTCTGGAATTTGGAAGTGAATATATTGTTCCAAGGTGGCAGAGTGCAGTCATGCATCTCGTATTTGGTGCCAGTCGTGATGGATTTTGAGATCATGGCTCACTCCGAATAACCATTGTCTGACCTTTGGAGATTAGCCGCAGAGAATAATTCCGTTCCTCAGACTGGGAACAGTTAGAAGTAAAACTGTTTGGTCAGCGAGGGAGCGTGGAGTCCGAGCACAAAGCAAACCCATGCCTCTTTGGACTGCTACAGTGTAACCTGTCTGTCTTCCTTGCTCTCTATACAACTGTGAGTATTGATTTATAATAGTCTTTTTAGTTCATCCTTGTTTGCCCGGATGCAAAATAGAAGTTTATATCACATGCACACTGCACACATGTAGGTCAAATGGATTGTTTTATGATGATTTTTAGCGCAGCTGACTTGCTAGTCAGGCTGAGCTTTCAAGATGCTCAGTCTTCCGTTGGTCCACAATTACATGTATGTCTTCGACTTCTCCAAAATGGCTATTTACTGTTAATGCTCTTGCTTTGTACATACATATGTAAAATTATGTGATGAGGTTCTTTTCTGTTGATTTACTTGTGCAAATTACTGTTATAAGGTTCTCTGTTGCATTTACATTTACAAATTACCGTCATAATTAGGCTCTCTTCTCTTGTGTTGACTTGTGCAAATTTTTGTGATGATAATTTCTTCCATTGTATGTACACAATGCAATTAGTGGCTTAAGGTGATCGAGTCATTTTGCAGTCCAGGGGTGGGGGACTTTTGTACATGTATGGTGGGCCCCGTCTGGGACACAATTAAAACACATTGGTCAGACATGATCATAATATGCCTCATCAGTTCAACTGTTTATTAGTGATAGGAGGGAACAAAACAGTGTATTAAATTACACAGTGCAGCCAAAGCTCTGTTACACAACAGGGACCCCCAAGACAAACCTAGCATCACAGAACTAATCCATTTGCTAAGATTAGTTTTAACCTGCAACAACTTTGAGTTCAATGGGGAGCACTACTTACAAATTTCAGGGACGGCCATGGGGACTCGAGTAGCCCCATCTTTTGCCAACCTTTTCATGGCCGAGCTGGAACAAAACCACCTCCTTAAATTTCCACTACAACCTCTTGTGTGGTGGAGATTCATTGATGACATCTTCTGTATATGGACATATGGAGATGTCAGGTTACAGGAGTTCATCACACACTTGAACTCCTGCCATCTGACGATTAAGTTCACTGCAGAACATTCCCGTACAGATATAAACTTCCTTGACACCACTGTCAAGCTAGACTCACAACGGAGAGCATACAGTACTCTCTATGTGAAACCCACAGATACACACATGTATCTACACTATAGGTCAGCACACCCGAAACATTCTATCACAGGGGGTCCCTATAGTCAACTTCTAAGGGTCAAGCGCATTTGCTCTAGGCCTGAAGATTTTGAGGACAATGCTCGAAAAATCCTCAATTTTTATCAGCTCAGAGGCTACCCCATAGAACTGTTAGAGGAATCCAAAGCAAAAGTGGATGTCTTGAACAGAGCACAGCTACTGGCACCCCAGCCAGAACAGGAAATCACAGATCAGCAAAACTTCTTTCTGGTCACGAGATACAACCCATCCCTTCCCCCAGTAAAACGAATTATCCAAGACAATTGGAAAATTCTAGAGCCTTCACGCCATGCAGCAGTGTTGGCTAATAAGGAAGTCAAGATTGGCTTCAAACGCACAATGAACATCCAAGACATGCTGGTCCAGTCGAGGATCAGATACAACCCAAACCCAGATCACAACCCAGCGATCTCGGGTAGGAAACATACGAATTCATGCGAACGTACTAATTGCAAGTACTGCACTCGCCTAGTAACCACCGGACGAGCCACAAGCACACAAACAGGCAGATCTTATTCTGTCCCACAGGGAGGTTGTTGTGAGAGTTCAAATCTCATCTATCTCCTCACGTGTGACTTGTGTGATAAACAGTATGTGGGACAAACTAAACGCCCCTTACGTGACAGACTTCGGGAACATTTCCGTTACATCAGCAACCGGAACACAGACCAACCATTGGGCAGACACTTTGCCCAAGCGGACCACGATGGACTCAACATTACAGTCCATATTCTAGAGTACATCCGCATCCCTCCTCGTCTAAATCGAAGTAGACTACTTCGATTAGAGAGAGAAAAACATTGGATGCACCAGCTTCGTTCCATTGAGCCATTCGGCCTCAATATCATGGGCAAATGAGCCCTTGCCTTGTCTAATGCTAAATTTTTACTGTCGCAGCTCATTTGTCCATGCTATTATCCTCAGCTCTGGCCATTGACACACCTGTGTACATGGCAAGCAGGTTAATCGTAACTAAATACCTAAGAAACAACACCAGTTGATTTCTAATTGCCCCTATTCAGGGCATCCAGTGGACAATGGTCCGACTGGATTTTCAAGCCCAATACAACGTTGTATCAAACTACCTAGTTGGTACACTTATTGACCTCTCCTTATTTGGAGGATCACTGTTTTTCCGAACGTTTCTTTGGAATTCAAAGGCCGTGGTAACCATACCATAGCCAAGGCACGTCCCGTCTCCACGTCATAACAATTCATGTATATGACGTGATGACGGATAATTACGCGCGCCTATAAATACGGGCCCCAAAACGGTTAAACCTTCAGTTCCTGACGAGTACACAAGTACGAAACCGGTAGAACTCTAAACCTCTTCCATTGCGGCCACTAGCCCTTGTCTTAGCTCATTTATTAAATTACACAGTTTCCCTTCTGATTTTGGAACAGATGTTGCCAGCATGTGGAGAGACAGAAGCCTCATGTGGATAATGTGTTTAGCATACAGCAGCTAACCAGTGCTGGTGTGTGTGTGGGGGGGGGGGGGGGTTACCTCAGTAGACTTATTCTCCACCTCCCACTGATGACATCACCTGCAAGCTAAAGATAAATTTAAGATGCAGCTAATAATTTCCCAGGTACAGAGGAAACCCAGATGAAAATTTAGCCTTAATGGGAGCTACAAGGCCCCTTGTGGTGAAAAATGTGCGAAATATTCAACTTAAAGTGACTTATTGACACCGTGAGGACATAAAAGCCTCCAGGGTTCATGTATTTTAAATGTTAAAAACATATTGATTGACCCAGCATGTATGACTAAAGTATAACATATCAGGTTTGATCCCTTGTGGTTCATAGCAGGGGGTGTAATTACTCGTTGATCTTCATATTGTTACCCGGTTGTGTTGTCATGCCATAAACCAGATACAAAGCAGATATACCCAATGTATTGGTCAGTTATTGTAGTCTGAGCGTTTACCAAATATATGTTGTAAACTATACAGTGTATCAGAATTTTTATTCAAGTCTATTAATTAGTATAAGGTGATGGATTGGTCCAGCTCAAGGGAAGCTAGCAACCCTGTTTATGTTGATTTGCTTTCACAGCTGTAGAGAAAGATGATATAATATGGGTAACATGAGACATGTACAGTTGTATATCAATTTCCTGCCACAAAGGGGTTCATGCCTGTCAATCACGGAGGACAGACACTGTCACGGACAGACACTGTCATGGACAGACGCTGTCACGGACAGGGCAAGATACCCCTTTCTTACAAAATAAGTGTCTTGTAGAGAAATTTAAGTTTACAACTACCACAGTCATATAAATTTAGGACTTTCTAAATTAGTTACAAGAATCAATTTCCATCTGCCTGTACTGAGTACTCTTTATTAAAATATTAGTAATATTCCGCTTTGCAGCACAGGTAGGGGCCCATATCTTGTCAGGTGAGACTATGGTTACTAAGACAACCACTTACATGTTTGCCTCATATTGAGAAATTGCCCGGGGTGCTCTGGCGTGTTTGATGTTGCCCCATGTGTAAGGGTTCATTTCTTATGGCATATGTATACATGTACTCTGGTCCTTTATTTTAAGGAAAGCTGTTTACCTCGAATGTTTTTCTATTATCTGGAAATATAAACATACACATAGCCATGTTAGTACTAATTGAATGAAAGGATTTTTACATGGAATTTGAATCTGGAATTTTTATGACAATTGAGGTAAATTAACACAACTTTGTGGTGATTAACCCTGAAAGGGTCAAGTACACATGTGGTTGTCATACTTAAGTTACTCCATAGGTCATTACAGGCAACCTGTTGTTCCCTTGGGACAAAACCTATCCCATCATTTGAAAAAAAATTTTTTTTTAATTTTAAAAAATAAGATTCTGTGATTGTTGTTAATCCCCTACGTATTTATGATACAAAATATTCATTGCATGAGAGAAATTAAGTTTGATAGCATCCAATATTGACTGGGGCTTTTTGTGTTGTCAGATTTTAACTTTTGACCAGCTCGTTTCAAATTACAAAAATAAGTTGTTTTTTTTCTTTGTTCTTTTCGAACATTTTATATGGGATGACTGACTATCAAGAGAGTTCCTGTCTGACTCTAAATGTCAATCAAATCACTTTTTCCATGCACACCCCATGCACACAAACTAAATACCCACAAGATGCCAGAGAAGACTATATAATCAGGCCACAGGTTCCAGGCGAAGGTCCATTTTATTGCCACGCAATCTTGCATCCAGTTCCTGTAAAATTAGATCTTGGGTCTCGCCAGCAGAGTTTGCTCCAAACTGATTACAGGAAACTATTCTCTTGACCTTAAGCTTTCCATCAGTGTAACCAAGAGCCGTTTTACTCCTTGTCAAGGGGAGCAGCATGTGAGGGAGCAGCGCGTGAGCAATGAAAAAGTTTGATTTATATCTTAGGCTTGACCCCAATAAAAGATCACTTGTGATAGTCATCCATCAGAGTTCCCATAGCTCAGCTCTTTTTTGTCCGTTTCCTGATTTCATTTCTTACCTAATGCCATCAAATGGGGTACAATGGTAGGGTTTCAGACACTGTTGGAGACTAGAAGAACGGCATCAGTGTCTGTATTAATTGCAGTCTTATCCACAACGCCAAGATCCACTGTCAGGAGCATGCATATATTGGCTTAAGTTGCATTGATCAGAAAATTATAGTAAGTTGAAAATTATGTTACACACATCAGATTTCACCAGTCAGCTTGAGTGCCATAAGCATTCAATACCAGTCCATACATGTATATGCAATGAGCTCTTTGTAAACTTCAGTAATAATAATAATAAAACTATTGCTCTCAGCTTGTCTGCTGCAGTCCTGTGTCATTATGTGACACAGGTGGCCTAGGGTAAAAAAAAAAAGTGTTGGAATACTTGTCATAAACAGGTACCCCATGACAATAAATGTGTGGAATTAAATCTTTCAGTGTTCCTTGAATATCTTTGTAAAAAACCAGCAAAATTGCAGTAAAAAAAATTCTCCAGTTTGTTGTTTATTTCTTCACTGAAAATTAATTTTTCAGCAAAACTTGATCTACCATATTGAATCAGACACAATTCAATACAAATAAGTCTGAAAAATGAAAATTCAAAGCTCCAACAACCAAATGAATTTAAAAGTAGGTCATCAGCTGGAAACCATCAAGCATGTTATGCAACCTTAAATTCCTGGAGAGTTTTTTTTTTTTTTTTTTTTTTTTTTTGGTGATTGCGGCTGCTTACCTTTACCTTGTACTTGGTAGACCACCAACTTGACATTAAAGAATGTATGAATATGAATAATAAGAAATACATAAGGTATAACAAGCTTTTGCTTATAATGGCAAGACTTTGAGAATTTACATACACTATATATGCACAAATATATATGAAAATAACAATTAAAATTTAAACTCATCCAGAGAAAAAGGATTCCATGAATTCTCATGTAGCTTCTGAGAGCTAGGAAAGCCAAATAGACCTGACAACAGAAAGGTCCAAGCACAGAATATAATGTTCTTCATAGCTAATAGAAAAGGGCTGCATTTTGGGTTTTGCCACACAATTGATGTGCATTTAAATCAGAATGGTCACAAAAATCCTGCATCAATATAAACCAAATAATCAGTCACAGGGTATGCAAGAAGATAGATATATTCTAAATTTTAGGGCACAAAATGCAGTTTCGATTGTTACTTGTATGGGGCATTGCAACCCCAACAGTTAACCTCTCTCTGGATCCACTAGTGTATGGCATCGGTCATATACAAATGGCTAGATAGCAGTTGAAAGATCTGTAATGGAGTGTTCATTGCCTTTATGTTTTCTTTACTGCTTGCACTTTCATTTCAACTCCTCAATATTAATGCGAATCACTGCATTCAAAATTAATCTCTCTCAGGCCAAAAGACCACTGAATAAGGTACATGTGCTGTCATTATACTGAATAACAGAAGATAAAAGTTTTTTGCACTCTAATACCATTATTTACACTACAGTCTGTACTTCATGGAAAGTACCATTAATTGCATGATAAAGTTGTCCACATTTCTCCAGAAACTGTTCTTGAGTTTAATTTCATTCCAACATCAGACATAACTCCAGTGTGTTCAGCAGAAGTTTGCCCTCTCGGACTAAAGAAAAACATGAAATTCCACTTTGCTACTACATGCGCCATTCCATACTACTACATGGACATCACTTTTTTATGTGTGTGTTTATGAGACATTTAATTACATAAAGCAACAGCTCCTGTCTGCAATGATGTAATTGCTGTTTCCTTTAAACATAACCCATGTTAGTATCCCTTTCAATCAGAGATTTCATATTATGATGATCAGTGTAAATGTTATGCCTGCTTTGAAACTGGAAAACTCAGCATCTCCACTCCATTACCATTCAATACCCCTCGGCCCATATAGGCCAGGGTGGGGATGGGGTTATTGCTATCACCTGTATCTGTGTGTGTGTCTGTGCGTAGGTCCATCTGTGTGTCCTTTCTTGCATATGATTTCAGAAGAACCAGATAAGCTTGGATCATGAAACCTTTTTACATGTAGCTTATCACCCTTTTTAAAGTTTATGTCAAGTTCAAAGGACAATGACCTTGACCCAATTTTAAGGTCACCTAGGTTAATTCTCTGAATTTCTTGCATGCAATATCAGGAGAACCAGAATTGCTAGGATCATGAAACATTTACAGAGAATTACCCTTGTAAGGGTATTTGTCAAGTTTGAAAGACAGTGACCTTGACTTTATTTGAAGGTCATCACAGGCAATTTTTCTCTTTGATAAATGTCTTGTACATGAGATCTTAAGAAGTGGGTAAGATAAGATCATAAGACTTTTACAGTTAATCACCATTGTAAGAGTCGAGGTCAGGTTTGAACGACAGTGACCCAATTTCAAGGTCACCAGAGACATTTGCACACATGGGTTCCAGTGTCTCTTTGTCATTGCTTGTGCATGATATCTGAAAAAGAATACTTTGATCATATATTATATATTCCCTTTTGTGGGTGACCAAGGGGTTTTAACTTAAGGTAGCATTAGCCACTCTGTTTACCAATCTGATGCCCTTTATTACCACTCTGTTCCTTTGGTACTTCATATGCTGCAGGCACCCATCTGGTACTGCCTTAAAGTACATGTATATACAAGTAGAAGCTTTGTGCCCAAGGAAGATACATGTGCTGATTGATTAATTTATGTGATATTATGGAAGAGACCTGCCTTCTTGACAGTCTGTTGAAAAGACTGATATTAGCACTCTGTTACTCAACTCTACAACTCCATTACCATATAACTGCAAATCTAATTTAGATGTGTAAAGAAAATTACTTTTTGCAGGAGTCATTAATTTCAGTGCGGATTGATGCACAAGGGTTGTATTTATTAGCTGAGCACATTATGCAGGACTGCATTTTTGGGTGTTTTTTTTCTGGTAATTTATCAACTTGACTGTAAAGCAAGTCCTAATGATCCAGTGTAGTGCTAATAATTTTCCAGTTAATGTCTGGGGACCATCCATATTTATACTCATACATATACATTTATGTGTGTATGTATGTGTATATATACACACACACACACACATATATATATATATATATATATATATATATATATACATAAGTACATATATACATACATACATACATACATACATATACACAGTAAACTTTGTTGTCGATTTGAAGTAAATGGAGGAGCAGTGGATGCCATATAGCAGGACGAGTGAGTAAAATGAACAAGTTCTGCTATATGGTATCCTGTGGGAGTCCATATACTTCATCTCGCCAACAAAGCATGCTATAGTAAGTACTGCAAACTGCATGTAGCCTTCCACTAGCAGTTCTGTGTTCTGAACTAGGCCTACATCATTTCCGATCTTGTTATAGAACTCTTCCATTTATCAGTAGTCCTGGAAGAGGACTACAGTGGTCCCTGTCGTGAGAGACCACTCCAGTGAGAGACCACCTGCCTTGGAAGACCTCCTTTCCAACATACTTTGCTTAGTACTTTTCTGGTTATTTGTACCTCCTATGAGAGACCACCTGTCTTGAGAGACCACAATTTGGTCATCCCTAAAGGTGGTCTTTCAAGACAGGTTTCACTGTATAACATTATGCATGTAGCACCCTTGCTGTGTATTGGCCAGGCCTGGGCCTATATGGTGTATATCAAAGCCTTTTATGGTACTAAAATCGATCCAAAATGAGATAAAAAAAATAATAATAATAATATATATATACATATATATAGCTTTACACATTACCATTTAGTCATAGAAAATTAGTTGAAGTACATGTACATGTAAATACTGACATGCCTTTATACATGTTCGCCAATAGAGTTTTTGCCCAGTACATGTACTTACATATGATATGAAACACCAATCTTCAGGCAATGTAGGTAAAAAGATACATTTTGCATTGTACCAAATATTTAAAGATATACAATTCAGGAACTTTTAGAAAAATTGAAATGTGGAAACGTTTGGGGCAGGAAGGGGGGTGGTGTTTTTGGTTTTGCTTTTGTTTTTTGTTTTTTTCATCATTTTATTCTGTACTGTGCTTTGAAACAATTGTTTCACTGCTTGCAGACTGTATGATGTATTGAAAGTAAAATGATACATCAACATGGGGTTTTTGTATGATTTGAAAACAAACAAGAGAAATCTTGTGTTACGGCCCAAGTGTCATTGATGGATTAGAAGTCCGAGTCTGGCCGACAAACACAGAGTACCCAGGACAGTTCCTTCTCCTGCTTCCTATCATTAGGCTACTGTCCGGTTAGGATGACATTTTTAATTTCCCAGTGGTGGGGGTCATCAGGTCAGCGTCAAAGAGCTGTAATGTGTTGTTATTATCAAATTTGCAGCGTCTGGTGTTATTGACAAGCTATTAAATGACAGACCACTGTTTCCCAAAGACTGGGTGATAGGGAGTGAGGGGTTTACATGGAGGTCATAGTGGACATGCAGTTACAGTTTGAAAAACATCTCTAACAATACAGTACAGTACATTTAAATGTAAAAATATGCACCAAGATATATACGAAACAAGTTCCCCCTTTAAAAAATCTCTCATTACATGTTGGATTCTGATACAGTAAAACGTCACTAACAACCACTGATATCCGACATATTGGTTATAATGACACAAGTTTTGAATGGCAGAAGTCTATTTTCTTTGTTGTTTGATTCATTTATCTGACATGTTCAATTATTTGACATATTTCTAAGGGAACAGATGGTGTTGTTATAACAAGTTTTCGCTGTATGATATGCTGGGTCCTTGACTCTTGGCACACTTGACCACTAGAACTTGCAATTGGGTTCAATCTTCGTAGGAATTGATCCATAAGATATCTTTATATTTAGTGTCCACATCAATATTTGTGTAGATGCACATAAAACTTGTGCAGCATTTACGTCATCCTAATAGTGGAAAACATGAGAGAGTCTCTTTACACATGTCATACTTATATAATAATTTTGAAAGGAATAATTGTTAATTGATCTTGTTATGTTTATTGATCAACAAAGGACTGCCTGACATATTTTAGAGTCATTAAACATGATTGAGTTTCAACAGTGATGTGCACAGACCCACGTTGTACAATTTCATTATGATAATTGATGATCACCACAATTTTGTAACCAAAAGTTTTTTTGCATGGAGTTGTACAGTTGAGTAATGGAAGGGTATTAGTAATGGCCTTTCAACAAGGTGTGTCTCTTCTGACGTATATACCAGTAATCGAGTTTAATTAAGGCACAATATGTGGTTGGCTGTGAAATGACATGTAACATTATACATGTATATCCTTCAGACATTTGATCAGGAATTTTTTTCCTAATCCATCCCATGCACAAATAAAGGGCATTTTGTTTTTTACTCCTTGATACACATTCTGTCTTAAGTCATTACAAAGCTCACAAACACAAGGAAAATGTTGTTTTGTGTCAAATGAATAAAAAGTCAATATGTTCAGCTGACATGTATACATTGCCGATCTTGATTATCTTTAATGTGCAGTGACAGTTGCCATTGTGGCTTAACCCATACCTGGTCAGAGTACAACTGAGTCAGCAGCTTTCCTTGGTGTGAGCTGAGTACATTCCACACAACCCATAGCAAGGGAAGTTGTTGACCTGAGGCATGCCGTCATGAATGGTATTACATACAAATCTTGGCAAAAATGTTTTTCTAGTGATGAGAAATTTAACTCATTCCATACTATGGTCACAGGCCTTGGTCAGTGGTTCTGGCACTGCCTGGCAAGTCATGCTGCAGCTGCAGCATGACTTGCCAGGCAGTGCCAGAACCACTGACTTAAGACTATATGCATATTGGTATTTGAATGAAAGCTCTTTTCATGAAGAATTTAAATATGCAATTGTTGTCTTAAATCTAGGTAAATATACAGAAAAATCAGGGACTGGTATGGAATGAGTTAAGCAAAAACTGTAAGGCAGAGGACAATTTACATCCAAGTTATTGGGGGGTGGGGGGTTTGAATGGGGGAGGGTTACTTTTGTGTGAGAACAGTTACATCCATGTGTTGATGTATCAAATTTAATGTTTCCCACTGAGAATAAGACTGATTGAGTCAACATTCCTTGGTGCAATGTGGGCACAACTTGCCCAACCCACTCCGCTATGAGCTGTTGATGGTAACTGGGGACATGTTTTCTTGATTGATGTATCTGGGTCTCATCTGCAATTCTCATTCAATTAATATTTTCTGTTCAGGAGAAATTTATGCAAATAAGATTAACTCATTCAGTGTCAGGTTATGATAGAGTCAATAGTTTTCCTTGGCATATGCTTCAGGTCTATTGCCCCAAGAGTGTGCCAAGGAAAGCTGTTGATCTGGATCTTTCTTATGGTGTTGGCAACTGTAGCCTTGATACAAAGTATATCAATCTTGTATTGTTATGTCACTTCAGAGCACATCCACTTGTGTTAAAGTGGGCCATGAAAGAGTTAAAGAAAATGACCATTTTTATCCCAGCCCTTTACAGCTAATTTGAGGAAGAAAAGCACAAAATGGCATGTTTCTTGCACTTGTAGATGATGAAAGGTGGTTTTCTTTTGTTTATGTCAGCAAACACTTCAATGGTGACATAAAAGCAAAATTATAGCTATAACGAGCATGCTGGATGCATGCATGCATGCACTTTTATTATTTATCATTATGTTTAGGTGTAACATACTTTTAATATATTGCTTATCACTGGCATTTGATCTGTGTGATTCTTGTGATTGTCCAATTTTATACCACACAAACATGCAATTTAATGACAGGATTGCTAGATCATAGTTCTATTTTTGTTTCCTCTCGAGATTAATTTCAAATTGTGGTCCAGTGCTAAAACACTTGGTTGTATCCTACATGAATATGCCCAGGAAAACAAGAAACAGGTTGGTCATATATACATGTATGCAGGAGGCTTGCCACTAGCAATAGGATTTAGAATGCAGGTGCCCCACAGATGACAATGGTAGAAAGAAGGCAGGTTTCTCATAATTTATATTGAGGTGCCGATGTCTTTTTTTTTTTCTTTTTTACACGGATCTCCGAAATGTATCCTTCACATTTGCAATTGAGTTGTTCCATGCTCCATGCCGGCTGATTCTCATCCTAATTTGAGCCGTGGTGCTCGAATGTTAATAAATGTGACAAATCACTTCCCAAAACACCCAGCCAATCGTTGCAGCTGTGTCGGAAGGTGTTTGTGAACCTGCAGAAGCTGGTGTGCGGAGGGTGTCCCCAGTACCACCTGATCAGGAAGGCTGGATGGAATGGTGGGAAATAACTGAGGAGCACCAGCCCATCAAATTACTGTAATAAGCCGTTATAGTGGAGTGGAGAGAGCCCATGCTGACTACATGTAGGCTGACAGAGTGGGCTCCGGGACCAGGCCAGTCACAGCTTGCCAGCAATGAATTGATCATTGGGTAACCTACTTGCCAACAATCTGCAGTAACGCAGCCCGTGTGACGGCAGTTTGGTCAATAGTGTGTATGGCAGTTGCAGTGGGGACCCCCGGCATGTGTGTAATCAGCCACTGATACTGATGATCTGTACACCTATTACCAGTTCTTGATGGTACTGCCACTGTTGCGTCACCCGTACGCCACTCTAACCGCACGCTCTTTTTGTTTACCCGCTGCTGTCACGCCAATTTCTCACTCCAAGATTTGGACTTTGGTGCACAACACTTTTTACCCTCAGAAGGCTCGTGAGAACAAGGAAGATGGGCTTTACAGCAGAATTGTGCCTGTTTGTGGGCCTGCATGTACTTGCAATGGTGACCACCCAGGATTTGCCGGGAGAGATCGGTAGGTTGTGCCTCAGTATTATCATCTTACTGTTCTTCTGTTGCTCCTGTAATTGCTTTGCTTCTTTGTTTGTGTTCCATTACTCTGTAGGACCTTAAGTGCCTGAAGTGAGGTCCAAACGACAGTAGGTTGGCAAGCATGCTTGTCTTAGGATCAATACAAGAACTCTGCCATTTTCAAAATGTACCAAACTCATAGATGCTTCATGTACCATACAGGAGTCCCTAACACAAGTGGTTTTCTCACTCATATGTTAAAATGTTCAATCTCAGATGGCAATTCACATAATATGAAATGCAGAAGATTTTAGATTTTAATCTTATAGTGTTTACAGCTCCAAGTGACTTCAGCTAGCATGAAAAACGTTCCTGTTATATTTTGAAGGGTATATAAGAAGTTCTATTGTTTGACCCTAAGTGTTATTTGCCAGGGGAAATGACAATGGGTCTACTCATTGTTTGGCCAGTGCAATATGCTGCTCTCATGCTGTTCAAAGCATATTTATTACACAAATTCCTGTTATCATGTCCTATCAGGAATACAAACAGGCCGTATGGACACAGAGAATCTCTTGGTGCATATATATCCCACGAGTAAATGCTGTGGCTTTAAGCATGTTAAAGCCTAGCTTCAAGTACAGTTATATCTATAATCGGAATGTAGCATTGGAAAGCCATGGGTTTTGTTCGAGAACTTATCAATTTTCATGGATACATTTTGTTTCTCATTTGCAAACATATTGATTCCTTGATTCTTTTAGTGTCTTCTTACATCTAATGGAAAGAAATGAAAGATGGCTTGGTGAACAAACTCTTGCTTCCTCTCAGACAAACTTATTTTAATTCTCACCCTTGCTGAGTCACTTTCTCAGAACAGAGAGAGAAAAAAACAACAATGTATCTGACAGACGTAGCCAATCAATAGACTGAGATTGAGTGAGGTTGGCTCAGATTGACAAAGAGTGTATATGATGTTCAGAAACAGCAGCAGATTGTAAGTTGGGGCTCTGCTGTGTGATGTTTTCATGCACATCACGCTTAAGCTGCCTGAGTAGTGAAGAAAGCTGTCTCAAAATCATTGAATTAAAGCTGAAGGTGAAGTTGACATCTCTGGGACTTGGCTTGCCAGAGGAGACTTCAGCAGAAAATGAGCAGGAGGCGCACAGCGTTGTGTCTCCTGACTGCCACAGCTATTAACGTGACTGGAGAATCAATTTCAGGCCAACTGTCCGTATCATTTTTGCATCATGCTGTCTCTCTCCTCAACCCTTTTATTCCTGTGTTTGTGGCTTTTGTCCTGCCACTCAAGGTTAAGAGACAAGAAAAGAATCATTTTCATTGGTTGAAATTGTCACAGAGATGAGCAAAGGACCATTTTGATTGGTTGAAATGAACATGCATGCATAATAATATGCTCAGGTGTAAGCATTTGAGTGAAAGTAGCTGTTTTGAGAATTTTTGTTTCTTTTAATTTGTATATTGTGAAAAAAAAAAAGATTAGAAACATGAACTTATACCAATCACATACCCAAGACACAAACTGCATCTCCTCCCAATAGTTAAAACTGAATCAATATAATCAGCAATTATTTGAGAATGTGAAACCTTTTCATTATTTAATCCAAGGAAGTAGATTTGATGACTATTTTTACTCTCGGCACATAAAGTGCTAGAGGGTATTGTTGTCCCTAGCATGATCTGTCCATCCGTCTTGTCAATGTTACAGCGACATCTCCAAAAGATATTCACCATAACTTTACCATTTTTTTTTTTCACAGAAGGACCATATAATGGACCAGGTTGCTATGAAAAACCAATTTCCTCTGATTATTTTTAAACTTTTCATGAAACTTTTAATGTCACAGCGTTTATTTGAAGGGCATCTGTGAACCCTGATGACGTTACCACAATATCTAAAAAAATATTGACAGTAGCTTTACCAAATTTTGGTCAGAGATGCATCTAATAATGGACCAGGTTCCTGTTTAAAACCCACTTCTGCTGATTATTTTTTACCTTCTTATGAAAGTTTTGATGTATTTATATGAAGGCCATCTGAGTGGCATCAACCCTGATAGGGGGTACCATGATATCTGAAAAATAATGACTGCAGCTTTACCAAATTTTTTTTCAGAGATGTGTCTAATGGTGGACTAGGTTTCTATTTAAAACCAACTTCCTCTGATTATTTTTAACTTTTTGATGTATTTACTTGAAGGCCTTTTGAGGGGCCTCAACCATGAGGATGGTACCATAATGATATCTACTAAAAAATATTGACCAAATTTTTGTTAGAGATGTATCTTATGATGGACCAGGTTCCTATTAAAAGCCAGCTTCCTCTTTGTGTTTATAAAATATTTTCTGAAACTTTAAAATATTTATCTTTGAGGCTGTCTGAGTGGTGCACAAGGGGACGACATTACCATAGTATCTCAACAAGGGTCCAACAGAGCTTCACCAATTTTTTTTTCAGAGATGCACATTATAGTGGACCACATTTCTATTGAAAACCAGCTTCCTCTTATTATTTTTAGACTTGTTATAAAACTTTTGATGTATATTTTTGATGGCCATGTGGGTGATGTAGAGTACAGTGGCCTCTGTTACCAGAACTTGCCCCAAGAACACACCCAACAGTGCTCTTTCATTTCATAGACAACAATATGGGAATTTTATGTAAAGTATTCTACTGCGAGGTGTCAAAAAAAAAAAAAAATGCAGAATTGAGGAAAAAAAGATTGTAGGTGCCAAGGGTAATCCATTCTCTGAATGCTATTTTGTAATTATGTAGGCATATGCTATGGTGCAAAGTTAAGTCATTATAATAAGATATTTTTGTACATGTATATTTTCATATCAAAACATACTGTTATGTTTAAAAGGTTCCCATATAAATCAATATCTCCAGAAAAGACCTTGGGCACATTCAAATGCTTTGAGAGATGATACTGATGTCTGTAGGTGAGGGTTGAAGGAAGCATAAAGAATCATGTTCTGTAGTTAAAAAACTCATTTTGTAGAAAAGCCCATGCTGCATACTCAGATTTCCATAAACTATTTTTTTTTCAAAGCAACAATAAAGCTATGGAATGCTCTTGGATCAAAATGCTTCTTACCAGTCCAGTATGTCCTGTACACCTTGTCCTGCTAGAGGGGTGTAAATGGGGCATAGAGACCTTTTCCCCAATTGTTTGCAAGATAATTGTTTGACGATTAATATGTATTTGTTTAATGAAAAAAATGTGTATACCAAAATGTTCTTTGGTTGATGTAGTTGTCTGGCTCATTCCAGCAGTTTATAGCTAGAGATTGTTAAATATACTGGTTGTACACCGGTATAGAACATAGTGGAACTGCATGCGTCTAAGTTATACGCTGTCAGTATATTTTGTATTTAAACACCTTATGGTCCTCAACTTTTTTTTTCTTCAAAAAAGTGTTTTTATTGTCATAAACTTTAAACCACATAATTGTTGGTTCCATTTTTTTTCTGCTTTTCTTTATTGCCAAAAAATATATCATACATGTACATGTATCTTTCTCTATGTAAGTCTGAAAAAATAAGCTCATAATCCTATCAGCATACAGATCATTCTGTATGACCCTCATCCACCCAAAGAATTATGTATGTATGTATATATATACATATATATATATATATATATACACACACATATACATGTACATATACCTATATATATGCATGTATGTGTATGTATGTATATATATAAATATATATATATATATATATATATATAATTCTTTGGGTGGGTGAGGGTCATACAGAATAATCTGTATGCTACATGTATGTATATATATATATATATATATATATATATATATATATATATATATAAGCTAAATCAATTTTAGAGGAGAATATTATCAGTTGCAGATATACAGGATATACATGTACATTTAGCAATTGGTAGGTTAATTATGTGGCTGTGTGCAGTTAAGCAATTGATAGGTCAACTATGTGGCTTTGTGCATTTGGATGGTCAAGGAAATGCAGCATGAGCTACATTTGCCACACAGTGTGAGGAAGTATTGTTCTCTTGCTTGCATTTTAAATTGTTCAAAAGATAAATGTGTGCTCAGCATGAAATATACTGTAGGTCTACAAGTATGTATTTTAATGTGTGCAAATATTCTTGTGTTTTTTTTCTCCATTTCAGGCACATAGCTGAAATTTTTTGTTAAACTGTTTTGAACATACATGTACATTTAGTTCCAATTAAATCTATGTTAAAATTCTATTTTATTCTGTTTTTTATATTCATAGTTTTGACCCATCACCAAAATCTGAAACACAGCAAAATGAAGTGAATTGACAGTTCATGTACATGTATACTTCTAAAATCTTTCATTTTTCAATCACTAGGAGTCAACTGCTTTTACAAATTTGTTGCCATAATTGACCTTTATGGCTCCACTGGTATTCTTCAGGATACATGTAGAAATTCCTAGGAACTTTCAACTGCTGGTTGGCTTTGATGTTGGATTTCAATGCTTTTGCTCTAAAATAAAAATAAAAATTGAAGAAGTGTGTCATGTTAGTTGTTTTACACTGTATGCATCTGGATATGTACTTACAGTAATAGAATTTAGCATAGTAATTAGCTACAAGACATACTATACAAAATTTAAGTACATGTTTGCATGAGTCTGGGTGCAAATTACTGAAAATTAATAGACTTTTGGAGACAGAAATGCTCCAAGACTTATTGCAACATGTAACTGATATTGTAGTGATAAATGCCATACATGCATGTATACAATATCGTACATGTACCTCCACGAAATGCCACCCTTACATTGACGTACTTACTCACAATATGGATATGTGTTTATATAGATAAGTTTATTGTTGACTTCACACCTCCATCAATTTATTAACTGGCAATATGCCTGTGAATTCTCATAACGTCTGGATGAGAAAAACGTGGGAGAATCATTGCATGAGTTGCCCATGTTCTGACATGCAGCACTCCATTCATGTCCAGCCATTCTCTCCCATTACCCACAAAGGTCCCCTTATTGGACTATATGAAGTAGGGTTGGGACTAATGCAGGGCTCATCACTGTATCCCGGTTGTATTGAAATGAAAATATCTTACGTGGGGATTGACATTTTGCTACTTTAGAGAGTCGCACTTGGGTGCTTCCATCTATACCCAATAATTAGTATCCATTTTCTCTTTCCTCCACTGTGTACTAGGCTCATTATTGCATCAAACCATATAACCGTATTATCCTTATTTGTGGAACACACCCTTATTTTTAGCACGCGTACATGTACTTTTGACAGAAGAGAGGATTGATGTTTTACCCCACACCCTAAACTTTAGGGGACTTAATTTGGCATGTCTGCACTGTATCTCATTTCGCAGATGGTATGTACCTGTATACTTAATGCAAGTCTTGAGTATTACCACTCGGCCCACCAGAAAAAGCAGTTGTCAAAATAAATGCAGTTCCTGAATATAAAGGTTTCTATCTTATTAATTTTTCAAAACAGCATGGAGCAATGAGGCGTGCAGTGAAAAAGGCAGCATCACAGTGATACATGGACATGATATAGTGGTCTCTCCTTTAAGAAACCACTCCAATGAAAGACCACCTGCCTTTTAAGACCACATTTATCAAGTTCCTAGTCCCTATCTTTTCCATGTAATTTTACCTCCATTTAGAGACCACCTTCTGTATGTGATCACATTTAGACTTGACCTTTGGGTGGTCTCTCAAAGGAGGCAGCACTGTATTTGTAACAAAGCAGTGATGCCAACCATACCTGATCATCAGGGACAGTCTGGAAATTATTATTATTTTTCTTTTGTCTGTGAAATTAGCTGAAAAAAATGACAATTTTTTTTTTGTGCATTTGTCATGAATAAGAATGTAGAATATTCTTCTTTATATTATTCTTCATAATTCATTTTTTGCCCCTCAAGCACTCAACTGGTTGCCCCTGAAAGAGAATTTTGATTGTTAACTTGGCATGTCCGGGGAAGCCAGTGTCTTACGTCTGGCCCACCTGAGCTACAAGAGGGACTGTCTGGCACAGTGGTACTTGCTGTTTGTAGTCACTACTGCCAAAGGTTACCTGGTCTGTCTGGCCACATTTATTATCCACAGTAGTCCAGCTGTTTTTTAATTCACCTGTAAGGATACATCGTCTTGCTGCTGTGTGTAGCCACTTTTTGTGGCAGAAAGTGTGTACAGCATGGACCACTGTAATATGTGAAGCTTTCTCACATCAATGCACATCCCTTAATTTCCATAGGATCCTGGCACCTGCAGATTTCATGTACATATACTGGTATTGGACACACTAGCTTGGAGAAAAATTCCTTGTTTATCTTGACACTTTGTAAACATGAAGAGAGTTTTTTATTATTAGATCTCTAAGTTGAATGGAATATTATGCTGGCGAAAAGCAAATTAAATAAAATCAATAGATAACTATATTTAAACTTGTCTTCAATGTGATACATTTTCATCATTCGTTTGATCATATAATTTACTAGTACATATACGTGTACATATTTAATGTATTACAGCATTGTAAGTTAGTTGTGGGAAGGGTTTTTTTTTTAGTTTGGTATAAAGCATCAATTGGTTATTGTGGTATAAATTCATAGCTACCTTAAGATATATAGGACAAATGAGCCACCCACTGGGTGTAGTCAGTCAAAAGTGGACAAGCAATAAAATGTATGTGCACATACAATGTGCAGTATATCAGAAAGGTAAAAAAAGTGCATGTATAATCAAATAAAACCTGCATTTTTTTTTTCGTTCACCAAGTTTATAGTTCCATTTTGTAGTTAGTAAATGTCATGACTGGAAACTTAATCAATCAATCAAGCCTTATTCTATATGGCGTGGGTAGGCATTTATATTGTAACAGGGGCTCATATTCTCTTTCAGGAAAATCTTATTTAAGCTCTGCTGACTTAAGGTTGCAGAGCTTATGTGACTGCTCATGTCTGTCTGTCTGTAAACTTTTGCTTGTTAGCGCTATACCGTCCACAGTTTTCAACTTAACCCTGTATAACATTCAGGACTCATAAGCTGTATAAAAATCTAGGTCAAGTTCAATATTGGTGGTGCCACCTACTGTATTATGTAGTACATGTGTTGAAATGTGAAAATCTTGTGAACCCTCTGGCATCTTTAATTTTTTCGTGGATGTTCATGAAATGTGGTGATTATGGGGGAGGTCAAATCTCAGTCAAGGTACATGTAGGTACCAGTGGCACCATCTGTAGTTGTACAGAAATTATTAGTAATTTCCTGCTCAAACTTGTATAGATTAATTATTTCATAAAAAAAATGCAGTTAGCCTTACCAAATTCAAGGGTATTTGTATCATGGCTATAACAAGAATGTAACACATTATGGATGACCTTGACCTACATTAACTTGTTCAAGGTCACTGGGAGTATAAAGTTGATATAGGTGAGTTGCTAGTGGTGGGCCTTATACATTTAATTGCAATTATGATATGAATAAAACATTACATGTTTATTACAGAAACAAGTCCCTATTGTGCGTGGCACCACCTGTTGTATTTTATGGCCAATTTTTTCACAATGCCATATTTTTACATTACAAAATTTACAGGAAAGATACGTTGAGCCAACAATCACTGGCAAGGTCACCGCGCAACACATATACATGAAAATGAGTTGTAAATGAAGCAACTCCTACAATTTTCAATGTAAACACATATAACTTTTAGAACTAAAAGCAAATAAAAAAATAATTTGAGTATGATATTGATCGCACCACCTACAATATTATGTAATATAGGGGTCGAAATGTGAAAATCTTCTAAATGTTCTGACATCTTAAATTTTTAAAGATTGTGATGAAATTTGTTGGATGGTGGGGGAGGATAGATGTACTATAACTAAAAGTAGAATATTACATAATATAGATGACCTTAGGGCAGCAGAGCACTAGGCCCATGGGCCTCTTGTTTTTAAAATGAAATTAATGATAAATGACAGAAGTTGTGCATGGGCTCAGCCAGGACCTACATGTAAGAAACTCTGATTATTTCACTCATTTTTTATTTGTTCAAGCAGTTGATATTGGTAGTATCTATTGGCTGTCCTGTACATTTGTTTTGTCTCAAATTTTGTATTGTTAGTAAGATCTGGAATGTAAGTCTCCATGAACACTTAGCTGTCATTTATTAAAAAAGCAATGCTCCCCACTGCCTTTTATGACACTTAGTGGATGAAAAATACAGAACAAGACTCCAAACTCATTGTATACTTCAATGATTGACTTTCTTTTTACACTGTAAAAGGTACCTGATATTATATATGAAGTGCAAGCTCAGAATGTCCTTAAAGACAGTGATTTCTTTTTTTGTCCAGCTACCAACATCTCTGTTTTAAGGTCTCTAGTTTTGCATTGCTTGGCAATGAAGCAGGTCACCTATGGTATAACATGACAGTCAACCTCCCTCTGGTATCCACATTCCTTACTTGCATTCTCACATTGCCTACCAAATCATGCTCTAGCCACATCAGTTGGAGCATGGCTTAAAAAGCTTGTAAGACACACTGTTGCTGTTTGTGATGCAATGTAGTACCAGTGCTTCCTGTGTCACATGACATTTGTGACCAATGAATGAGGCAGGTTTTGTTTATCCTCCCAGGTGTCTCCACCTGCAACAGAAGTTTTAAGTTAAATCACATCAATCCAACCATTATAAAAGGGTTTATTTGGCATCACTGGCCAAACTCAGTTACTTAAGTATGTATCATGTCTTCAGTGTTTAACTTAAGTTCTGGTGTAGGAACTAAGTACTGAGGAGCACAGACTTCCAGCTTTAACTGTTTGCTGAGATACATGTATCAATAAAATGTAGCCATCCATCAATCAGTGCTCCATTAATATGTCATGCATTATAATGACATCTAACAGCCTAATTTCTTAATGCTATTAGATTCAATTTGCAGAGAATTTGGTATCAAGTCATTTATAGTTCTTTATACATGTATAAAGTGCAGTGATTACGTACATTTGAGCTTAAAAGCAAATGGCCTTGTTATTAAATCAATTCAAGGCAAAATTTGAATCTTTAATTGTGATAGCTTTTCTAATGATTAAGCATTACATTGTAAGCTAAGGAACTTGCACATGCACGCCGTAGAGCTTTTTGGTCAATGTGAAAATAAATGTAAATGTCTTTTACCCAGTAAAATATCTTTGTAGGACAGGACAAAAAAACATGCTGCCGTCAGACTTCCAATGATGTCAGCCAGTATGTACATGCATAAGCTCTATGGAGCAAGCTACGATATTAATATAGCCAGCCAGACAGTGTTCCCTGGAGTATCATAGCAAAAATCTATACAGAAAACATCCTTCCCAAAATGACTGCTTGCATACAAATTATTACCCCAATTTTTGCTCACATATTGGTTTGCTTTCCAAATCCCCTACCACCCATTTTATCAATTATCTCATGCTGCGGAGGTAATCTAAAAGATGTGCAAACTGAAAGTAATCAAGGTTGAAGTCACCATTCGGCTAGGCAGAAATATTCAAATCAGGCATTGCAGAGGCACAGACATAGGGGACTGGCTACATGAATCCAGCAGTTTGGAGGACATTTATAATCACCTATCTGTCCAGGCATAGACATTTGTGTATGAGTTAAACATGCAGACATTTTTTTAAACAGAAAGATTCACCCTGAGAAATTAAATAAGCTCAATGCAACTTTTGCCTCAAGTCCAGGCAGGCTTCTTGGATTATCATCGATGTGGATTTCAGATGCGTTTTTCATGAGGCTTTATTCAGATTGATAGACTTGTAAGCACACATGAACTGGAATATTAAGATGTCTCGCACTTACATACAAACACTGTGGACCAAATACTGGTATATTGCTGGGTGTTTGACAAAAAATGGTTGCGACAAGCGCTGACTTTTCATGAAGCTTTTGTTTGGAATTTTTGACAGTGCTTTCATACTTCTCTCCTTTCTTGTGAAAACTTTCAAGATTAATAAAGAGTTCTGTGAATACTGAGTATCGTCTGTTATATAGTGGCCCATCATTGTCCATTTATGAATGTACCAGTAGATGACAGGGACACTATTTCTGAAGACAGTTCAGATACATAGAGTCATTGGTAAAGAGAAACTTTAGAATGTTTTTTTTATATCGTTAAAATGGCCAGTTTTTCCATCTTGCCATTATTAGAATTATAAAGCAATCTATCAACCATGGCTACACCCATAAACCCGAGTAAATCTCTCATTTTTCTTCATTACCCATGCTATTATCTGTATTTTTGTCCAGCCAAGTATAAGAGCAGAAGTATTCTTTAATTAAATATATATTAACTTCAATATCAAGAACGTGATGCATGGCTCAATAGTTGGCGAGTCATTTGCTATTATATAATAATTACAAATTACAATGAAGTGTTCCTCAATATTCTCAAAATCACCAAGGAACACATTAAAAAAAAAAAAAGAAAAAGAAAAAGTAATAAGGTGTGCCAAATAGAAATTGAAGCAATTATTTCTCCATGATTAGATACCATAAATATATTCTGGCACGGAACAGTCAGAGACAAGAGGCTCCTGAGTAACTGGTAAAAATGCAGTGAACTGTTTGTGTACCATGGCAGTAAACATCTTGCTTGGTCAGTGGTCGCAGAAACAATGTCTTAAGACATCAGCCATGTTTGTCCTTGAAAAAAAGCTCTTTCAATGAAGCGCTGGAAAATATGATCTTCATACCTTGTAAATATAGAAGTTTGTCTGAGAAAATAAGGGATTGTTGTGGAACACATTGAGACAAATTAAGAATCAATATGAGTGAAATGTAGCCTGCCTGGCCATTTTCTTGTTAAAGGAATTCATGTTTGGTAGGATCAACATCACTTGTATGTGTAACAGAGGCTGCTAACCAATCTTCAGAATCATTTCATCAGGTTCTGTGAAAAAACAGTACCTTTACAGAAGAAAACATTCCAAATGGAGATTAATCTATCATCATAATTAGAGATACTTTATTTGCAAAAAATTCAAGTTCGAGTATCCACCATTAAACTCTTTAAACTTTTACATGTGCACATTCATTTCTTTTGGCTTACACTATTTTGTATTTATCTCTACAAAGCTGAATAAGCCAAGTTAGAGAAAATGTGCAGCATCTCTCAGGTTGTTTTCCATATTTCACAAAGGACATCATGTACACAGAGATCAAGGGCAATGACCTGCAACAATTTATTAACACAATTCTGGAGAATTCCATGTACATTGTGTTTTTTTTTCTTTTTTTTTTGTCAGGTAGACTAATTCTGAGTCTGAGTCTAGAGTGATTTCTATGTTTGAGCTCAAAGATATTACAGAAAGGTAAACCATCTCTGCACATTATTAGGGGAGGGACAGCACATCGTACAGTTACACGTTATTGACTAATGGCGATGGTGCGGCACTGGCGAGACTCAAAGTAAATTAATCTGTTCACTATGGTGTGACTTCTATTGGTTTGATTCGTGTTTATTTGTGTGGTCATGAGAGGTAAATATAGCACGAGTTCAGGGACAAATAGATGGGAAAGGTGAATGTGACAGTGGGACAGTGAGGCATTTGATATCGAGCACAGAGAGCATGTGATTCTTATGTACCCAGTTTTAAGTTTTGAGTATAGAGTGAGTGTTGAGGGTCAGACAGTAAGCATTTGAGACTGAGGACAGAGACCATGTGATTTTTAGGACGTGCATTGTACATTTATATCGTGTAAGTCTATTGTACATCATGTTAGCCTTGCTATGTAGTTTTGATAAAAGAGTAAATGTTAGAGTGTAACTCTATGATTTGCAACATAGAATGGGTGTGATCACTATGAATAAAAATATGTGATGGGTGTTCAAGTTTGTGATTAATTTCAGCATGACACCAGTGTTGGCAAGCTACTTTTGAACACTCTTTATACATCTGTGCGTCTGTGCGTATATGCGCTCTCTCTCTCTCTCTCTCTCTCTCTCTCTCTCTCTCTCTCTCTCTCTCTCTCTCTCTCTCTCTCTCTCTCTCTCTCTCTCTCTCTCTCTCTCTCTCTCTCTCCCTCCCCCCCTCTCTCTCTCTCTCTCTCTCTCTCTCTCTCTGTACATGTTGGGCAGGGAATGTGGACCATCTTTGTAAAAAAAAGGAACAATTAGTTTTTGAGTTGATTTTCATATTACATTTACTGTATATGTGGATCAGTATATGTCATTAAAAGGTAAATATGCAAGATGCAGAACATCACAAAATTTAGTTTGCAAGGAGGCAATTTTTTTGACATTTAGATTGTTACCAAATGCAATATTGTAGAAAAGTAAAGTGTTTACAAGGTTCAGACTTTCTTCTGAGTGCCTCAAGATTGAGGTGGAGATGGGTACAGCAACCAAGAGAGCTCTGCTTATGTCAGTGTGGTTTCATGCAGGATGATCGAGTCTCATGTGATTCGGTCATGCCCTCTAGGGCAACACCTGAGAATTAAGCATAATGGGGTAAATGCAATATATCCAGACCTCATTATTAATGCACAGGAGAAGGACTTTGAGTTTGTTTATGATGTGATGCACTTTTTGAAGACTAAATTACTTTTACGTTGTATTGTCTTGATTTCATGATTTTGTATTTATTCGCATATTTTGTTTGGACCATGAGTCAATAAAACTACTACTACTAGACCATTATGCTTGTGTGTATCTACATGACAGGGAATTAAAGAAACTGATTACACAAAGTATGGTAAGAAAAAAAAAAAAAAAAAAAAAAAACCAATGCGGTATTAAAACCTTATACAGTCTAATTAGCCCAGCTTTTCTCCTTGAACTTAAAGTGCAGGGTTTCTGCCAGAGTGAAATTTTAGGGTACTCAAGTATTCATATTCTCAAGTAAAAGTTCTAATAATGAAGAATTGATGGGGTATTTCTGGATAATATATGCTAAAATTGTTCTTTTCTGCTCAAATATCAGGATAAGCACAGTACCCTTGAGATTTTTTAGGGTATGCTATTTTACCTTTTTTATCCCCTGGTGGAAACCCTGAAGTGAGTCAACAGTTTTTCTTATGGTGGTAAGCATGATTGGTGCAGAAGCTATATCAAAGAAAGCTGTTGACCAAGAGCTATTCTGATAGGACTCATCAACAATTCTCATTCATCTTTAATTAACACTGAAATTAGAAAAACATCAAAACAGATGACATTTTACCCCCAGCGGGCTGTGGTCGATTTATGGGGAGGGGACTTAGGAGAAGTGTGCTGAGAATTATCATTGACAGAAATGTCAAAACTTGTCAAAATTTACATTTGTTGCTTGAGGACTGATAAATGCAAGTAGAGGTTGAAGACCTTCACAACAAATTGTAGCTGGGAGTGGAGGGTGCACAAGGGTATAAAGTTAACCCATAAAGTGCCAATCATGGCTATAGTCGTTTTCTCATAACCATTAAACATATAATGGTTAAAAGATTTAAATTCCTCATGAAGATACCTTTCATTCAAATACAAGCAAGCCAAGTCTAAAGCAAAAAGTAGTCTTAGTCAGTAGCTTTCCTAGGGACACTTTGCACACAATGGGCCTAAAGGAAAAACTGGTGACTCAATGTAAAAGCAGCCCTTTAAGGGTTAACATGGGCAGAAAACATGTACGCCTAAGACAAGTTCTTCGGCAGCTTTAAAGGAGAGGTTATGCAGGTCTATCCCAGCTCCAGAGCAAATGCAATGTTCTACTTTGGGAGGTCAGCACAAAGTCAAAACTATCTTAGATAAGTCGAATCAATTGAAAATCTCCAAATCTGTGGACCCTGAGTGATGGGACCCAAGGGTCTTTACAAAACAGCAGCGCATCACATCAAATCGCTGGATTCAGCAACATTATAAGAAGTTTGAGAAATAAGACGCATGATCCGTACTTTTTAAAAGAGTGCCAAAGAGGGGCATGTAAATTACCATCTAATGTGGTTGATCAATGAACTGATTGACTATGTAATAGTATATTTGCTGGTGAATGAGACAGATTTTTCCTAAGCACGTCATGTAAGATTCAATTATTGGTTGGCTTTGCAGAGTAGAAGGCAGTTTGAAGACCTTGGCCAAGTACACTCTCATGGTTTGTCCTTGTAAAAATGGCCTATAAAGTGGTGAAGGTGCCAAGAGTTCAGTTAAGTTACATTTCTGAGCAGTTAATTGTATACATTGATTGACTGCTGTCTGTGAGCAGTATCGAGGAAAGGGGGTCCAAGGGGCATTTTTCTAGTTGTGATCAAGCACTTTACATGTAATTTACAGTGAGTTGGACATTTGAGTAAGAATAGTCATTCATTATCAGGCTTCCAGTGCTTCATTACAACAGTTTAATGAAACGCTTGAATGTGACTGTAACTCCAGGCACTAGCTGTTTTAATAAGACAAGCTACTTTGTATAACCCTAGATTAATACTGCACCACAGAAAAACATTATTTGGCCTTAAAAAAGTGAATATTAATCTACCAGAAGGATAAGCTGAGCAAAAAAAAAACAAACGTAAAGTTAAAAAGTCATAAATTTGTTCACAGACATGACATTCTGTCAAAAATAATTAGTTTTAAAAAATTAATGCTCTGGTTTGTATTATTTATATCTTTTTAATAAGAGGTCTACACCAGTCAGAAATTACATAGATAATTAACTTAGCTCACCCTTCATTGATTTTTCACATTATTATGAAATATATTAGTTCTTTATTTGTTATTTATATCTCTTTCATAAGAGGTCAACCCCAGTCTGTAATTACACAAATAATTAAGTTAGCCCACCCTTCATTAACTTGTAACTTTGGCATATTATTGTGCAATATATTAGGAAAATAAAATGTGCTGGGAACTTTTTGTTTTACACATAATAACATACTGTCTCAAGATTTACTAATTACAAAAGCAAAATGTAAGTGCAATTTTGTTGCAGATCCCTTCATATCCCAGCTGGCAATCCTGTCACCCAATTGCTTTGATATCACACAGGAACACTTCTAGGGACTCTTGGATCTTAATATGTTCACCAGGTGGCACTGCAATGTTTTTATATTTTTTTAAATGAAATTTGTGTTTTTGCTATTTTGACTTCTTCTCCAAAACGATCATTTTGCTGAAAGACTGCAGGAATGTTCCTTATGGAAGTGCCAAGCAAGTTTGTTCACCAGGTGGTGTTACTATGGAATCCTGATTTTTAACAAATTTTTCATTTTGGGCACTTAATTGATAACTACATACATTCCTTTTGTTTACTATGTAACTCAATAGGCATCAAATGCATATTCGCGCTTTGGACTTCTATGAAACCATCAGTCAGATTCACTTCATACTTGGTGACAACGTTCCTCCAGTGGTTCTCTACCAATATTGTTCAAGTCTTTGCCTTCCATTAATTTTTGTATTTTTTATGATTTTTTTTTTTGGGGGGGGGTCTTTTTTTGCCAGATCTTAGAAAAAGTCTTCTATCCCCAAAATCACTCACCCAATTGCTTTTAAATCACACATGGAGACTTCTAGGGACCCCTATTTGTTAATTTGTTCACCAAGTGCTGCTGAAAATTTTTTCCAATTTTGTACGAATTTTTGTATGTTTTTGCCTTTGTTGACTTCTTGCCCAAAACTGTTTTTCAGAGTTTTGCTGAAAGGTGACAGAAGCGTTCTTTGTGGAAGGCTTAAACAAATTTCTTCACTATATGGTGTAACTATGGAATACAGATTTTTGTTTTTTCATTTTGGGCACTTATCGGTAAATGTGTATACAGAAATCTATTTTTTGCTAACTCAGCAAATCTGATATATTGGCTTATATTGTATCTTGGTAATGGTGCATTGTGGGCCTATGGTTACTATTAAACATTGTTAGGAAAACACCTATAGGGTTTTTGATGGTGATGTTATTTTTGACCTTGACAAACTTAGGATCAGAAAGACATATTTGCTTACATCCTGTCAATGGCTGCTAGATCTGTGGTTATTTTTTTTAACATTGATAGGATAACACATGTGGGGTTTATGATGGTGATGTTAATTTTGACCTTGAAAGACCTTGAAAGGTCAAACTAAAGGTCAAATTCAGATATTGGTTTTGCATCTTGGAAATGGTGGATCCTAGACCTATGGTCTATTAACTGTTAATAGGTAAAACAACCTATGTTTTTTTTTGTTTGTTTGTTTTTATTTTTTGTTTTTGTTTTTTTTATTGTGAATTTGATCTTGACCTTGAAAGGCTAAACTTAAGGTCATGCTTACATATTGGCTTGTATCTCGTAAATGGTGTTTCATAGATCCATGGTAACTAATGAACACGACTACTAAAACCCCTATGGGACTTCTTTTGGTGTGGTTAATTTTGACCTTGAGTGAACTTGAAAGGTCAAACTAAAATACTGGCTTATGGCTTGCTAATGATGGATCCCTTAGTTACTTGTTCAACAGCCATAACCTAGCATATAACCCAGCTGAACCTAGGCTGAGGGCTACCCTAGGTCTAGGCCTTGGTCTTGGAATAGCCTTAGCCTTGTGAAGCCTAGCCTAAATCTAAGGCAAGCTCAGTCAGCTGAGCACATGATCAATGCCTGATCCTCAGGTTATAGAATAGTTGTGTATATATTACAATGAAATTTCATGTTTATATTTGTATTGAGGACTGCCACCATCACATGTGGGCCATATAGTGGCGTATTCGTCAATATTTTTTCAGCCAGTCACAGTGGTAAAGTCCTGTTGGTGTATGTGGTTCAAACTTTGAGAAATCACATGCCTTTTAAGGCAGCATTTTTCATGTGCCAAATGCTATCATTCCCTTGTTATTAGACCTCCATTGCAACGTCACCAGCTTTGTCCTTATGTGAGCACTTTGGATCTACCCCAGGGGTGCATAGTCTTTCAACTGATGCTGCATGCTGATGTCCCCTGAAAGCTCAGACCAAGAAATGTGTATCTTATATACAAGTTGTATTCCCTTTAGGACCTGCATATTGCAGCTACACAGTAAATCAAGCCACTGAGGTATATATGATAACCAGAGTCCAAGAGAACATGCTATTGGTGCATTTTAATTGTGAGCCATGTATATGTGGTAGCAACCAGGAGACCTCCAACTGGGATAATTACTCTCCTTATCAGATTAATTAGGAGAAGTAAACTCAAGGGAATAGACCAAACAAGATATCTAAACCCTAGTTGGAGTTTTATGTTCTTGGGGTGAGACTTAATTGTACAATCTTAAAAAAAGGACTCATATTCCCCTGGAGTGAAGGCTTCTTGGCCAGGCTGGTAATTTGGACATTGATTGCACTCAAGCTAATCCTAAGTAGCTGCTAAATAAACTTGGGAGTTGGCACCTTTTCTGGCTACTGGTTGTGGGTGGCTCATAGTAACATTCAGGCCATGCAGACTATGGGCAGTAATTGTGTAAAAAGACAGTCCAAAGACATGTATGTTCATGCCCATGTGTGAAATTCCAAATGTGAGTGATTGCAAAACAGATGATTTCACAACTGGATGGAATGACTAAATTTACATGTAGGCTATGTAGACCATTGTGGTCTCCTATGTGCAAAGCAGGGAAATAACTCACTTTATTTACAATCCATGTTATTGTCAAGTTGTTTTTGGTTTGTAAATAGGTGGAAAAGTAGACGGATAAAAGCAGATTACCACTGCAGATATGTCTGCCATATGACTGCCTCAAATGTCTACTAGAGTACCATATCAAAACATCTGATTTGTCTTTCTATAAAAACACTAAACCATTGACCATGTTCCCGGTCACAGGCAAGCACATATACGTATATGCAGCAGGTATTTGACCCAATTACTGCCCATAGTCTGCATGGCCTGTGTGGCATATAGTCCACCCACAACCAGTAGCTAGAAAAGGTGTGAACTCCCAAGTTTATTCAGCAACTACTTAGGATTAGCTTGAGTGCAATCAGTGGGCAAACAGCCAGGCCAAGAGGCCTTCATGCCAGGGGAATATGAGGTTTATACACAGGCCTTTGCTGAAACCATCTTGAAAGAAGGGACCACCAAATGTATAAAAACAGAACCCAACTAAGGTGATAAAAAAGTGTTATTTTTCTAAATCTTAATTTAACTGTTGAATAAATCGAAATGTACAGATGTACCAATCAAACAGAACTGATTTTCCAAAGCTATAGTTGTAGTTCATATAGAGTATGCTGCCTTCTCAAAAAAAGTCTAGCTGCAATGCAAAGTAACATGCAGAATTTTTATACATCTATAGGCTTACAGGGGTAATTTCAGAGGGGCTGATGTGCCTGAAGAAAGGAATATTGATATCTCAGCATGTTTGTTGTTGTTATTGTAAAATTGGCCAGGCATTAATTGACTCAGCACTATTTTGGAAGACCTGAATTAGATTTATAAATGAAATGAAGGAGCAAAATTTACAATGTCAACTTTAATTGCACGCACCTAACTTACTAGAGAAGGAAGCAAGGGAAAAAGGTGACAAAGAAACAGAGATTAAAGAAGGGAAAAAAAGAGAGGGAAGGGATGAAATAAAAGACAGAACACTTCTTACATAGGCACATGCGACTGCCTGAACCTGGTGAAGTCTTGACCAGTCAGTAGAGTTATATCATCAAAATATTTTCTTTTCTCCTATGTCTGAAGCTGATCCTGAATGTGTTATCCTACATGGGTATGAAGAACAAGGTTTTAATTGTAATCTTTTATTTGATTTGTCACTCATTAGTTTCAAGTAGTAGACAAACCAATGAGAGGCCATGGTGCATTTAATAAAATACCAACTCTTCCTACTTTCAAAATGGCATCTTTTTCACACGTATTTCTCTGATAGAACTTCCAATTGGTGCATATTTGCACTTTTTAGACACAGAAGAAAGAAAATCCAGTATGGGTGGCTCATTGCGGATAACGTTGTTGGATTTTTATGTTTTTGCTTGGCACAGCATTGCGAAAACATGAAAATCCAACAACTCATGATCCCAACATTATCATTGATTGGCTACCCATTCTGGATTCTGTATGTCTTACATGTATATCTGCTGGCATCATGTGGCAGCTGATATAGCGTCTAGCAGTTCTGAGCAACACTCTGTGGTTATTTACAAAGCTACATTCAGTTGGGCTTTTTGACAGATAAATCTTACTGATTTGAAGCAAAAAGTACTAATTTTTGTATCAAGTTTAATAAAAGTAAGGTGATCCTTGAAGTATTTGAGTAGATCAACTGTTTTCAGCCATGACACATGCTGGCCACCCTTACTGATCTTGTCTGTATTACCTGATTACATAGACCATATACATACATGCCTTCAAGACATCAGTGTTTTCAGTAGGGACTGTGTGTGTGTCTTGTCTTTGTCTTCTGACAAATGAGTTTGCATTTTAAAGACAGAAGTGGTGTAAGAGGAACAGAACACATGTCAAAAAGTTCTGTTTTGCACTTAAACTTTAGGACATACAGTCTCTCTACTACTAAGAGGCTTTCGTAACAGACCACCCCCTATTACAACCACCTTATAACAGTTCCATTTCTGTTTATGCAGGACATTCCACATTAAGACCACTCTCCTTTTCAGACCTAGTTCCTCCAGTCCTGTGGCTGTTCTCAATATAGAGAGATTCTGCTGTATTTGAATATGATAAATTCTGTTGAGCAACATTGCTGAACCATTCAACAATAGAATGGCAACAGAGAACAGCATAAATCACTGCTCATGTTTTCATCAGTATTTTGCATAAGGGTCCATTTATAAATACCAACTGAATGGTACATGTGTGTTCATTGGTACCAATTAGGAGAGTCAGTATGAATGTTTTAAGTATTCTGATTTTCATGATATAGAAATTATGTGATAATTTACCTGTAAGGATTAGCGTTACAAATGTCCTGAATTTTTCCTGCTTGTACATGTGAAGCGTTGTAAATTTGTACCTTTTGCTGAAGCTTACATGTAGAGGAAAAGTAGCGTATTATCCCATTGAAGTGCGCAGAACACTTAGGAAATCTAACTCTATCACTGCCAATCATGTCTAAAGTCGATCTACTTAAGTCAGACAAATCTGAATTATCATTAGGATCCCAGATTCATATCCCTCGTAAAAAGAACTTTCATTCAAGTACAAGTATGCCTATAGTTCCAGAGAGAATACCCCAGGTCAACAGCTTTTTTTGGCATGCCAATATGTGCCAAGAAAAGCTGCTGACTCAGTCCAAAATTTGGCACCAAAAGGGTTAATTGAAGTAAGCTCCAATTGAAGACCTTAATATGACACATTTTAGCAGCAACAACAGGTGAATTGCTGTGAAATACATGTATACATAATTTCCCAATATCTCGGAACTTTTTTGCCCCAAAAAGGGGGGGGGGGCGGGGCACTTAAAAGGGATAATATGGTATATATTGAGCACCATAATTGTCAGGTCTTGGTTCATAAATTGATGTAAAGCTCAAAAAAACCTGGCACCAGAGTTGTTGATGAACATTGATCCCGAGATAAAATACCATAGAGACATTCTTTTTAAGTTTCTCAGTACAAACTTGTGAAAAGTGCTGTAAGACAAGTCAGTTAAGTAGCTGCTAGATGGGTGTAACACATTTTGTTTCAAATAAGTCATAATCAGAAACCGTTGCTTTCATGCAAGAATTTTGAAATTGTAATTTAATTCATAGCTTAATGTTCTCAAAACAAAATGGTGAATAATGGATTATAAAAGGTTTCTGGTCTTTGACGACTGTCAGTGAAAATATATCAGTGCACCGTGCTGTGGTTTCTGGCCGCTCTATCTTAAATTGGTTGTACTCGATGGACATGCATGGGCCCTGTGTCAGTTGGTCAACGTGTTAAAATAAACAAAGTAAAAGGTAATGTCCCTTTTAAAGCTCCACCCCCACGAACTGGCTAATGTTTATTTGGCAATCAGTGCAAAGTGCTCTCTTCGTTGCGTTACCATCTACAGACAAGAGCCAGGGCACTGTTACAATGCACAGTTTACCCACACTCAAAATGCCTGTAATGGACACAAATTAAAGTTGGCTGGCTCACAATATGTACCAAGGCTGGCTATAAAAGGTTCCTATGTATCCAGAGACCTTAAGTTTCAAATAAAAAAAATCGAGTTAGGAAAGGTTTTAATGTATTCTTCAATCCAGACATTTAGACACTGTAGTCATTGAGAATAAACATGAAGCACAACACACTACATGCGCAACTGAGAGATGCGTATATACTGTGGATAAAACATCAGAATACTCTGCAAGGTAGTGTACTAACCAGTTAATTTTCTTGTGTCCATAAAATGTTAGTGAGATGCATTTGTAGAGTAGTATTTAAGTGCTAATGATTGAGTATTTACCATGTGCACACATATTTCCCTCACTGAAGCTAACGACCACCTAATTAAATTAGGGTTGATGTGACAGAGATTGCATGGACCGGCAGGCTGACGAGGAAAAGTGACCATGATTGATCAGTGCATATGTAATCAGCGGAGCTAGCATGCAGTATAAGAATTTCTAGAAAAAGGGCCTGACAATTTGAAACAAAATGTGTAATACATGATTCCATGAGAGGATTTTCAATATTAGTCCGTTTGTGAAAAGCTTTACATACACATTAAAGTACCAGCACACATTAAATGTATGTATGCACTACAAAACACCTGTGATGCATTTGATGTATGTATTGGTATAGTACTGTACACCTGTGATGTACTAGGTGTACACTGTATCTGCACAGTGCAATATATATGTGATGCAGTGTGTCCTGTAGAGTACAATACACCAAACATAAAATTGTTTCAGTTGACTGTTTACTTATTCAGTGCAGACAGATGAAATTTACATTTGTAAAGACATCAGTACAGGTGGTGGATAAACCCTGGATCTGTACTGTTACCTCAATTTCAGAACAAATACTTAAAACTTAATTTTGTTGTACATGTATCTACAATGTAATAATTATATACGACTGTTGGTATATAATCATAAAAGCTTTATACATTGCGTCAAAATAATGCTTTAAACTATAAGTACTGATTGAGAGGTATGAGATCTCCTGTAACAGTTATACAATGTCTCTACATGAAGAAGAAAAAAAAAAGTAACGGATAAATGTACAGTGAAAAATAGCAGTAAAATTGAAAATGTACAGTGAAAAATAGCAGTAAAATTGAAAATGTACAGTGAAAAATAGCAGTAAAATTGAAAATGTACAGTGAAAAATAGCAGTAAAATTGAAAATTTCTAGTTTTGTCCTATTTGAAAACAAAAAGCAAATGAGTCATTTATCCAGACTCAACCTTTTAGATTTTTTTCACAGTGTTGACTTGGTGGTAGGGAAATGTCTATTTGATGAGAGTGGCTCTGATGCAAAGCAGCTCCTGTGGGAACAAGACAGATTGAATTCTTTGTCAATTTTTTTCCATATGTTTCCCAAAACTCTGTAAAAATGATATTGCTGTAAGTGCTTTATGGACACACTAATCTTTTCAGATTTCCTGGTACATCAAGACTGTAACAAACTGGGGAATATTAGCAGAATAGAATCACATCCTTGGATGGTTAGGGTCATGCTCTATTGGGGGGAAAATGAGGCAACGGCAGCATCAGCTTTTAGCAATTTGCTTTAGCATCCTTGCAAAAAGGTATTATGTTAAAGTGGAACATGATATGAACTTATTTGTGGATGGGCTACCTTAATGGGTAATAAGCCTTGTTGGTCTTGCCAAATGGCTTTATGAGGAGACCGGACTCACCTGCATTATATGACATAGCACCGTTACCACCGCCCTCATCCCATTTAAGGGTCAACCAAAGTGCCAGAAACAGAATTTGAGTAATTCCTCACCTTCAAAGCAAGGCTTAATGGTACAATTTGGGTGAGTGGTGACAAGGTACAACCAGTGCCAGTCACTTGCTGTGGACACCAGCACTGCATTTACATTTACCGCTGTCAAATGGGGGGGGGGGGTTAGGATTATGCAAATAAATACCTAATAATTTGACCTCCTGTTTGGATACAAAATTGGGTGAAGATACAAATTTCTTTAAGAAAACCTGATGGTCCTAAGTTATGAACTACAGTTCTTGACACAAGTATGTCACTTATCTTCTTTGAGCAATAAATATGATTTTTTGTGTATTTTGTTTGTTGGTTCATGTTCTGTAATTGCCATTATAAGTGCAAGAAATTATATTTTAGTGTGTATTACAAATCCTTTTGAATTTGGTTTTCGTTCACAATTACGAACTTGCATACATTCTGTGAGGGCAGCATGGGAAATTATTTGAATGACAACACAGACACACAGACACATGCACACACACCTGTGACATGCACTTCCACTTTCAGCACCAAAATTATGTCTTATTTCTGTGATTATCCAAGACAGGCTTTGTTTAAAATGTGAATCCTGACAAATTACCTTCAGATCAATGAAACTATATTTAGCAATTTCTCTTCAAATCTCTTCTCATAATATTTAGATCAGGCATCATACTGTCTTCTTGCATTATATCACAGAGGTTAAGTTAAAATATTTGGCATAAATGTTTTCTATTGAAACAAGACGAACACCATTCTAATATAGATGGCAATGCAAGTTGCCTCAGGCGGGATGTACATGTAAACAAGGCACATGTATATGTCATTTGATTTGACAGCTTCCTTGTAGAATGACTCCAGATGATATCAACAGATACAAATGCTGGGTGCTAAAAATGAAACACAAGCGTTGCAGAGAGTCTGGTGCACACGGACCTAGCGTGAACATTGTGCCGTAGAGGTTAGTTATAATATAAATATCAACTCCTGTGGACAGAAACAATGATTAATCACACATAGCATGTAAATTCAGTTTTCCTCAGTTCTTACACACACAGCAATATATCATCCCATTGACTTGTATTGGACCCTGTGACATGCAGTTCCACTTTCAGCACCAAAATTATGTATTATTTTGGTGATTATCCCAGACAGGCTATTTTTCAAATTTGAATCCTGACAAATTACCTTCAGAGTCAAAAGAAATTTGTCTTGTCCCCCTTTTTATTCACAGAGACTAAACAGGCTATAAATCTAAAGGGAGCTTAAGATTTACCAAGATCAATTGGAGAATGAGAGTCTTTAGAAACTTGCACAAGATACATGTATGGAAATGGATTACTTGTGCATGCATCACCATGACTGAATATTATTATCCCATCAGCTTACCCCACTTAAATTTAATGCTACCGTTCCAGGAGAAAAGGCTTCATATACTGGTCCATTAATTGTGTCAGAGTGTGAAAGTCATTGGCATGACATACCAAGGCCTTAAGGGGAGCTCTGTCGATTTTTTGCTCAAATTAAGCACAAGAATCTTCATCAGTCGGCAGGGTTTAAGTACAGGTCAGAAGGCCTTTGGCAATATCCTTGGCTTTGTACAATCCTCTGGACTGTTATTCTTGTTGTGGTTAAGGCTAGATGGTATCAATTTCAAAAGCTTGCAGAGCTCTTGCAGACAATACATGCAGGTTTGCCGAGAACTTCTGGTATTTATAAGGATTCAGGTTGAGTGGCTGGACCAGTCGGTGTTTCTTTGTCTGGTTCAGTGTTTAAGAATGGTTCTCTGGGGAAAAGATAATCAGCAAACCCATGTAGCCACAGGAATTGATTATGTCGTCTCTGCCTGGGAACACTTTCGCCCAGGATATTGTATGTATATTCAGCATGTATCTGACCTCCATCATGTTTGTTGTAATATCCAATTACGGCAATATTACTTCTCTAAAAAAATACATCTACACGTATAATTTTCATGGCAATCATCATGCACATACCTTCAAAAACCTGTACATGTACATCATTTCCCCCTTGAAATACAATGTATACCTATGATATTATGTGGTGCTCATATGTTCCATTGAGCTGTTCATATTGCCATCCATTATTGTTGGAAAGGTTTTTACTGTCTTGCTACCTGGTATACATGTATGTCTTTGATGGAAAAGTACAAAATTAATATTGGTGTATTGTTGAACAGATGGCTGCATCAAAGTTGCTGTTATGCTTTGAGCCTTGATTGTCAAATACAGTGAAAACTCATTATAATGACACCATCTGTTCCCTTAGAAAAGTGTCAGATTACTGAATATGTCAGATAAATGAATTACACAACAAAGGAAATGAACTTTTGCCATTCAAAACTTGTGTCATTATAATGAATATGTCGGATATATGAGTGTCGTTATAATGAATTTTCACTGTACTCTGTTGCCCAAAATGTTTCCCATGGATCTCCTATCCTTATACAATGAAAGCATATATATATATATATATATATATATATATATATATATATATATATATATATATATATATATATATATATATATATATATATATATATATATATATATATATTAATATTTTCAACATTTTCTAAGAGTATTGCCGTACTTGTAGTGTAAATAAAGTGAGACTTCAGTGTAGCAAGAAGCTGGTTTGCAGTGAAGTGCATTTGCAGTGTGTACTCTTCAATTGCCCTCCCATTACAGTGTTAATACAAAATGAAATTTATATTGTAACTGGTAAGGGCAAGTGGCCACAGCCAAACCTGTCATTGCTCCAGCATATCCCAGCCCCCTTAAGGCAATACAAAAATACTGTGTTCTCCTCTGTAAGTACCCAGGCTTAAGATATTGAATGGAAATGAGCTCCTATTGTAGACCTAAATTTGGAACATTTTAGCTGTATGGACTAGTAAATCATCATAAAATATCGTTTTTAAACATTTCAGAATTTATGTGCCAGGAAAATAGGGAACACTTGAGAGGGCAGAGGCACTTAAAGGGATACTACGGTACTACATGTGAACTAGTTATGAGGGCCAACTACATAATACGTACATGTATATGCCCATCTTGTCATAAAATACAATTGCTAGTGTATAGTGATGTGAAAGCCAGTTGTGCCTTGACCATTAAACTGTCATTATACATGTACAGTCTCACTATTAAACATTGTTGGTGATTCACGCATGCACATACATGTATTGATCAATGTGGTAAGGGGGGCAGCAGCATCGTACAATTTCGTAACAGGATGCACGAGCCTGTTGTAGTTGAGCGTAATTAAGGATGATTATAGAAGATTGAAATGGGCTGTGCAAGTCATCACAGTCAATGAAGTGCACCATGCTATCATTGTAACTCATTAGATTAAAAGGCAGTGTGAAAAATAGAGAAATAATAAGATTATATCATGTTACCGGAAATTGGTCACAGTACATGTGCATGTATATTTACATTACAGTGAAACTTGACGTAGTTTAGCCCTTCATTTTTGTGTAGGCTGCACCAACCTATTTTCCTTCATCAGTCCCCTTGCCAATTTTTCACAAAGTTAAAAGCAAAATTATTCTTAAATGTCTGATTTTAATTTTATATGTGTAATACGTCTTGCTGACATGAATTACCAAAAAGAAAATATTGTATATCCCTATGGAGTTTTCAATCTAAAATTAAGATAGCAATTTAAATTTAAAATAAGATGAATATGTATGTGTATATATATATATATATATATATATATATATATATATATATACATATATATATATACATACATACATACATATATATATGATCTATTTTCTTGTAGCTTAATTGTAGTCTCACTGTCTTACTAAAGATGACCATGTTATTAACATGAAAGACCCCAGCTTTAGCCAATGAGTTGCAAGAGACATGAAACACAGTGCTGTGGTTGTCTGACGTCAGAGATGAAATTGATATTCTAATAGCCCGTCAAACAGTTCCTTTAAAGTTCATTGGTCAGAGAAGCTTAGTTTGTTTGGCAGACAAAGCAAATGTTACAACTACTTTCGCATGGGGTCGAACTCTAGGTTTTTTGCCAAAGCACATGTTGGGGCATTAATTGCTTTGACAGCGTCCTCAGTGCTTTCAGTGATGGTTTCTTAATCAATGGTGCCCAAAACTGATTAGTTTTGAACTACTGAAATTAGAGGTTGCTTTCATGGCTCAGACAGAGGTCAGTCAAGGGATATTGCAAAGTGGTTTGGATTTATCTAAAGTCTTTAATGGGGTGTTTGATATTGCCTCATGCCTCAGTTCCTGTGCAGACATGTATGCAATTTTCATTTGCACTGTGTATCCCTAATTATATTTCAGAGCTGGGAGTCCACGGTGAAGACGAGCAAACTTCATTTAATCTGCCACTTACATGTAGTCCCAGAATTGATCAGGTCTAAGTCAAGATATTACTGACATTTTTATACCTACCGCAAATGAAGTTTGTGGGGATATACTGTTTTGACTTTGACCGGCCATCGAACTGTTGAGCTGTCTGGCCATCGCAGAATCCTTGTGAGCACAATATGTCCTGAGTCCATGGCCACATCAGACTCAAATTTAAGTCAATTGTGTCTTGACACTATTTCTTGACCTGATTATATTATGGTGACCTTGACCTCAGGTTCAAGGTCACAGGACGTATGTGTGTGCAAAGCTGGGAGTATCCACTCGTACAAAAAAAGGCCTTGTTGCTAAGTGGTCCTACTATTTAGCAGCTAGTTACCCATCCACTGAGTAGTGGCAGCTTAACATTTTACCATGCAAATGACTTTGCAGCTGTGTAGCAGGAAAAAGAGATCTGATTGGTGGACAGTCAAGTCACAATGGGAGGCCACTGGTTCATGTTAAGTTACAGCTAGTTTGCAGATTAGTAACCACTAGTTTGTGGCTAAGCTGCTGGTAGATGCTCCTATTTACAAGTTTTCTGCCAATTAAGGAAGAAATCCCATTGGCTTGTCTTCCACTAAGCTGCCGCCAGATACTCCCACTGGCTGGTCTGCTGCTGAGTAGCCACTAGCCTGTGGATAAGCTGCTGCTAAGTAATATTTCATTGGTGGTCTTCTGTACTCACTAACAGGCTAGAGCTAGTTGACTGTCCATTATCTCTCATTGCTATGGTTATCCACTTTTACATATTTCCCTCCCATAAAAATGGTTTTATAAAATCTGTGTTGTTACTGATTGACATAAGAGTGAGTCAGATGGAAGGCAATGATTTCATTTCAAATGTTGCCTCCAAAGCAGACCCAAGCTGCATATTTTGTCTACTCTGGTGGGCTGTGCCCTTCTTTGACAATGTCACTGTTTTAGTGTTGGAAAAGTGACTCATTTTCTAATTGGCTGAATATGGTTACTATGGTAACAGGCTTCAGTACACTAGGGACCAGATGCTGCTACTGGTCTAGGTAACAATGATGAACTTCCTGATTTGTGTCTCAGTCTAGGGGGAGGGTCACAGTATAGCTATGTTTCCCTCACTATAAATGAAACCCTGTTGAAAAAGGGCAGACCAAGCGTAGTAACATGGAACTTGGTCTACTTTGCAGGCAATTTCAAATGCCCATTTAATTCAAATTTTGACTTAAAATTTTGTACTCTACTAATCAGCTTTAAAGATGTTTCACAAATTATTTGTCATTACTATGGGCTGAAATGAAAAAAATTAATAACTGTTAAATCTAAATTGAGACTTTCTTATCATTTCTAAATGAAAATTTCAAATTTTGTAGACATGTTATTGGAATATAGATTGCATTTTAAATGGTTGTTAATCTTAACATTTAAAGTGTTAATGTTTGTTAAAGCTGGAGAACTACAAAGTCCTTGTTAAGTTGCCACTAGGTTTGTCAGAAACAAAGCCCTTGCTGCTAAACTGCCACTAGGTTGGTCAGAAACAAAGTCCTTGCCACTTAGTTACCACTAGGGTGTCACAGTTACAAAATCCTGCTGCTAAGCAGTCTTTATAGGTAGCTGCAGCTTAGTGGCTAGCTCCTAAGCTGTTGCTACTGAGTGCCTACTTTAGCAGCTTAGCAGCTCAGTCATTTTTAGTCTTGCTGCTAGGTTTTTGCTTTGAGGCTAGCTAGCTGCTAACTAGCTGCAAACTAAACATTTTTGTATGGACAGTCAGTCAGTAAGGACTGTTCTTGTTACAGAGGATGAAAATCTCAGAATATAACCATACAGATTTTGGGAATCACATGTACATGTATTGGGAATTCCTTAATTGTTTTACCGAAGGATATGTCTGACTTAATTGGTGTAAAGGAATATTCATTCCCATGACCAGGGAAAAACATTTGGCTAATACGTGTTCCCTCAGGGGAACAAAGATTTGTTCTCACACATAAATATTTATCTCTACCTCCTCCCCCTGCCCAGTATTGGGAACTATTGTTCTGCAAATATTTGTTTTCACCCACAAACTGATGATTAATTTTGTGTGTGAATTTTGACTTATTGTGTTTGCTTGTATTTTTTCATCTTGTTTATGTTTATTTTTATTTTATTTTTTTTTTAGAGTACAAAATTAGCTCAGCTTAGGCTAGCTTAGTTTTTGCTTAGTTTAAATTCAATCTCTTCTTCCATTCAGCGCACCATAGGCTGATCTTAATGAATATGTATTAAATATTCCCAAGTCTGAATACCATATGGATAGAATGCACTTAGCCGATAGTGGAGAAATATTCATAAGAGGAACAAATATTCTTGAATATTTGTTCCTAATGGGGGAACGGATATTCATTCCAGGGGTAACCAGTATTTGGAGGAGGGGGGGGGGGTGAACAAATATTCTCTGACACTGCCTCATGTGGTACCTGCATGCAGACCTGGGGCCTTCCAAGAACCATAAGGTTTAATAGAGTGCACAAGGCGTCTACATGTTTGTCACAGCGAGTGCACGTTTGACCAAATGAAGGGCCTTAAGCTTCAGGTGCTGTTGCCACTTGAAGCCTCGTGGCATCTGCATAGAACAACATTGGTGTGCATATGTGCAGGCATGTTTTACAGTGGTTTAGTACACAATGTCAATTTTTTTCATAGGCTGTCACACTGTACTCTTACATTAACAAAACAGTTGTCATTTTAAGACTACAAACACATTATACTGGTATCGATAAGTGTATTTTTCAAAAACTTTTGTTTTTGATGTTTATGTTGCCATGATTTACAGAAAATTAACCCAGTAACTGTGTGTTAGTAGCATGCATGTCCCTACATGTACATTCTCACAAGTGCCCACCACTATGATGCACTTTCCACTGAGGTGACGGTGAGAAAATGCTGGCTTTGTGAAAGGTGTGACTCTAAATTGTCATTACGGAAAATCAGCTGTTTATGTTGACAGGTGTCATATACTCTCATTTAAAAGCATCACTGTGGCAGTGTGTCCTGGATCTAGAATAGTTTCAAGTCCCACAGACTGCTAATTGTGATATATTCAGCGACTTAACAAGCAGAGAGTCACAAGAAAGTTTGGTGTTATTTTTTTTTAATGCCAAGAGAATATCAGATAATATTCTGAGCTCATGTACATGTGGTTTAGGTAAACTGGCAACAATAATTAATCACCTATTGCCGTCCATATATAATGAAGTGGAAATTATATTAACATACTCAATGTAACTTCTGATTAGAATTGTTCTATTAAGTACCAATTTCATCAAACTTCAGTGTAACATGGATATTGAAATAAGAAACTAAAAAAAAATGCATATAGAAATGCCTTATGGTTATCAAGTTTAAGCCTGTTCTCAAAATTTGCAGTTTAAAGATGCAGTGGAAATAATATCTCATCAGTTTTCTTTGTTGGTGTTTGTTTTGGAATAGAGAAAGTTCAGCATCAGGAACTCAACATACGACAGCAGCTTTGAAGCTGTACATGTATATGTAACTGCAAAACAAACACATATTTAGAAACTCAATGGCATGACTGTTTAAGCCAAATATGTACATGTGAGGCCAATATTACGAATTGTGTGTAAACAGCTTGTAGTTTGATTGAACTGATAAGTTAATTCCACATTTGTGTACATGTGTCAAATTAGAGTGTATTACAAATTAAATAATCGGTAACAATTGGAAGATGATGAATTGTGTGTAAACAGCTTGTAGTTTGATTAAACTGATAAGTTAATTCCACATTTGTGTACATGTGTCATGTTAGAGTACATTACAAATTAAATAATCGGTAACCATTGGAGGGTGAACTTTCATTTTTTTAAAAAATACTCTATGGATCATGATATTCCAAAAGTGTGTAAATACATCTGTTTAATCATGTTTAGGATGATACTTTTTCAACTTTTTGGAACCAGAGAGTGGAGAGCTGATGGAATTTATTTGGGGCATATGTTGCCCACCTGCGATGCTCCACACTGTGGATAGGAGACTGTGCAATGCCTCAGTGGCAAGTCTCACTTGAAAATACAGTGAAACCTGTTTTGAGAGACCACCCTTAAGGCAGGCCAAAAAGTGGTGACATAAAGCAGGTGGTCTCTCAATGGAGGTGCAGTAACATGGGAAAGATAGCAAAATGGACTTTGAAAATATGGTCTGAAAAGGCAGGTGGTCTTTCATCACAGTGGTCTCTCAAAACAGGTTCCACTGTCTACCAGAAAAAAAGCCAGGCAACACCAGTGGCCAGCTACATGGTAAAGAAACCAGTGAACAAAATTCCATTCAGTTAGATTGGATAAGACCTCATCAAGACCACGACAGAACAGCTGTGTTGGCTGCTAATAGCAGGGGCCGAAGTGTTGCATTTGGACACCATGTAAATGTCGATCAATGTGAAGGCAAATCCTTATATCTAGCAGTCTGATCACCAGAAACAATAATGTATCAGTGTAAGCATGTAACTCATGTTAACACCCTAGGAAAGTTCAGATGCTTCCCGACCTGGGCAGTATGGGCCTCCCTATAGGCCTCGTGTGTCACCATTCTGTCTCATCTCCTAGCAAAGAATAAAGGCGTTTTTTTTTTCTTCAGATTATACATGGTGGGCGTTTATGGTGCACTGTTGTACGATTGAGAGTCAAAAGGTGATGGCAGCTGATAGCCACATGAAGATAAAATGAAGCAGTTACAGTGTTTCCCTCGTGATGCAATCCTGCATGCAGCAGACAGGTTGTCAAATGTCCAAGTGTTGGCTGAAAATGTATAATACAACAATCATATAATACGTACATGTACACACTTTCAATGCATACAATGTAGAGATGAGAATACATGCACAGAATCATGTGTAAGCTGGTGAAATGTCTAGGTGCAATATAATCAAATTTAGTGGAAATTGATTATGTCAATTGCAGCTAATTTTATTCATGAAATGTGCAATGATTGACTGAAAGCATCACACAAAGGATAATTCACAGATCATGAAGAAAAGACTCATTTTGATGGAATTTGATAGCTATTGTCCATGCACATGTTGACTTATATTGAGCTAGCGGCGGTCTTCACATAGTATGGTAAAGTATGTCGTTGATATGGTTTATGGCATGTTATTGTTAGGTGGCATAACAGACTTCAAGGACCACTTGATCCAACACTTAAGAGGCCTTAAAGCAGATATCCATTCTGTGTTTATCCTGTAAGTCAGCAATCATGATATTATGTTTCTTTTATTGGAACTGGGACAATCTTTGCCAGCTGTGTGTGTATGTATGTGAAACAGCTTAAAGGAATATGCGAGGACACTCGATCCATTCAATCACTGCAGGAAGTGTTTTACTTTATGTGATATATTCTTAAAATGGAATACTTGTTCTTTTCCTATATCCAAAAAAAGAGAGTTGAATTTTCATTGCAGCCTGTGTGTTTCCATACAAAATGATCTTGGTTTGGTAGCACACCGACTGGTCAATAACATAGTGTGAATCATGCTGACCATAAAAAACTGACATTATGTCAACCCTGGCACCACTGATTAAGCAGAGAGGAAAAGTTTCTCCCTGAGGAGGAGACCTGCCCGAGATCATTAGCAACCCCAAGTAGTATTGCTGTATATCACACTGTGTGAGCAGAATGTCATTGACCAATACGAGATGCCCTGTGCCTATCACCCCTCAAGGCTTAGGGCAAGTAGCACACAGTTTTCTCAGTGTACAGTCCCAAGATGGACAATTCTCATATCTGGTCCATTCTTGCTCGTATCCGGTACTTTATGAGACTTTTTCAACAGTCACGTAAACATCAAAATATTAGTACACCTCTTTTCACAGCTCATTCAAAATAAATATTTGTTTGCAGAATTGGCATATCAGCTAGGGTATATTCCCAGCATACATGTACATATGTACAGGTGTGTAAGTATTTAGAAAATGATGAAATATATCATTTTAAAAACGCTGAAGTAAAAAAGTATTAGGTGATACTCAGGACCCGTATGCCAAGCCACACATCAAGTACATGCACATGCGTGTGTGTATGGGGATGTTTAGTTATCAAATCTTCTTCATTGCCTGCTAAACATGCTATTGACAATAATACTGATGGTGCTTCAAGAGGGTCTGCAAGAAGCTAGAACACAAACTGTTTCATGGAATCAATTGACACCTAATTAATTGGTCCAAGATAACATTATTGCAGCCAATGAAGGTACATGTAGTGTGTCTTTGGGGATCCAAGGGCGGGGGCCATGTTCCAAAGAAAACCCATCTTCTTCAGCAAACAATAACTGCTTCACAATAGGAGATATGCATATTAATTTCCCACCACAACTGCATACTTGACTGCCAAGTCTCGCTTGGTGGGATATGGCGAGATACGGGTCGGTACCTGTGGGGACAAGCGGAATATAACTAAATATTGTGTAAATAAAGAATACTGATTAAAGGCTGATGAAAATCTTTCTTTATATATAGCTCGGGCAGGACTAGATGAATACCAGTTTGGCATTTGTGAACTTAAATTTCTCAAAAACCCCCACTAATTTTGTGATAAATGAACATATGCCCCTATCTGTGACAGTGATGTGACCCGCACGTCCCCCATGATGTATACCATTCAGCAGACTGTGTGTAACACTATCAGAATTACATGTATATGCAAGCATACCTAAATTCACTGGATTAACTCATTCTATACTATGGTGACAGGCCTTGGCCAGTGGTTCTGGCACTGACTTAACTTGGTACTTGAATAAAAGCTCTTTTCATGAACAATTTAAATATGCAATTGTTGTCTTAAATATAGGTAAATATATGGTAAAATCAGGGACTGGTATGGAATGAGTTAATCATGTAATTTGTGATCAAACACTGGATAATTGGCCATGCAATGATCACTTTACACTGACCGAAAAGACACAATGCTTACCAATTTTGAAAAAGAACAATGTAATTTGCCCCGTAGTCCCCCTCCGCCACCTCACCCCAGCCTCCTCATGCAATCTCAAGTGTGGCTTGTTATTGTTCATATTGTCACCTTGTGATAATTTACATGTATAAAATCAAAGCACACCTTGTAGCTTTTGTTTGCTGGTTGTAATGTGGCCCAGGAAGTTAGTCCTCAAATTAGCTAGTGCAGCAATTTGTACGTGCAGTTTTTTTATGATGCCAGTTTTTATAGAGTAGCAAGTTCCTGACTGGGCCATAAGGCTGGGTATATGATATGTTTCTTCGTATATGTTTCTTCCAAAAACACATGTAAAGCTAGCCATGTCAGCTAAGTGGAATTCCTGGCGGGGCCATAAGGTTCAGAAAATGATATGTTTGTTCATATATGTTTTGCTATGATTGGCAACATTATATTTATACTTGCAAGAAAACATTAATGGCAAACAATTATTTTTTTTTTCTTTTTGTACGTTCAAGAGAACATACATGTATAATTATATACTACCAATTACCTTACTGTGTAGTGCATGTTGAGTTACATGTAGCCATGCTCAGCCTACGCATCAGCATCACCCGCATGGTTTCACAGCTCTGATATTTGATAGTGAAATACTTTGTAAAAGCTTTACTGTGGCCTGCTTGTGCATATGATAACCCTTAAAGTGTAAATTCTTTCAAAATAAAACTAAAAATAAACCACTACAGTGGAACCTAGTATAAAGACCTTCTTGTTGAAGAGGCCATGTGTCTTTTTAAGACCACTCTTTCAAAGACACTCCATTGCTGTTTGTGGAGTGTCTGAGGATACACACTGTGGGTATTCATGTACATATGTAGTATATGAGCTCCACTTTATATATACATAAACAAAGGAGTAAACAAGAAAATAAAAAATTAGGCATTTTAAGATCAGCTGCAGCAAGAGACCACTTTTGGTCGTTGTATGGGGATGGTCTTATAAGCTGGTACAACAACCAATTGTCGAATGGCATCAGCTTCAGTATGAGTGATGTCACACAGTTATCTGTATGCGTAGTCATGACTCTACATGTAAGTTAGGCACACTGCTGACCTGCTGTAACTCATGATTATTTCATTGCCTGGTGAGTCATGGTGCAGCCATCTCTGCAGGAGCAGCATGACTTGGCAGGCAATGCAATAACCACTGACTTTGGATTGTAGGCACATAGGTACTTGATTAATGGCCTTTGTCATAAAAATGAAATAAAATTTTGAGGTCTTGGATCTATGGAAAAAAATGATATACAAATAAGGGACTTGTCTACTGAAGAAGGAAAAAAAAGGACATGAATGGACTGGTCAACTAAAAATATGAAATACAAATAAGGAACTGATATGGAATGAGCTGAAACTGAAGTCTTTCCATAGGCTGGTACAATGTGAGACACAGATCAGATGAAGTACGGAAAAGCAAACACTCTCCGGAAACCACCTGTCCCTGCTTAATTTTCCAAGCACAATAGTGCTGCAAATTAGACAACACTAAATCATCAGAGCACAGTGGTACAATCACTAACCCCAAATAGCTTCCTTTTTTTTAACCAAATTGGAAAATAAGATTAGGCATGTAGCTGTATCAGCCAGTGGGCCCTGCTGTATCAGCCAGTGGGCCCTGCTCCTGCCCCTCAATGTCATTGTTTTCTGACACTTGCCTCGTGTGGTGGCCAGTGGGCAAGCGTTTCTACCGAGAGGTGATTTGCATATTTGTGGACTACCCTAGCTGGGAGATTGGTTAAGTCTGTGGCCTGTGTCTATATGGTTTCTATTCTTTGCAGCAGCAGCTGTTGACTGATTGGCTGAGTTTTGTTATTCGCAGCTGAATGCATCATGTCTCAGGTGAAATCAAGCGCACGTCGCTGAACAAAATGGAGAAGACAAGGAACAAATTGGAGAAGATTGGGAAAATGGCTGTAGGTTCATGCAAGCTGGCAGAGCCAGGCACACACAGTGTCCAAGTTGGCATTTGAGGCTCTTGGACATGAAAAATGGACATCCTTCCACTGGGTAGATGGGGCAAATGTAATGTTTTTCATGTTTTGTATAGAATGATTCACCTTCCTTTTCATTTGACACAAATAAATCTGCATACATCATTATTCAAATGAGCAAGTCTAAACATACATGGTAGATCTTAGTCAAGCCTTATATATTCTTGGGAGTGAGACGTGCTGTTTTTGAGTCAATTAATGTTGACAAATAATAGTGTATATGACATTTTTCTTTCGAATAAAGGATAAATAGTTTAATCTTTCTCATCATAGGATTGATGTTACATCAATTCTAAGCTTGAATATTGAATGAAAGAATGCTAGTTCTGCCTCCTTTTCCACAACAACTCCTACTTTTTTGGAAACTCAAAGGTATATGCATCCATGAATGTGACGTCTATGAAGCAAAATCGCAATGAACTGTCCATTCATGCCACTTTGGAAGCCGTCCGTCCCTCACTAGATACTTTTATTGCATATCGAGGCTTGTTGATGAAATAACTTTTCTTTGTGATTATCTGAGGCTATTCATGCCACTGCCCCCCCCCCCATAAAACAAAGAAAATTATGAAATTTTTATTTTTTTTATTTTAAATCCCAATTTTTATCATATTATGGACATTGTTTCATAAACTAATATTAACTTCATGTAACAGGATATTTGGATGTACTGTCTGGTTTTTTTAAAGGTCTTAATGTATCATTAATGCTGACATGATAACTGTGATTTTTTAAAATAATGATAAAGCATAGCGTTATTTTAAACAGATACAAGAATTTCCACTCCTTGACATTTTATTGAAAATAAAGTATGGCATAATTTTAAACAGAAACAAGAATTTCCACTCCTTGACGTTTTATTGAAAGTGTATTTCAATCAGGATGGAACTGAATGGCATTCATGTATGCTGTGCTCACTAATTGTTTGAAGTCTTGAAACGATTGAAAATGCAGTGTAGCAGTTGGGACTGTTTTTCTAAGTAATATATGCCATTTTTGAGATTCTAATTTTGAATTGAATGAAGTTAAAAAGTAAGCCAGGAACCAATCAATATGCTCCAAATTAGCGCAAAACCGAAAAGTGTGTGCCAACTTCAGATTCCCCAAACAGGGTAAGATTACAACATCATTAACTTTTCTGTTCGACTTTTTAATCATATTGATTATATGAATTACTTTGTTAGCAGAAGAGGCTCTAAAATTAAACTGCACCACCAAAACTTATGTCAGCTCTGACAGACTTCTTATATTTGATTTAAATGATAATTAAATTGCTGATCTTATATTGGGTAATGAGAACATGAAACCATTGTCTGTGCACATTGAAGTTCAAGCTCTCTGGGGAGATGCAACTTTGGCAGGTTTGCTAATTGACTTGCCTGCAGCAACTGAGATTAGAGTGTGCACATAATGAAAACGAGTCTTTTAATTACATATTTGAGGACACTTACAGAGACATCTACAGACTCGGCTGGGGGGAACTGACGGTTGAAGTTTTTGGAAATGGAGGCATTGTCGTGATCATTCAGCTCTCTCATGCACCTCATACTTTGGCTTAAGTAAAAGATTTTCCGGAAAAAAAACAAGTTAAAATACACGTATTCAATGTCTGTAATAAATTGGACCCTTTCATGCTGTAATCACATGAAAGTGCCTGGAGATAAATTGTTGTCTGCTTTAGTGTTTTTACCAAAATTTTATGTAAATAGAAAGCATTTTTTGGTGGGAATTGAAGATAACACCTTTAAGGATGGTACACCTCAGGTCAACTAAGCTTTCCTTGGCATGGCTTGGGTGCATTGGGCCCAACCCTTTCGAAAGAAATCTCCAGATGGTTTGACTCATTCATAATCTGACCTTGAGCTAAAACAGTCATGCTGGTGATGTTCCTTAAAAACTCATTACAAGAACTCATTGTATATATGATATTCAAATCCCTGTAGGATCCACCTATCACTTACAAGCTGTTAAACTAATGTGGCATATGATGACCACAGTGCAGCTGAACTATGCAATTTATTTGTGGATCAAATGTGTCGGAACAACCAGGAGGTTCCCGACTGGGAAAATGACTCTCCTTATCAGATTAGCTGTCATGAGTAAACACAAGGGAACAGAATAAAGATGTCATCTATATTCTAGGTTGCCATTCAGGTACACAGAATAAGACTTTTACAATCTTTAAGCATGCTGAAACCATCATGCTCAGTAATAAAAACCAACACAGCAGCTGTTATGTTAGTACATGTATATCATAAGCCCTACATTTTATAAAACTTAAATGTCTGGTCTTTTTTGCTTTGCTTTGACCTAGAGCTTGTATATCATTGTTATATTTTAAGTATGCACAAAATATGAGTCAACAAAATTTCAAGGTACATGTATATTAAATTGTTTGAGGGTATCCATATATAAGATATATCAGGTATATCCATTATGTGACACCTTCCACTTAAAGTTTGGGAGGGGGTGGGTGTACTGTTTTTGGCCTGTGCAATTGTCTTATGGTCTGTCCTACTGTATGTCCCTAACACAATCCTAGCAAAATGTCCGGGTCTCTGAGATCGCATCAAACTCAAATTTACCTGAATTGCACCAATACTGTGACCTGATAACATTTTCCTTACCTTGACCTCATTTTCCAGGTCGCAGGACCCGTGTGTTTGCAAAGCAGGCAGTATGCAGTCTTTCATTGACAACTGTTCTAGTTTTGTGAAAATGTATATAATTGTCAGGTCTCGAATGATAGATTCAAAAAGATTTTAAAAGTCAAGGCAGAAGTCTACATCTGCATGTGAGTATATAATTTCCTTTGGCATTGCCAGTGTAAAAAGTGATTGGGACTATATGTAAGTAGCAATAAATTAAAAAATTGCTCGTGATGGCTTAAGTGATATACACTCAAATTTGAAGTGGCAAATCGGTGAATTGTCAATGTAAACGTACATCTTCTAGAAAATCTGAGGTATGAAATAACATTTAATTTGGTATAATGTGATTTCAGTTTTGTAGTATGAAGAATTTCCTGGTTTAGTTCTGCAACCGGTTTGAAACTGGTTTGATGTTCAAGTCTGTCCACTCCATGAAGGATTGGCAAGATGACTCAGTGGCCAAGAAAGCAGGACACAGAGGCCAGTGACATCATGGTAAAGGGCAATGTTGAATGGGCAACCTGTCGCAACACTTTATGCTGAAAAGTGTTGCGACATGAATACATGTACAACACAATAAGCAGCCAGAAATTGAAACTTGCACTGTAAGGCACACACATGTGCGTATGTGAGAAGAAGCCAGGAAGAAATACTGCCACCAGGTTTTTCCTTTTAGTATGACATATGTGCCACACTCTAATAAAGGTCACAACAGCACAATGCATAACGTGGTTAGTCTTATTGTGTACACGGGGCAGGGACACAGGGCCCCAACATGGTTGCCACTGACAATACAAAGCGAAAGTGATGAAAAAGGACGGAATCTAATTGCCCTCTGAGGAGGGCTACATGAGTTGCTCCATACATTGTCTTTAAGACTGGCAGGAGAGATAAAAATCATCTTTATGTACGCAGCTGACTGGGATAGAACCTGTGTTCCAGTGTGATATATCAGAGCACAGCACATGCATTTATATCGAGTAAATCCGTACAAGGAAACCTTATTTCATTACCAATGCAGGAAAAGCTGCCAAGCCAATTATGCACACACAAGATTATTCCATGCAGAGCAAGGGCGAGTGTAATCAAATTACAAATAGGCCCACAGGTTTTCCTCTTATTGATGCAGCTTTAAATTTATATATGCCCTCGCCAAGTGGAAAGTGACAGCTTTGATGCTCTATGTTCAGAGTATGTGTACGTGAGCACAAACTACTAGAATAGCACACAATGCCAGACGGGTTTGTCCTCTTGCTGAAATATTCATGGAGTTGAAGTCACTAAAACCTATTCCGTTGTCATCTCATATCTCATAGCATCTTTAACTTACGTCATGCCATTCCCTAGTTTTCGTATTATACATTTACCTGTATTTTGGAGCATTGAGGGCAAAGTCTTGAAAATCTTCTAAGTTCTTGCTTTCAATCAAGATACCTAGTCTGAAGTAAGTGGTGTTTTATTGCCTGATAATTAACCCATTCCTGGTCAGAGTACGGCTGAGTAAATAGCTTTTGTTGGCACGTACAGGTTGAGTGTATTGGTGCCAAATCCATGCCAAGAAAAGCTAGTGACCTACATGAATGGTCCTACATACACATCACAGCAAAAATGTTTTCAGGTAATGAGAAATTTAAGTAAAAATGTTAAGGCTGATGGAAGTTTATGTCTGGGCACTTTTAGGTGATTTGGGTGGGAAAGGGCTAAGTCATGCATGCTACAGCTGCTGCAAGGGCAGCTGCAGCATTTTTCACCATAGCACGGGGGTGAATATGTGCAGAGCTGATTTGTAGTTTTGATCGACATGCAGTAAATGTATGCATGACTTGATAGTTTTTGATGACCACCAATATTATTACAACAACATGCACAGGGCTGCCTGATTCCCTGTGGTTGTGATCATTAGGTCAGCATTTCAAACAGAAAAGGCCAGAGGATTAAGGGATTCACACAGGTTAATTGATATCCTGTACTTTCCATTCATTCAAGTTCTGTACAGATGTATGACAAGATTCTGGACTATTATTGAGGTCTCTTCCCAGTTCTATGTACCTCGAAGAAGAATACCAACCAAAGCCAAAGGTCTTGATTGATATTACTTTTTCAGGTCCATGTTGCTGGGATGAGATCAAAGAAAAAAGCCCACAACTAATTTGTTTCACCGGAGAGGTGCTATAAGATCTGCATCATCCATGGGAAGTGCTAAAACCTAAACACAGTTGTCAGATTTTAATGAGCGCAGAACGGAAGTTTTACGTTAGGCAAAAATAAATTCTCAAATACCACCTTGTTGTAGAATGTGGGACCTAGCAGGTCACCACGGTGATTCTGCTGACATTTGAGACCATTTGACGTGCCTTCCCTTACAAATGCTAAAATGATTCTGATTGGTCAAAATTAGTCAAGTATCACCTGGTCATATGGAATCTCAAACCAACCTGGTCACTTTGATACATGATTCAACTGACCTGGCCCTACCCACTGGAGTCAACACATTTTCAGCATTGTCATCTGATTTATTTGAACAAATCAGAACAGCAGAAATGATGAAAGTACTTTGACCATGAAATAATGTCTAACATTTGACTCGGGGGAATTGTGCGGAAGCATTTGACAACATTATTGACAAGTTAAAATTAAACTGTCAATTCCTTAAAAAGTGGCATAAACATGGTGTGTATGTAGCATGTTAATAGTAATGTACACACCTTTAAAAATACCCCCCAAAAATGAGCCACTACTTTAAATAATTCTTAGCAAGCACTATTGGCTTTAATATTTGGCTTATTGCTCTAAATTCCCTGTAAAAGCATATTCTGTACTTCTTGACAGGCAGATATCCTCTATTTGTGTCACACTTTGAAGACACTAATGGCCAAGGTACAGCCAGCACTCTCTGGCATAAATATCATGCTTTTGGCCCACAATTATTGTCTAATGCAGAAATCATCCCACTTTCGCCCGACGAGGCCAGAAACAGGATGCATGTCGGAAGAAACTGCAGGAGTATTTCTGAAGCCACTAAATACATTAGCAGAATCTCTGTCATGTCCATTGGCAGTGGGCAGCCACTGAAAAACAGAGGTTTGGGGACGGAGCCATAGACAAGGCAGAAGACAACGCCACACAGTCTCGGAGGATTTTAAGTGCTCGGAGTGCAGAGTGGGAGTGCACAACCTCGATGAGTCTGGAGGAAACTGGCCAAATCGTGACCCAGCTGTGATGCTGATGCACTTATTCTGATCATAGTCTCAAATTGCTACATTCCCATAATGCTTTGGTTTACTGCAGCTTCAAGGGATCTTATATCCCTGTTTGGTTTGTGGCCGTATGTAAATGTTTGGCAGTTTCACGTGATTGTTACTGGCAAAGTGGCAAGCATATGTGTTACAATATTTGCCCAGATGTAAGCGAATTCACCACAGGACTGTTAAAAAAAAACAAACAAAAAAAACTAGTATTTTACAGCAACTATTATGTTGGGCTTGTGCACAGACTTGCAATCCACAATCAGGACTGTAAATGTTTATATCCATCATATCCTTGGACAAAAGAATTACAAGTCCAGCTGTTTTTTCCCTACTTCTATCTGAAGCTATTCTGCATACACCTGCTTTGTTAATGCATTTGGCCTCTTGTAATGTCATGTCAACAATGGCTGCATGCACTGTACGTGTTTGATGCAAAATGTCCATTAGCTCTGATAGCTAGATTATTCAGCCACTGCGGGAGAACCACATTGATCTGAGCACAACTTGGACCGTATATTTATAACAGCATGTGACGATGTACTTTGATGTGTTTTATTGAAAACTGTTACTTCAATTGTGGCATGGCACCTGTAAGTGTATCTTCAAGTAGATTACAAATCCAGAACAATTAATGCTGAGCGAGCAGTCTGTCATTGGTACCAGTTACATGTATGTTCATCATTATCACCGTGAAGCTCATGCCCACAGTCTACCTGTACATTTAACTCATTCCATACTATGGTGACACGCATTGGTCAGTGGTTCTGGCAAGGCCAGCTGCAGCAGGACTTACCAGGCAGTGCCAGAACCACTGACTTTAGACTTTAGACATGTTGGTACTTGAATGAAAGCTCTTTTCATGAAGAATTAAAATATGCAATTGTCGTCTTAAATCTAGGTAAATATATTGAAAAATCAGGGACTGGTATGGAATGAGTTGAAATAGCTGTCTGTACGATATTTGCATTTTTTACAAAACAATTTTTAATTATGAAAGACTTTATTTCAGATTGCTTGCGTAGAAAATTAAACATATTAATTATCAAGTTAATTAGATGCAGGTCAAGGCACAGTGATTTTTTTTTTTAATTCAGCTTCACGTGCTTGCGTCATTTATCATCACAATTTTGACATAGCGCACTGACCATTTTTGAATAGGTAGAGACTTACAGCAGACAAATGCATATGTATCCTGTTGAATAGGGCAGCATATGCTACATGCACAGTAAAACCTCTCTAACCAAACACCTCCGTATACCGAACACCTCTCTATACTGAACACCATTTCTTGGTCCCAAATATATACTTTCAATGCTATCAAAGCTCCCTATACCGAACACCTCTCTATACTGAACACTTTTTTCCAGTCCCAAGGGTGTTTGGTATAGGGAGTTTTCACTGTATATCCAAGTGCAGCATTGAGAATGAGATGTACAATTAAGCCAGCATGGTGTTTATTGTGTGGGAAGTAGTGTGCAGACAGGTGCAGTTACAGCATTCCATCACTGAATCAGTAAATGTGGATGCTGATGTCACACCATTTTCAGAAACTTGCAAGAGTGTGTGGAGTAAATATCTACACCGTTGTATTGACACAGAACACCAAGGCCTACTGGCAGTGTGTATATAGATTACATTGTCTATCTGCAGGAGCCTGGCACACTCCCATTCACACCAATGTATATACAGATGCAATACTCTCAGTGGTCAAACTACATTGTGTATATAGACACTTCAGTTTGTAACTTACAGTATGTTAAGTTATCCCCACCATTCTTAAAAGCAATGCTCACAGTAGGTAACAAAATCAATGGTGATACAGTCAATTGGCCTTGTTACTCTCAATTTGGGAGGTCTTCTGGGTACAAATTCAGACACATGAAGTCAGACTTTTGTACCGTTGTGAATGATGCATGTACAGTGATATGGACAGGATTGACTTTGTACTGCATCCTCTTGTACTATTGCATCATCGTTGTACATGTACGAATTCTTGTGGCACTGGGACATGTATGCAAAACTATACATTTTGATGATACTAATGTGTGTGTCTGGCTCCAGCTATTACATGTATACAAGTGCATAAAATGAAACCTGTCTTGAAAGACCACCTCTAGGGATGCCCAAATTGTGGTCTCTCATAGAAGTTACAGTAACAAGAGAAGTACTTAGCAAAGTATGTTGAAAAGATGGTCTTCCAAGGCAGGTGGTCTCTCATTGGAGGGGTCTCTGAAGACAGGATCCACTGTACTCTTTAATCTTATATTGAAGTGTAATTAAAAGCTTGTAGTCACAAAAAGTGGTCAGACTTAGGTACTGGCAAATTGGATTTCTGACTTGCTCAGTTGTATTTGCAAATTTACAATAAAGTTTGCTCTGCAAATAAATTAACTCACATCTTTGAAGTGTATTTCAAAGTACCAAATCTGATAAAGAAAACTTTAAACATACATGTATCAATCAGAAGCATGCTATTCATACTTTAGAGAATTCTGCACATATTTAACATCACAACATCAGTGACGCCCCAATCCCCATAAAAGAAAAAAATGATTTTTAGATCTTTTTTCTAGAATTACAGAAATCTGAGGTTTTTTTTTTTTTTTTTGTTTGTTTGTTTGTTTGTTTTTTGTTTTTTTTATTTTTTTGTTTTTGTTTTTGTTTTGTTTTTTGTCAATAGACATCATCTATAGGCAACACAGTAGTCACTCAAGAACAAAGCAAATTTTGATAGTGGGACACGCATAATTTTTCTCTGTATCAACTCCCAGCCAAAGACCGACAAGAGAATCTTAGACACGTATGCTGCTCAGGCATTTCAAGGACTGATAGTGTTATGCCATAATGCAATGTGAGCAGCAGCACCGTAGAATGCAAACTCTTGGCACATTAGGGCCGAGCACAGATTGAGTAGGTTTGTCTTACTGTAGAACCATTGGGTCATGGCATTTTGTTTGTGCTCCTTCATTTCTTTCCCTTTTTGTTATGAGTGGATTAGAATAAACCTCTTGCAAGCAGTTTTAAGTAACCCGTGTAATTTTGTCACTTGAAGTTCTTGTGGGCAAGCAGAAAAAGATTGGGTCCATCAGTGATGATCGGCTGACTGTGGAAAAATGAATCCATGTCCGGGCAAAGGAGATTGCTCCAGGTCCTTCAAGCCCCTGAGCTTATGTGTGGATAGACCAAGGCCCATCTGTCACTAATATTATTTCCAGAATCCATTTTTGTGCTACTCTAATCTTATAACATGCTCAGCAGAAAGGTTCAGAGTCTTTTGTCATGCGATCAGAGCTTCTTGTTGGCATGAGCATTTCACCTTTAACCTCTTAATGTGAATGTTTTGTTGTTCCCGAGAAATGGGTACCATACAGTGATCACTGACCTTCAGATGAAACGTCCATAAAGATTAGTGACTCTGGCCATCTATGAGGAAGTCCTGCCTTGTGATAATTAGTCTATTTCTCGGGGTGATTTTGTACATGTGCTGTGATCAGGCTCTTGGACCAAGGCTTCATTGAGCCAAATTTGGATAATGTGCCATACCATGTCAGAAGGCACACGATAAATATGTACATCTTGACAGCAGCTGCAAGATGCAAATGAGGTGAGTTCTCCGGGGACAGGTGCTAAACAATCTTGTCTATCTTCACTATAACTGTATTAGCAAAAAGGTGGCATTTACATGATGCAAGAGGAACCCGTCTGGTCACTTCTGGCAGTTTAGCAGACCTTTGGTGCAGTGCTACATGGACATGTATATGGAAATAACATGGGTCTTAGTCCTATCATTCCCTTGAGTACATGTCTATGGCAGACAAGTTGCCTTTTTGTGCAGCAAATAAATTAGTATTGTCACTTTATCCAGCCTATTACATATATTATGCAGAGTCACCTTAAACATGTTAAACTGAAAGGATTTATCACTTATTTGGCAAGCAGCACTGAACTCTCCCACTCCGCCCATGCCTATGAAGGTATATTATTTAATAACTCACTCCTCTATTCATGGTGAGAGTGACCAATTAGACACAGTGTTCAGATGGAGGCAAAGACATCTATGTTGCATGAGATTGCTGCATATCTCTCAGACCTCTCTTATACTGTGTATTGCTCAGCCAGATATACATGTACTGCAAAACATCAAGAGCATCTTCAAATGTATTGGGTATTCTGTGGTTTTTTGTTCCCCTCCCCCTCCCCCTAGTTCTTTAAGCAAGATGGGCCTTAGCTGTATACTGATGAAACTGTATCTGTCACTGTAGTGCACTTGCTTATTTTGGTTGTGATACTGATGCCTGCTTTAACTACCGTCAGTGATATTCCTGTATTGGTTTGTTTGTGGTGGGGGCCAATTTGCTCCAACATAGAAATTATATTAGATCAGATGTGTGTTTTTCTGTGTAATTAAAATTGTCAGTTTCATGGAAATACCCAATTGTGTCAATGTACAAGCTACAGTCCTACTAGAATACCAGTATCACCCTGGGTCCTCAGTCAGCCTTTTGTAGGGTTAAAACGATGGCTCAGAGGTCAGACTTTTGGGTTTTACATTTGGCTAGGCAATGGTGCTGAAGATTCAGGCTTCAAATCCACCTGGAAGCTGACAAAAAAAATCACGGTATCTTTCATGATTTTAAACAATATACATTCAACAAAATGTCGGTGCATATGTGATATGATGTAGTTTTTGGAAATATTTCCTTTAATTTGGAAGTTGAGTAAAAACACGTCTTCTTTCCTAGAGTTTGTGTTTGTTCTCGGAGTTAAAAACAGAACTGGATTTCTTAAAATCTCTGTGCTGCATAAAATGGAATATCAGAGAATAGGTCAGAATTGTTATTGTATTATTGCTTCCAGTGATGGCAAAAAAAAAAAAAAAAAAAAAAATTAAAGGTCAAAACAGCACTCCATATGGAGAGTCTTGGAAAGCTAACATAATTAGAATCTTTTTTCAACATCCTGATACATGCATGTAGATAAAAAAATTTGAATAGTATCAGTGTTCATACTGAAACCCTTTTGAGGATGTTGATTGCTGTGTGACATCTATTGACAATGTTGATACCAAATTATGGAGACATTTCTCAACTATGATATATATATGAAATCTTTTATTGATGAGAATGAATTTCAAGTCTATCCGTCAGTCAAATATAACCATTTTGTGCAACTTAAGATTTTGTATTTGACCTTGATATGTTTCTAAAATTCCAAGTTTGGTGACAGAATTGCAATCAGGTTCATGATTGCATGGATCGAGATCTGCTTGAGATGTCACCTTCCAACATCATTATAATGTATATGTAGATTCATGTCTTTGTTTATGCTGAAAGATACCATTTGGCAATCTGATCTGAAAAAGAACTGTATTTTTGTTACTGTTCTACTTCTCACACACTTGCAGTAGATCTTGACGTACGTCATTCATTTCTGCTGTGCCGAGATATTTGGCCAGTACGTCTCCTGTAATGTGGAGCCTGCATCATTGTAGATCCATTGCATGAGCCTGTACTGTAACCTTAATAGCTGACCACCGACATGCTGTGTAACCCCTGTATGTAACATTTGACAGTCAAGATAATAGTAACAAGTTACCAGACATTCAAATGGCCACAGAAGCTGAACTATATCATAATGTGAGCAGTTGGATGTATGATTAAAGCTAAATATGGCTTTGCCTTTTAAATCCAGGTAGCGTGTGGGTGTACCAGGACAATTATTGGAATGACTGGTTAATAGAATCACATTATGTTTATAATAGCTTGAATCAGGCATGAGTCAGGTGAGCTCAGGTCATTTGAGGCATTCTTGATTAATAAGAGGAACATCTGACCTACTTTCTGTCAGCAGCAAGTTGTGGATATCTGATACCACTTGGTAAGTGCTGGAAATCAACATACAGAGATCTTCATTAGAGTTAATATGCTCTTCATATAAAGCTCACGTGCACATGTAAAGCTGTTTCGTATAATGTTTCATGGCTCTGGCATACATGCTTTGTATGAGCTGCTCCTCGTGACAGATGTCTAACATGTCTAATTTCCTGTCTAAGAATGCAGCAGCTATGGATATCCTGCATACAGACATATTGCCATAAATGAGTTGTCACATGTAATGAACCAAATGTCTCATGAAAGAAGTTGATATGCAGGTGGCTGTGGCTTGCACTGAAGCCTGGTGTAGGAAAAAGTTAACAGACAAAAACCTTCTGATGAATTTAATATTGAATTTATTCCGAACCATCCTGAAAATTTGGAGCATTTTGATTCAGTGTCAATGTGAACAGTTATTCACACTGATACATTTAGGGGCACGTTGGTAGATACATATGTATATTACATGCTGGGTCAGTAAAAATCTTAGACCAATTGGATAATTACAGTTGGGAACCCCAAGTAGTTTTTCAGCTCTGCTGACCAAAGGCTGCAGAGCTCATGGCAGTTGTCTGTCCATCCATCCCTTTGTCCATCATTACATGCATCCATCCATTCATAAACTTTTTGCTTGTGAGTGTGATACGGTTCCGTTTTCAAGATAGTCCCGCATAACTTTCAGGACTTATCAAAAGGATGAAACTCTTAGTCGAGTTTGATATTGGTGGCGCTACCTACAGTATTACATGTATGCAATATCTGGGCGAAAATGTGAAAATCTTACGTGCGCTCTAGCATCCTTAATGTTTGATGGATCTTCATCAAATTAGGTAGGATTGTAGAGGAGGTCAAAGTCTCAGTTGCATATTTTGCCATAGGTGCCACCTATAGTTTGATGGAAATTATGGGCCAAAATGTGATTAAAAATGTAAAATTCCATATAGTGCTAGTATATTATATAATATTATTATTTGGCCTATTTTTCTTAGGTCACCAGTCCCATAAAGTTGAAAGAGGTGATTTTGTAATGGCAGGGTGTAGGTTGGACATTAATGGCAGAGAACTGAGGCTCCGGAGAAACATTGCACTTGATTACATTGTACATAAAACTGTACTTGGTGACTTATTTTTTTGTCATTATGAGTTTAGGATTGTGGACTCTGGTGCTTGTCCAAATTTATTGTTTTTCTTCAATAACTCAAAAAGTTGTTACCGGATGTGAGTAAACAAAATTGAAAGCTGGATGCAGGATGCACATTTTGAACTGCAGCAGTTTTTAATCCAAGTTGAAGGTCAAGGTCAAATGGCCAGTTGGAAGATCTGTGTCACCTTGTGAATGCATCCACAGTTTTTTTAGTTAGGCCCATATAATGTTTAGGACTTATGAAGTGTATAAATATCTGTGTCAACGTCAATGTTGGTGGTCCCACCTATAGTATGTAATATACGGGTCAAAATGTGAAAATCTTGTGACCAGTCCAGCATCGTTCATTTTTTATGGCTCTTCATAAAATTAGGTGGGATTGTAGAAGAGGTCAAAATTCCAGTTGCTTATGATACTTGTGGTGCCTGTACTTTGACAGAAATTATGAGTTAAAATGTCTTGAAAGATGCAAAGTTCCATATCTCAGAAAAGAAAAAAAAGAAAAATGAATAAGACATGCCAAATTTTAAAGGTTTATAGATCATGTCCAATGCTGATATGTTATATAAGATCAGTGACCTTTGCCTATTTTTGTTAAGTCTTCATACCTGTTAAGTTGGAAGAGGTGATTTTGTAATGGCAGGGTATAACTTGGACATCAATGGGAAAGAGAATTGAGCCTCCATATCAAAATTGCACTTGAGTACATTGTATATAAAAGTGTACTTGGTGACCTAATTTTGGTTCACCTTGACCTAATAATTGTGTGGCCTTGACATATTTTTGAGGTCATTAAGCACTTAGAAAAACATTTAATTCAATATCTTGATTAAAAAATAAGGTGAATGATGCCAGATCTTCTACAAGTGTGTATCATGTGGAAGTTTGATATTGTGTGATGTGGAGGGAATACATTTCTGATTTTTTTGGTGATGGTGGTCAGCAAAGCATTAGGCCCACGGGCCTCTTGTTTTTACCATTAGATCATGCAAAACTAATGACCCCCTACCCCCTTCTTCTGGGATACCCAAGTGAAAAATAAATTAAGTGAAAGGCAGTTAGTGGTCCTGGTAGAGCTGTACCCTCTGACAGTTGTGACTGATCTGTGGCCATATAACTTGATTTTGGACCCAAGGGATTTTGTTAAAGAAGCAAGCTGACCGAGTATTTGATATGTCTGGGATTGAATTTTAGTGCTTATATCCTGAAAGAGCTGCCAAATGTCATTAATATTCACAGAAAAAGGAAACTTAATGTGACCAGTGTATTCGGGGTCCTGAGGTGCTTATGCCAGTCCCTTTATTGATTTAATTTTCTCAACTTAAAAACATCTTATGCTGAGAATGGCTGTGGTGCAGCTGTGCCACAGAGTATCTGCTGATCGTGTTCAACCAGCTTTGCCACACGTACAGTATCTCCTGATCACATTTAACCAGCTGTGCCAGAGTATCTCCTGATCATGTTCAACCAGCTGTGCCAGAGTATCTCCTGATCATGTTCAACCAGCTGTGCCACAGAGGATCCCCTGATCATGTTCAACCAGCTGTGCCACAGAGTATCTCCTGATCATGTTCAACCAGCTGTGCCACAGAGGATCCCCTGATCATGTTCAACCAGCTGTGCCACAGAGGATCTCCTGATCATGTTCAACCAGCTGTGCCACAGAGTATCTGCTGATCATGCTCAGGTAGCTGTACCACAGAATAACTTCCAATCATGTTCAACTCATGCAGTCTCCTATTTGCACTAAGTGTTAAATAAACACATTCAGAAGTTTCGTACAGCTTTGAAGTGACATTACATTTCATTTTCTCTGTTCAACAACTGAACAAACTGTGGAAAACAAGAAAACAGTACTCATGTCTTCAAAAGACTGAACCTTGAAAGTGCCACTTGTTATTCATTGTGTCAGTTTGCAAAAAACATAAGACTGCAAAGTGTAAGTTTTAAAATTCACTTTATATGTGAAAACTAAAATCTCTAACTTAATTTACAGGCAAAATTTTCCATATGCAAGATTTATACCAAAAATGTATTGGACCATTTTATGGAAGTCAATACTGTTTGGAGCAACAGGGACTCTTTTCTCTCCCTTTTCAAAGATTTGTACCAAGAAACAGAAGATATTCATGCCCACACTGTATCTGTTAGCTGATCTTGGAGCGTTCACCCAACTCACTGATCTGTGCTCATGTCATAGTCCAAGACCTTGTAATTCCAACAATATGTACTCATAGTGAGTCAAAGCAAGAGATACAAATTTACAATGTTTTGAATTAATACACATTTAGGCAAAATGCAAGTACACTGTATAAAGAACTTGAGTCCTTGACTAAAACAATTAAAATGTAAGGATACTATGAGGTCAAAGTACATTGTTTCAGATATATGGTCTATCTTAATAGTATGATTCTTTTACAAGCAAGTTGTCTATTCACCTTTGCATGTTTTGTGGCTTTTAGCGTATACACAGGTGGCTTAGGACACATGTTGACATGCTTTGAAATTATCGGCCTTTTTCCTAAATTTGGATAATTAGGAAATCCTCTGGAAAGGTGAAGCAACGTAGTAATGAGAGTAACCCTGGGCCTTTGTGTCAAGTTCATGCATGCAATTTCTTGGAAATTGAAAGTATTTTTAGTTTTTACCATATTTACCAACACAAGGCGAATTCCCTCTTCATCAGAATGTCAATTTGTGATATCACAATACACGTACATGACTCTTACATTTGTCATCAAGTTACTTAATCTGTTTCAGACACAGGTTTCGTGATACTTTGCAGCACTCAGGTTTGCCCATCGTGCATTATAGCGCAGCTTCATGAGTGTGAATGCACAGTGAATGGGAATTTCCTGTATTGACATTTCTGTCAACGGCGTCGTAGACCAAGATCCTGGGTTCACCATGCAAGCAATGATGCATAGCTGTGACTTGCATATTTATGCTTTGCATGCAAGTCAGTAATCTGAAGAGGAGGATACATTTGTCAATCTGTACATTTCCAAATGACCATCAATTTCATTTCGACCATTTGCTTGGTTGGATTCTGATCAAGCGTGTAACCTTTGGGCTCTATATGTAGCATTATCTATCGTACTGGGGCATTTCGTGTAGATCCCTTGAGGCTATAGAAGATAATTTTTGGGGGAGTTATACAACACTGGAGGTCATTTATATGTACCTTTATGCTCAGTGTCCTCCAAGAAACTGCTGGTCAATTTAATTTAAATGTCTTCATTGGAAGGTTGGTCATGTAAATCCAGAGAGATCATACTTGTAAAAAACATGGGCGATCAAATTCATTGGTCTCGTCAAACATGGCAAATATCCTGATGGACCATTACGGTTCACTTAAGAATTGTATTGTAAAGATAAATTCCCATATCTGAGATGCAGGGACTGTTTCTATGGTGAAATGATAACTTAGCGAGTTCTTTCTATGTGCATGTTTGCAGTCAGTGTCGTCCTTTTTGCATGTGTAATGGGACCTTGGTTTTCTGCACTGTTCATTGTGGTTAAATGGATGCTATTTGTGGCTGGGATTTGCCATGGGAAGACTTCACACATTAATTGTCATTGCTGCAGGCTCCCATTTCAGCCTATGTGTACAAGAATATATAATGTTCTGAAAGGTGTTTACAACAAATTTATCTCTTACTGGATGAGGGGTTGCAAATTTCAATTTTGCTACGTTGAACATTATGATCAAGTTTATGCTGGTGGTATAATTGCATTTTCGTTTTTATGCAAGATCTATGTCAACTGCACATTACAAGATCACACTTAGAGTACCTTGTGTGACAGAGTACATGTACATCTCCTTGGAAATTGCAAGTGTTGTCAAGACAGGACTTTCTGCACTGTCTTTTAGAAACCCCCAATAAAGGACCACCTGTCTCTGTTTCATTCCTCAGCTGGACAATAGTCACTGTGCTTCTCTCAATTCACATAATGATACCAATATTCTTTGTAAACTGATCTTTCATTTAACTCATTCCATACCAGTCCCTGATTTTTCCATATATTTACCTAGCTTTGAGATGACAATTGCATATTTAGATTCTTCATGAAAAGAGTTTTCGTTCCAATACCAACATGTCTAAAGTCTAAAGTCAGTGGTTCTGGCACTGCCTGGCAAGTCATGCTGCAGCTGCCACAAGGGCCTGTCACCATAGTATGGAATGAGTCAAGCACCAGCATGTCTACCATTGCAAAGACAATTACAATTGTCTGGGTCAACAGCTTTGTGCCCAAAGCATGCCACTCAAGGAAAGCTGTTGATTCAGTCAAAACCTGACACTTAAAGAGTTACACTGAAGCCTCAATGCTCCCAAAATGCACTGAGACTGAAAGTTGTTGACTCAGTCAGTTGCTACTGAAGAGGGAAAGACGACTGGTGATGTCCTCTCAGTCCTCCATACATGAATGTTTGATTGTCTGACTTTTTGCCAAAAAATTCTCATTATGCATGATGAAATACAATATCGTTTATGTTTATCACTTTTTGCCCGCCGTGCAGAAAAATCAGGAAAATAAATTGAGTGACACACATTTGTACTTGTGGATGAGCAACTTGCATAGTATTAACCCTTTATACCTTGAATTAAGACTGAGTGAACAGCTTTCCGTGGCATGGGTTGGGCACTGTGCCCAACCCATGCCACGGAAAGCTGTTGACCCGGTACATGTGATCTTGATACGTCTCATCTAAAATTCATAGTCAAATCACTTTTCAATACTGTTGAAATTAGTTGAAAACATAGAACCAGGTGACATTCCACCACCAGCCAGTTTGGGCAGGTTTAAGGGGCCAGGGGTTAAAGAAGTGGAGAGCCACCTGAGTATTACTCTTCCTGTGGATTCTCTGCATTTTTGCAACACAATGTCACAAATGTGTGATTTTGATTGAAAATGTATAGGCTTATAGACATACAGCTAAACAGAGACTAGATTAGATAAGATCTGTATAGTGATTATATATATATCGATATAACAATCCAGCATGGAATTAGGATCTTCAGTATCAATATCCCTTTGTGCTGTTTGTGTGGGTCAGTGTGTGAAATAAGGGCCCAGACAAAGTGTTGATGTGGTGAAATAACTGTCGAATTAGCTTCAATTGTTTGGCGATACATCTGTTCTTCGTCACTGTTGTTTGTCTATCAACCACACATACTGCAAGGACTCATTAGGCATCAAAGTATATGTAACACTACAGCAGATGTGGGAATGAAAATCACCCCAATGGCTATCATGAAGCACTGTTTACCACTTAACCATTCTCTCCCCAGACTGGGACCAATCACAGATCTGCTGTCCCATGCTGTCTGCTTCGACACTTGCTTGAAGGTTAAAATGAAATGAAAGAAATTACCAGGCTAGCTAGACCAGTGGTGAAAAATACAGCTATGGTTCAAGTCCTGACCATTCTGTTTTCTTTGGTGTTTGAAATTGTCAGGGAAATGTCTGAAAACACTCTTATGCTGTCTTGCCCTAATGGCAAGCGGTAACATTGCTAAGATCATCAGATAACCTAATGTGAAATAACACCAAGGCGTCCAAAAATACAGCAGTCTAACTATCCAGACTGGCATGTTAGTGTAAATACAGCAGTCTAACCATCCAGACTGGCACGTTAGTGTAAATACAGCAGTCTAACCATCCAGACTGGCGCGTTAGTGTAAATACAGCAGTCTAACTATCCAGACTGGCATGTTAGTGTAAATACAGCAGTCTAACCATCCAGACTGGCATGTCAGTGTAAATACAGCAGTCTGACCATCCAGACTGGCACGTTAGTGTAAATACAGCAGTCTAACCATCCAGACTGGCACGTTAGTGTAAATACAGCAGTCTAACTATCCAGACTGGCACGTTAGTGTAAATACAGCAGTCTAACTATCCAGACTGGCACGTTAGTGTAAATACAGCAGTCTAACTATCCAGACTGGCACGTTAGTGTAAATACAGCAGTCTAACTATCCAGACTGGCACGTTAGTGTGATGTGCACTGGTCTGTCACATCATTTTACAGCTCAAGTAGCCTGCCTGAGTGATGAATGGTTGACCAGCATGGGAGAGCCTCGGACCAATAGGAGAGGTCCCAATTCACAATTATATGTGTATTTGGCTGAATACACAACCCAATACACAAAATTCTTGCAGGCTAGAGGTGTGTATTCCTATAAGATTCTAGGTTAAAGTAACATTCAGTATATGGTGAATAGTTTTGCAGTAAAAATTGTCAAATTTACAAGGGTATTTAAACTATATTATGACAACCATTTAGCATAAGAATTTTTTTTTTCTAGGTAGAGTGGTTTAAAAGTTACATGGGTGCAGATTACAATGGAAACTGGTGGAAATGCACATACCTAACCCACCTGCCTACATAGCCCTCTACTGAGAACCCACATGAGCTAGTTGATCTTTACTTTACCTTGAAGCCTTCAACTGTGCAGTACTTACAAATTGCTTTTCTTCTGCATCTATGGTTCAATTCCTCTGGTACCATCTGATAGTCTGGAGCATAAAGGTTGCTTTACAGTGTTTTCATGTACAAGCTACATTGTACATTGTACATCTGTGTTGCACAACATTTGGAAAAGGTCTTGGTCAGAACTAAAAACTTGAAAATACAGTGACTCCCTTGCAAAAGTGCATGGTGCCACATGAAGTCATACAGTTACATCTGTACCACATCACAGGTGGTTATTGGCTTGATCAGTGCTTTTAAAGACGAGAGGAGAAGAGAGGAGGGGAGGGGAGGGGAGGGGAGGGGAGGAGGGGACAGGAGATGGGCTCCCTTTCTGTTTCTCTGCTCTTCTGCTACTCCACCCAGAGACCCCTGAGACTTCTGCTTCTCTGCCCTGAAGCCATCCTTAATTTCAACTTGCATTCTGCTACTTTGCTAAATAGAAGCGAGTGTGGTCAGGAAGGAACCTTTAATGCTTTGATTAGACATCAGCATGGAGACTTGCCTGCTTAGCTGACTCACCCTCTATGACCAACTGAGTTTGCATAACTCTGAACAAAGGTCATCTTCCAGTGAGCCTACCAAGCCAGCACAAGCGGGAGGGCTATGTACATCATGGTCCACTCACTATGTGCTTGCCACAGGACTGAGGGTTGCAATAAATGTGTATTAAGAAAGAGAGTAGGCCTACATGTACATATAAGACCTTCTATTCATACCAGTTAGGCTGTCTAAAGTCAGTTGTTTTGACAATGACCGCATCAGACATCTGTCCTGGGGTATAGCCAGCTTTTGTCATGTGCCAGGTGCGTAGAAAGCCTTGTGAATCGTTAAATCAGGTCTTTGCAATAACATGCATAGTATTCACATTGATGTGAACTCTTTCCATGTCTGTTCCTACTTTATCTGGCTCTTATCCTAAGGTGTGCGAATGTAGTATACATGTACATCTCACAAGATGTACTAAGCTCAAATTAGATTTAAGATATATCTTCATTTGAGTTAATGATGTCTCTATTTCAAAGTTGAAAAAGCTTGAATTGAGTCTTGAATTTAATTTAATGCAGGATATGTAATGTTCAATTAAAGATGTGTAAGATTCAAGATAATTTGAATTCATGTATGTATGTATGTATGTATGTATGTATGTATGTATGTATGTATATATATATATATATATTAGAACGTGTTCATACCAATAGTTCAGTTAAAGAAATACATTTTAAAATTGTTCAAGATATTTTAAATGATAAAAAAGGTGATTTGTCTGAAATGATTTATAAAATGTGTATTTAATGGATGTACATTTAAAGATATCTTACAGCAAACATGTGATAAGGACCAAACCTAAGCATGAAACCTATGTCTAACTGATAAAGTTTCCACTCCAACCCTTCTTAGAGTTTTTCCAAGAGAACTAAATACAGTGTGGATAGACAAGTGCCCAGCTCCCAACTTAGTGTTGAGGGCAGGGTTGCATAAGAGCAACATTGTATCCAGATGGTGTGAAGGAACAGTTGGAAGGTTGCAGAATTGCAGTGGCATTCTTGATTATGGTCAAGCTATCAGTGAGTAGGGCAGAGTAGCACAATAGCAGGATTGCAAGGACAGGAAAAAAGACAGAGGGTATCTATATTATTGTCCAGTTGGTAGTACGTGTGTGTGTGTGTGTGTGTGTGTGTGTGTGAGAGAGAGAGAGAGAGAGAGAGAGAGAGAGAGAGAGAGAGAGAGAGAGAGAGAGAGAGAGAGAGAGAGAGAGAGAGAGAGAGAGAGAGAGAGAGAGAGAGAGAGAGAGAGAGAGAGAGAGAGAGAGAGAGAGAGAGAGAGAGAGAGAGAGAGAGAGAGAGAGAGAGAGCTGTATCAGGGTACACTTGCAGAATTGCAAAAAAGGGGAAGGAGACAGAGTTTCCAGACCTAGAATTGCAGTAGCATCTGGGCTTATTGTCCTGCTGGCAGTGACTATGTCAGACTGGCAGCAGTGTGAGGAGAGGGAGAGGTGAGTGGCAGAATAGCCATGGCAGATTGGATTATTGTCCAGCCAGCAGTGTGCAGGTCAAGGACAGAGTTGCCAGATTGTAATAGAGTGGGTACTGAGGTTAGACATTGATAGTTGCAATGTACATACAGGGATTAATGGACAAATTGATTTTTCTCTGTAGGAGAAAATTAATAGAATCAAAATTGCCACAAAAGTGGTATTAAATTTGGGTAAAACAGGAAGAGAATACCAATTGCTTCCATGCCATGCAATGCAAGAAGCATCAATGTTACACCAGACATTTGGTGGCTGGATGAAAGCATTTCCGATGAGGAATTTGTAATTTCCAATCAATAGTAGCAAAGTGCATACATCAGACAAAAAATCAGTGATTGTAGTGGACAAGGGTTAAAAAAAAGTTTGATGTCATACATGAACATGTACACCTGATCTACTTGCCGGCATCAGCCAGAAAATGGTGTTTTATAGTTCCAACATATAATGTCCTTAATTGCTCGATGCCGCCACTGGGACAGATTTATAGCTTAATCATCAGTATTGGAATGTTGTGGGGGGAACATTGCATCAGGATCAGAGCCCATTAAAGCCTCAATGAGATAGAAAATACAAGTTTATAATAGCTGCAGCTGGTGTACATCCAGAAGCATGCAAATGATGGTTTTGTCATATCAATGGTGCATGCATGGATGCCTATGCTGTGGTCATTGACAAGACAATTGAAGGGTCGTGGTGAACTTGTAGAATTACAAGATACAGTGGTACCTGTCTTGAGAGACCCCTCCAATGAGAGACCACATATCTTTTTAAGAACGCTCTCTCAGAACACTGTGCTATCTTTTCCATGTTTATAACTCTAAAGAAAGACCACCTGTTTTGAGAGACCACATTTTCACATGCTGTAGGAGTGGTCTCTCAAGACAGGGACTACTCTACTGCCCATGGGGAAGCAAATCTGCTGTATCTGACATTTTGATCTACATACACTTTGTTGTTGAAGGAAACTTTTTCTGCCGAACTCCAACTAAATGTTGTATTCATAACTGCATAGGCTGCATAGTAATATTGAATATAATGGGAATGTCTTCAACAGAAAACAGCCTATAATTAAAACTTGAAAGTTAGCTGTCATTTTTGAAAAAGTGAAATCTTTAAGAGAATTTTAATGAAGGTATAAAAACAAACAAAAGACTGCTTTATTCTCCTGTAATGAAATCTGTAAATTTACATTTATTGTCAGAATCACGTACATGTACTCTGAAAATATCACACAACCTGACAACAAGTATTGATGCATACATGAACACCGTAAATATATTTTGTGAAGAGCACATGACAGATCAGGACATGTTTTTGTGGTGTTTGCATGGTTTCAAAAACTAGTTGACATCATTTACTGAGCATGCTATACAAATGTAAGCTAAGTCGAAAGAGTTCAGGATAGAGAAGATTGTTAAGACAGGCATAAAGTTGAGTCACTTGGTTTAAGTAGAGACCCATTTGTTTTGACATGGATTGTGCAAGAAGTCAAGTATTGACTTGCCCTGTTGTCACATCACTGTCCATGTGGCACAGATGTAGGCATGTGTTTCGTACTCTTTGCTGTGGTGGAGGAAACTGAAGGACTCTGAGAAAACAACAGACAGAGTGGCAGGAGGTCTCTCCACTTGCTTCCTGGGTCAAGAATCAGGCCAAGGTTGCAGAGGTGAATTAAGGTGAGCGTGCTGTTGCTGAGCCAAACTGGAGTGCACCTATGTGCAGGTAGATTTGGTTAAAATTTGCAGTTTAGTTTTGTCCCTCCCTTGCAGAATAGGGAAAAATATCCAAGTTAATACGAACATTACTCTTTTTAACAGTAGTGATGGGAAATATGCTGATCTACCTAAAGCATCCACTTAATGCATTATACACCACACCCTCAAAAATGTGTTACTTGTCGTGGTTAAGTTATGTGTTTTAAGATTTTTTTTTCATTACTGCAGCAACATTTTTACTAAGCATAAGCAAATCTAAGTAATTTAATTACTACAGAAAATAAATAATAATTCCAGTGGGTGAAATACTAAGTCAAGTAAATAAATAATCTGGCTGAGTGATTGAATAGCTTTCTAAAGTGAATAAGTTTGTTGCCAAAGTAATTGAAAAAACTTGAATTGCTTTAAGTAAAAAATTTTTCAGTGTGCGGTACAACTTTCCCCATTCATATATATATATATATATATATATATATAAAGATGCCAGCAATATACATGGATGAAGTGCTTCGCTTCAGAGTTAGGTTTTTTCTGTTCCAGATAAGTTTCTCAGACGTTTTCAACTTTTTCAAAGTAAATTCACCGTATTTATATTTTTTTTGTTCCAGGGGTGGGGGTGGGGATGGGGCTGGCCACAATTAATTTTAATTCAAACATTTTCTATATAATTCTTTAATTTGAAACCATTAGATAGCCACAATTTTTGACAGCTTTTTGTGCAAATGTGGAGCAAATTGAATTGATTCAGTGCTGGCATGTGGGATACAGGATATAAGGTGCAGGACAGTCGTAGGCATTGTGGGATGGTTGGTATTTAGCTGTCTCTATGCATGGATCACCTGTCATACATATTGTATGAACAGGCTGGTTGCTCCTTACAAGTGTGATGGATGAGTCTTTATTTGACATGGTCCATCATATATACAGATGCTTCAGCTATAATTACATTTTAGTTTGACTGAAACTGTGAAATATTGCAATGCATTTAGGTTTGGTTGCCCCTGGCAATGCAGCCATATAGCAAGGAAGAGCATTTTGACATTTCCAGCAGGTCCACACTTCAAAGTGAATTACTTCAGACCTAGCTCCTTGACTGTTGAAGTGTGTGTTATGTGTCCTGAAACGCTGGAGTGTTTGCTCGGACATAGCTTTAGGTTTTTGGACAAAATTTGAAATTTTAAGTGAGTAATTTTGTCGTAATTTTTTTTCCTGCTTGACTCCAAACATACTTCTGGGAATGACAGCTGAAAAAAAATTACACCATGTTTTAGAAGAAAAGTCATCTAAAGCCGTGGGATTTGTCAGCATTTTGAGACAGATTTTTCCTACCATGACATGAAAGAGTTGAATTTGAGGCAGCATGTGCCAGACAGGAAAATCAATAGCCATGATATTTATCATCTCCCAAAGACTGGGGTTTTCTTGTATGGAGTAAAAGGTGCAGGGAAGTGCTGCCACCTGGCCATTAGGAAGAACATTAAATTCTTTTACTGGTACACTTTAAAATTAAATGCCACTCAGAAACAGTGAGTATATTCAAAATGGTTGAATTTAGCTGAGTGTTGTTACCCACCCTGCCTTGCTGATTGTCCTGAATGACATAATCTTGCACAATGCCACAAGAATTTACAAGAGAAACGACAATAAATAAGATCTGTCCTTCATTGTTACAGTAGACCAAAACATAGATTTAATATGCATCTAAATCGATAGCAAAATTATGGTTTTACATTTGTGAAAGATATATATATATATATATATATGCCATGTTTTCAGATACATGTTTATAGGCAATATCTATACATACACATATATGATATATATAACATACATCATACATGTGTCCAGCAGTACGTGTGTGTACATGTTTTTAGATGTCAACATTGATACAGTCTATAGTTTATTTTTACAAATGAATTGTTTACTCACACAGATTGGTCAAAAGTGTGACCAAACACTAGCTGTTTCAATTTATAGTTTGTTTTTACAAATGACGTTTACAAACACAGATTGTTCCACGTGTGATCGAATTCTTGCTCCGTCAATAAACAGAGACATAGTTATTCAGTTAATATTGTGCTCTAAATTCAGCAGTCAGTTTAAATCTAAATTATAATGAGAAAATGGCTTTGATACACTGCAGATGTAACCATGCAATGCTGCATGCCCAGTGACGAGAGTGACACATTTGCAGAGTTATTCGAAGATTATTATGCTGGAAATGATTCATGTACCAATTTGGAAAATAGCTTGTGGTTTTGTTAATTTTCCCAGGATGGAGTATCAGTGGACATTTATGCAGGAATGTGAGGTGGGAAATTTTCCACGGGTATGATAAGGATATACATGTATGTATTAATATATTCATATGATATCAACTTGTTGTATTCCAATGATCCCCTGTTTAAGATTCCTATCTCTGTTGCTGTTATACATAGAAATTTATGATGCAAGTTCTTATTTATCCGTGAAGACACCCTCCCTCCCCTCCCCCCCCAAAAAAAAGCAAAAACAAAAACAAAAACAAAAAAAAAGAAAAGAAAAACAAAAACAACACCCCCCAATGAATAAGACAACAGAGCAGTGATTTTTTTCTGGAAAGCTTTTCCATAAGTTTAATTTGATTTAAGTTTAACAGCACAGGAGAATCAGTCATACACGTAATAATTAAAAAAAAATTGCAAGGAGATTAAAAGTATGAAAGTCACTGTATACTCAGAGACTTATACACTACTAACTTCACTTTAATCAGTATTAATAGATCGTGTATTAAATATTCTTTTCTTTCTTTCTGCTCATACGGTGGCCTTGAATATTTGACAAAGCTGAATGCTACCTTATTCAACAGGTACATGTACATTGGGGACAGTAAAGGCTGTTGTCTCAGGTTTGTGTAGACATGACCTTGTTATATTGATTGAGACACTGACTGGCCACAAAGGTCAGAGATTTCATTAATGCTGTCGTGCACTGGTGAATGATTCATGAAGGGACGCTGTTAGAAAACAGATGCGCCAACAAGCAGGGAATGTATATGTTGACATTTCCAGAGGGGCACCTAAGGGCTAGTTTCACGTGCATGATTTGGTGTTTTTTATCATCCAGAGAATTGAATGTTTAAAGAATTAAACATGGTGAACCCAGGGAAAGATAAAAAACTTGACCCCTGACTGGGTGCTTGAATCAGTCATGAACTGTGAAAACAGTATATACTGTAAACTATAGTGATGACGTCCACCTCATCTCCCTTACTCCAGTAACATCAAGGTACATACATGTATACAGAGATTATTATTATTATTATTATTATTATTATTATTATTATTATTATTATTATTATTATTATTATTATTATTATTATTATTTTTAATATATATATATTTTTTTTGTGACTAAACTGAGGACTTGAAAGATATCATCTCACTGTGCTGCTGGGCATAAGATTAGAGTTATGCTCTACCTGTGGTCAATCATTACTCATTAGCCTCTGATGAGTCCAGTGAAGGACAAAACGCACCAGGCTTATTTGGCACACGGTGTATCTGTTCTTATCAACACTTGCCTGGTCTTCTCATCACATATACAGAGATAGCTTCGAGAACTTTGAAAATACATGAATGTTTAGTTGATCAACTGAATACTGCTGCCACCTACTGGCAAACACACACAACTCTGGTCAACGTGAATCAACATTACATATGGATAGCATATGCCTGTATATATGAACAAAGTGAATTTATAATTTTGATTCATATGTGTGAAATGCAAGTACATATATATAGAGAACTGATATGTTTGTATGAATAGTGAAAATTACATGTACATGGAAGTTGTGAATGTGAATTCACATGTACCTATACATGTACATGTATGTAATTGATGAGACACACGGAGATCTGGAACCGATCTCCGTACGATCTTGGCATCTTTAGACAGCATGGCCTGTATACAAGAATCCACTGTATGGCCAAACTGAAAGTGTGTGAAAATGATCATTAATATTTCGCTGAAGATAAAGCAAAGATAGTATAATAGCCTGAGACTTGACGTGTGCCCAGCACACACATCCATCTCTAATGTATCAAAAGCAATTATAATATGCAATGGAAAAAAAAAAAAAAAGAGTTCCAACCTTTATATCATGCACCATCAGTGAAATGTAAAGTGCAATAAATCTGAATAACAAATGGATATTGATAATTTTAGGCGTTTTTCTTTCTTTCTTCTCTCAATGGAAATAATCAGTCACAGGTGCAAAAAGACAGCTTAAGGCAATTATAAATTATAGGAGCCATTCATCATACGTGTAACTGTAGAAGCACAAACTGGGCTGTAACAGTGCTTTTGTACATGCTAAGTGATGTCTAACATGATTGTAAGTTTGCACTAAAAAACTCCTAGGAAATCATATTAGTACTAATTTCTGAGGACGTTCACGTGTGTGTGTGTGTGTTGTCTTCATGAAGGTGACACAAGATGTCACAGTCAGAGATACATGTGCATGTCCAGGTATTACAGGCTTTGAAACAAGTTCTGATACAGTGTTGTTATAGCCCGGAGAACCCTTAAATTGCATCCATGCATGATTACATAACAGGCTGATACAGCCTTTCTTGAAAATTATACTGGTATGTTGCACATTTTTTGGTAAAAATAAAGATAAAATTGGAAATAACTTCTTCATTGTTTCTGTATTCACATCTTAGAGTTAGGCAGTGACAGATTGGACATGGAGAGTATAGCACTAAGTAACAGACTTAGGGTATTGATGTTATGGAGACTATAGCACTAAGTAGGCCTAACAGACTTAAGGCATGTGGAGAGTATAGCAAGTAACAGACTGAGGGTATGAACACTATTAAAGATGGTCAGAAATTGCATAATTTATATTTCTTTGCACTTTCTATTTCAATTTACCTTAAAAATTTGATGCTCTTGGGGGGTGTCAAGAGTCTGATCTTGATTTAGTGCGGTCACTTTTTTTTCACAAGCAACACGGGCCGTGCAATACAAGTGAGTGTGCACAGGCAATGCTCCCAGGCATGATTTTCCATTGTGTATATCTACTTTTCTGGCCTTTGATCATGAATTTCATTCCTATCTTGTTCTGCCATACAGATGTGTTCCATTCAATCGTTTTAAGAAAATTAAAATAACAAAATTTTGTTAAAAACATATAATAACCGATGCATCAGAGACAGTGATCAACAACACATCATCATTGTGTTTACGACTACACAGATCTTCACTTTGTCACCATGCCATCTGTGTATTTTCCTTGCCTTCCATAAGGAATTGTCACTCCTGCCTTTATCTGTGTATTTGTTCAAGCAAAGTCTTTTTGTGAAAATATGATTTGAAAATTTAGCATCTTGGTCCAATAATCTTTGCATATATATGACTTGTTCACCTTTGTGGCCACAAGATAGGCACATGGGGAACGAGTTTGATTGGACAGTGAGCGGCACATGATCAAATCCACCCAATTAGCAATGAGGAGCCTGGAATTTCCTGAGTGCATTTATAATGAGGGAAAATGATGTCCCCATTCCCGTTTTGGACAATTTTCGGAGATATACCCCAGGAATATATTTTTCTTAGCCAATAAGAGAGCTTGTTACATAGAAAGACGAAAACCTGAGGATTCCAGCAGTATAAAACATAATGGCAGATGATACAAAACATCATGATCACAAAGATGCAAAGTTGTGGGGTAAATTTTACAGTTGTATCGTTCAAAATGTTGTGAAAAACAGGCAGTTGTTCGATTTTTATCCATTTGATAAGAGTATATATATTTTTTACCGCAAAATCGAAATAGCCGTCTGCAAGTATTGAAGTTTGTCTATGATAAAATGTACACACTTGCAGGTCAATAAAACATTGGCAGGAAGCTGATGAAGGTTGGCTTTGGTTGCGTGTGGCTTGAATTGACAATGGTGGCAAACGATGTTCACATACAAGTCGAGTGTGCTGAACAATGGCATGCTAGGGGTTAAAGATAATTGAAATGTGCACCTCTTTTTTTTTCAAACTTTTAAACAAGAAACGGCTTGTCACAATGTTATTGCAGTTTCCAAAATACATCAAAATTAAGTCAAGGCAGTGTTTCATTAATAGTCCATCTTCTCCATGTAAGAGTCTGCATTACTGATACATACAGCTGCTGGCACGACAATGTTCTGGAGAATAATATTTTTTGTAAATATTGCCTGCTTGAGCTGATCAGGAGCTGTCAGATGGGATCAGTCAATCTTTCAGGTATTGATCTAACAATGTTCTCCGGCATACTCTGCAGCGCAGCTTTTAAACACATGTTTGAATTGTTCCATTAGAAGGCTAATTGATAATTTTAGCAATTGATGCATCAAAATTACAGGCAATTAAGAGAAATGTTTTTGATGCCAAGGCTACACATCAAGTAATCTTACATGTAAATGATAATCTTGAATGCCAAAGACACGCTGCTGTCAAATTTCTTAATGAGCATAGAATTTTAATGACGTAGCTAGACAGAGGGTGGTAGTTTTTACTGGAAGTTTGACGGAAACATTGTACTGAATATTTTTTATGTGATTCAGTGTATTAGCTTTATAGTCATGACACAGAAATGTGGGGCAGAGAAAATGTGTCAGATCTGCAAGCATTCTGATTTATTCAAGTACTTTGAAAAATTAAAGCCGTTGGGGTTATTAAAATTGTTAACTGCCTGGTCCCTTCAGAAAAAAATCAGAGAGAGAGAGAGAGAGAGAGAGAGAGAGAGAGAGAGAGAGAGAGAGAGAGAGAGAGAGAGAGAGAGAGAGAGAGAGAGAGAGAGAGAGAGAGAGAGAGAGAGAGAGAGAGAGAGAGAGAGAGAGAGAGAGAGAGAGAGAGAGAGAGAGAGAGAGAGAGAGAGAGAGAGAGAGAGAGAGAGAGAGAGAGAGAGAGAGAGAGAGAGAGATTGCATGAGCAAAAGGAAATAGGTTCTGTCTCATTCCCTTTTTTTGTGGAGAAAGACACATTGCATGCAGTCAATATAATCACAAGTAGCTGCAGAATACAGCCTTGGCTGACACTACCTGAGGTGGGGTCTTGCTGTCATGGGTCAATTTGCTGTGTTAGCTTGCAGCAGTGGCCTGGGTCCTACCACTGTGTCTCTGACTAGCTGTTAAGGCAATCTGCATCGCTGGAAAACAACCTTACCATCCGTGCATCAACAGGTGGACTGACAAATAGGGGGTGCGAAATTGACATTTAGGACTCTGAGCAGGTGTGATGACAATAGAGACCTACGGAATGGACTTGTGTGCAAGCAGCCAGGATAAAAGTACAGATACAATGTTAGAGATCAGGTTATCCTGCCTTCAGAAAACATTGTACTATACCACTGATTGAGCCACACACGAAGGTCAAAAGTTTAAAACTGAGTTACGTGTCAATATGTGTTTCTGACTTGTCTTGAACATTACTTTAGACATGACTTTAGATAGCTGTATTATATGTGTGCAGTGTCTGAGGCAAAGTTTCAACACGGGAGTAGCAGATAAAAAAAACCCAAAAAACTGGAAGCCCATAAGCAACACACCACATGTTGTTTAGCTCCACAGAGTGCAGAACAATGTATGAAAAAAAAATCTCATTGCTAATGGCAGTACAGTGCATACACATTGATGGGATTTCTGTTAGGTCCACAAATACCTGAGTAACTCCTGTGAGAATCGTCATTTAAGTCCTACCATAATATTAGGTGTGTTCATCTTATCAGGAAACAATTTTTTAGCTTTTCCTATCTCATTGTCCATCAGTTGGCAGTATATTTATTCCACTTGGCAGCTTAAGGCATTATGAATTTTTGTGTGGGATGCTCATGGGAAAAGATGTACAGTGTGCATCAGCATTTAGTCATTGCATGGAATTATTTCTTTTTTTTTTTTTTTTTTACCTTTTCTCTGCATACTTACCTGTCATGTTTCGATGTTACTGTGTTACCTGGCCCCTGCCTGATGGGAACTTCATTTCATGTTTATCGACCCCTCTACCATTGTGGAGATCAATGGGTCTGTTTCACCCATACACATCAGTGAGTGGCTCAACAGTGAAGAATCACAACTCAAGTGCGTGCCTCACAGTTTTAACCCTTTCCCCTCCCCCCAAACTGGCCAAAACCGCCTGGTGGTCAAATGTCGTCTGCTTCAATGTTTTCTACTAATTCCAACAGTAATTGGAATGAGATTTGTTGTAGATGAGACCTAAGATAACAAGCGCCACATCAAGAACCTTCTTTGGCAATCGCTGAGGTGCTTAGCATCCAAACCATGCCAGGGGAAGTTGTGGATTCAGTTATCAGCTCAGTCTTACTTCAAGGGGGAAGGGTGACTGGCAGTTAAAGCCACTGGTGGGCTGGGGGTATATACTGGCTGGCACGCATTTGGTCTGTATCGAAGCGAGCCATGTATACATGTAATTCAAGTTAAACTGGTGGAGACAAAGTGTTGGCCAAAGTCATTGTATGACATGTTTTTGTAATGAGTCAGACATTTTATGAAGCATAAACTGAAGCCTCCACAAGATCTGCACCACAGGCAATTAAAACTTCTGTGAGAGGACTCAGATTCAGTTGTGTGTGTAATCTATGTATTTCCTTGGTGTGTTTTGTTGTTGAAAGCTGTTGATCTGAGTCATGTTATTTTAGTAGGTCTCATGTACAATTCTCAGTCAAATTGTTTTTCATTACTGTTGAAACTACTTAAAAACTCTGAAGCAGATGACATTTGACCACCAGCCGGTTTTGGCCGGTTTAAAGTGGGAAAGGGTTAACTGGATAAGGACTTGTCTGTCATTCAGAGTCTGTAATGACTTGTTTCTGATTTTCAAGATCACTTTGCTGACAACAAATAAATACATCCAGGCACTTGGTGCTTCTGTGTACATTTTTCACACAAATTCAGTTGCCTATTAAGTTCAGTTTCCAGTTCCTCAATTTTAATTTTAAATCAGATTATTGCCCATTTTCAACTTCTTCATCCCAGGCTTTTAAGTCCTTGGTGTAACTGAATTTTTTTTTCTAACAGTCAAAACATGTTAACCCTTTTCTTTTGAATTAAAACTGAGCAGAGCTTTCATTGGCGTGGGTTGAGCACTAAGTTGCCAACCCTTGCCCAGGAAAGCTGTTGACCTGGGTCATGTATTCTTGATACTTCTCATCAACAGTTTATCAATCAAATTATTTTTTGTTACTGTTGTAATTAGTTGAAAACACTGCAGCAGAAGACATTTGACCAACAGCCAGTTTTGGCCGTTTTAAGATGGAATGGGTTAATTAGTCATTATTTAAGTAACATGCAGCACCATGGCTTCTTGAATTCCATCTGTGGTGTCTTTCGATAAAAATGGAGCTTTTCCAGTTTAATTTGCCAATGTAGTCCGGTGGGTGTCAATTTTGCTCAGTGACAGTATAGGGATGAAATATGGCAGTTCATGCCAACTTACCAAAAGGCATCCATCATTGTATGTGGGAACAAAAGATGGTTTCTCACTTGCTTATGTCTCACTGGTCCTGTTGTGAACAATTTGTACATGAGAGCATTGTCTTAATCTGGTACTTCAGTAAGGAATACATGTTGCTGTATGTTTTATGTTGTAAATCAATGCTATCCATGATACATTTAAAAGATACATTAATTTTTTTTAAATATTTGTATTTACAGGGAAAACAGTGAGATAGCATACATTTAGTCTGAAGGTAACAGATATTCTGAGGATTCAGATTGGGCTGAGGGACGAATTACATGCTGTTGTCCCTGTTATTAATGTAGCCGTGATGTCCGTGGACTGGGTTACTGTGTTTGCCCGCCTCTCACTCCTTCCAGCATCCCATTAGAAACATAAGACACAAATGCAATTATCGATCAGCCTTATAACTTGAAATCATGTCTAAAGATAGCTTCATTTGGAAAAAATGGATAGAATTGGTACATAATCTGCAAGTAGGCCCTCCCAAATTTATCAGCTGTCAGCTTGAGTCTAGCCACATTCAACTTACAACTACTTATACTGACAGTATGATGGGTATTTATAAATTTGATACGATCTTTTTCATATACATAATAATATATTCCAAGACCACACAATACAGCTCTGTATTATTGACTTTTGTCCATGGCAGAAAATCTGAAAAGATCAAAGCAGTATGCTGAGTTTATAGCTATTGATATTTTCATGCCCCCCCCCCCCTCCGGGGGTGGGGGTGGGGGAGCATATAGCAATTACTTTGTCCATGTACATGTGTGTTTTGTGTGTCTGGACTGACAGTTTTGTCATGATAACTCAAACAAGGTTTTTTTGCTTAGGGCTTTCATTTTACACATGCTTATAGTCCTGAATAAGGTCTCATACGAGTTCCATGATGGGTGACCTTGACCCAATTCCCAAGGTCACAGAGCTATTTTAATGAATTTGATTTTCATCCAATATAACTTGAAAATTTTTGGCATAGGGCTTCATATTACACATGTTTATAGTCCTAAATAAGGTCTCAAATGAGTTCCAAGATGGGTGACCTAGACCCAATTCCCCAGGTCACAGAGCCATTTTAGTGGGTTTGGTTTCACGCAATAACCTAAAATGTTTTTGACATAGGCCTGTCAAATGGCAGGAGATTACCAATTCCCAACGTCACAGCAATATTAGTGAATTTGGGTTTCACACAATAACTTGAAAAAAGTTTTTTGTATAGGGCTTCATATTGCACTTGCTTATAGTCATTATGAAGGTTTCAGATGAGTTCGACGATGGATGACCTTCACCCAATTCCGAAGGTCACAGAGCCATTTTTGTGAACTTGGTTTTCATGTGATAACTCAAAAAGTTTTGTGCATAGAGGTTTCATATTGCACATGCACATAGTCCTACATAAGGTCTGGGACAAGTTCAAAGATGGGTGACCTTGACCCAACATAGACCTCTCTTATTGCACACGATTTTAATCCTACATAAGGTCGGAGACAAGTTGAAAGATGGATCACCTTGACCCAATTCCCAGGGTCACAGAGCCGGGGGGGGGGGGGCATAGATCTAGTAATCACTGATTGCGTTTTATTATTTTTTTTAAACCTTGAATAAATAAATATAGTGGCCAAGAGCAGTAAACACTGGACAATGTGTTTAACAGTCAGTGCAGACTTGGCATATTTTCATTGAGCAGCACACAAATTTCCCTCTGTGTTGTGAGATACAGTTGGATTGCATTTATAAATACAAGCAACATCCACAGGGTACTGCCAATCTTTTATTTGATCTTCAAAAATGTGTTGCCGCTCTGTTTTTAATCATTGGGTTTTGAAAGAAGCATGCATGATGTAAGTTTGATTCAAAAGCAAACAAAAGAGCATCGTAGCTGAGATCTGAACAGGGTTGATTTGCATTTGAGGCAGACAATATTGATTTAGCCTAGAAGACTTTATTTGCAAGTGGTACAGAAAAAAAAATGTTTTCAAAGGTAGTGGCTCAGCATGCTCGACCAGTGTGGTCATTCATTGGCATAAAATAACACATCTGAAGCAAGGTGGTTTGAAGTGTCACGTCTTGCCACAAGGAGAAGACAGTATGGTATTTCTGATGAGAGAAGCATCTTTGATGAAACATATCAACAAAAATTTGTTGCTGTGTAAGATTTTACATACACTTTTGTACTCTGAAGGTACTTTTTAGCTCAGCTGACTTGTCAGACAGCTGAGCTTATGTGGTAGTTAGGCATCCTTCGTCCTTTGTCTGTCAGCATCCACAATCACACTGCTTGATTTCTTCTCCAGAACCACTGGGCAAATTCACTTCAAACTTGGAGGCAATATACGTTTGGTGAGTCTTTACCAAATTTGTTCAAATGTTTGTGCTCCAGTGATTTTTTAGGAATTTTTATGCCCCCCGACCTACTGGAGGTGGGGCATATTGTAATTGCTTTTTCTGTGCATCCATTCGTCCACTTTTCATATCAGGGATATAATTTGCTTGTCCTTCTGCCAAATTAAGTCCTAGGAGTTTGTCTTTTAACATATTGTTATAACTATCATTTCAAAAATGAATGTGTCAACTCATGGGTCATCATAACATATATATGTACATTGTACATGTACAATATAGGTATGAATTCCCATGCCACATTCTGATTGGTCAAAAGAAATGTGGGTGATGAGCACCTTTATTTGCACCATTCACTTTGGGTGTCAGTGTACATCACTGTTGCCATAGCTAATCCTGTTAGGTTCTACGCATGTAAGTGAGACCCAACTGTGCCCCTCCCCCCTCCCCTCCCCCCCCCCAAAAAAAAATTTCCATTCATTTGGCCATATTTTTTGTTACAGTACACATATAGTATATGAAAAAATGGCTTTTGATAGCCACAAAAGCCAAAGCTGAAAATGTAGTGTTCTTGAATATTCTGACTCATTGCTCACTTGTATTAAAGGGTCTATAAATAGTTGCTATAGGGTGTTATTTAGGGATCCCCTGAGGGTTGAAGGTGCCCAGTGGTGAAACTCTGCACAGGAGGACATCGGCAGCCTATGGTCCTGCCCGAGTGAAACAATGTGCTTCCTGTGCAGTGTTTCGTGATTCACCTTTAACATGTTCAACTCTCATGGGACAGACAACATTTCTATATTCATGTAAGACAGCAGCAGGAAAGTAATTGCCAGCCTACTTCTGGCTTGATAAGTGAACTTACCACGGCAAACCATGGCCAGCTGAGAAACTATATGCATGGTGTGCAATACCTCCACAACAGTGAAATTACCCAACCACTGCATGTATGATAGACTATGATTTTTATCATTCCTTCATGCCAGGACAATATCATAACAACCTATGGGTTCAGGGATATTATCCCATGGTGGGGCCTTTGGGAGGGTAATAAAGGTATATGTTGTGGCTACATCTGCTGTTCCGAATCATATTATACAGTACCGTATTTGGTAAGGAGCGCCTTGTTCTGGGGACTCCCTGGTGCGACCTGTTGCTGTTTTATGTACTTTGAAGAAAATTGACACTTCCTCTTTTCAGGCTGCTGTTTGGTTTGCATGTAAAGTCATCGTCCTATGTATTTTCAGTTGCCACTGTTTCTGATTTCTCACCATGCACTGCCCAGCCTGTTTGGCTGGTTGTCAACTTGCTGGGCCATTCCAAATGGGACCGCATTACATTTCTAGAAAAATAGACCAATTCATCCATGTTTGGCCGTGTTGGGTTGTTATGCTTTTCTACCTGTTTCTGGCCTCTCTTTTGCTTAAAAACTAGTGTTTGTTGTCTACTATAATTAAAGAGAATATTCCATGGAAACATTATGGGATAAATACAAACCAGCGTTCACGTGCGTTGCTGGTTGGGACTCAATGATTCTGTGCAAGCCAACCACTTACTCATGGTTTCCTGCCCAGAATCATTTCTTCCTGACCAGAAGCACTGCTCATGATATAGTTCGTATAATTGCATGATGAATAAGTTTCCTGAGGGTGTAAATTGTTGCTAAATATACATGTAGTCATACTTTGATATATATGTACAAACATGAATGGTACCCAAATTTTGATTCTCCTTATTGAAGCTGAACAACATTATTAGAAACCCTAAATTTGTCACTTTATTATGAAAATATGAAAAATGGTCTGCAATATTAAATTTTTGTTTGGTTTAGTTTTGCTTTATCAATTGACTCCTCGGAAAATAACAAACAAGAAATATTTGAAAACAGCTACATCACCTGTAAAACAAAAAATGAAGATAAAAAACCTGCCATAAGAAAGTAGGCTCTATCAGAGAGACCAAGACATCAGATGTTTACTTCACTGTACAGTGATTCCCCTCTTTAAAGAACCCTCCCCCCCCCAACCCTCCACCCCACTCTCACAAATGCAAGACCATACCCTGTGTATAAAGAGATCACTTGTACTTGCAGTAAATGTCGTGTTTTCATGTTATTTTTCCCTTCAAGAAAGGCCACCCTTCTTGTAAAGCCACATTGCTGGCACACTAGGAGTGGCCTTATCAAAGGGGGCCCACTATATACATTTTAGGAGAGTCCCATCACAAATAGATTCAGACAGGCTTTAGGAAGCTGCATTAAAGGTCATTTTTGTGTGGCATCGAGCAAGTTTTTTCTTCAGTTTTTTCACTACTTTTTGATGGAGTGCATTAACTGTGATATTTTGCTTCTCGTTTATTCAATTTTGTGATTAATGATAATGTGTTTTCTGGGATGCTAACATGATTGAAGAGTGGGATTTAGGAAAAAGATGCAGGCCTGCTACATGACTTCCCCTGTCTTCCATTAGCAGAGACTAGTCACATTGCAGTCTGTTGCTGCAGGAAGTATTAATATAACATGAGCAGAGACTTGCATTCAGGTACCTTTTGAAAAAAAAAAAAGATGGAATGTGGGTTCCTAATTGACACTGGAGTCTGTTTTTTGCTGAGAATTTAAAGTGTGCCTCTGGCATTGCTGCCCCATCCTCTTTTCTGAGTAACCTTTGTGCTTGAACTGAGACACCTACGGGAGACCAGGGGCCATTTACTTGAAGACCAAAACTTTTAACAAAGATATATAACCATTTGATCAACCGGCCATGAGTGAGGATTCTTGAAAGCCAGCAATAGCAGGAAGAGCCCAGTCCACATGCATACATACCATTTCAGCAGTTGCAATTAACTAATGGAATTTGTCACCTGTACTGTGCATGTAGGTGGCACTGCAGGTGACTTGTTGCAGGTGGAGGCACTTGGTGATGATCAAAACTTGTTTCTTTTATTGGTTGAAAATATCATGCGACACAGGAAGCAGGTGCTGCCACCATACAGAATAGTGTATCTGACATGCCCTGTACATTTTATTGCAATATCTGTCAAATATTTTTATTTGTGGTTGAACTGTGCCACTATCAGAAACACAAGTCCATGTAAGGTTGTGAAACATGATTTAATAGTGCCTGTTGAGGACTTGTGACTATATCCAATTGTCTTTAAAAATTACAACTGATGAATGTCTTAATGGTGAAACTAAAATTCCTCTAAAATTCTGTGGTAATTGTATACATGTATGTTAGTTACAGGAAGTACCGGAATGAACATAGCAGAAAGACTTAATTATATATGTTTGATAATGGCACAGAGGAGGTATTAAACTTAACCTTAATAATTAACCTTAAATTTTCGGCTTAAACATCACTCAAAAGTGCCAGGATGTATAAGTGCAAATTGGTGTCTGCTTTAATGTTCTTACTTATATTTCATGTCAATAACAATGTCAAATATTTCTGTTGAGAATTGTAGATACATGTAAGACCTATCCTAACTGCACACCACAGGTCAAGAGCTTTCTTTGGTGTACATTTATGTGGAAAGCTACATTTATCGATTCAATCATATCCTGACCACAATAGGATCATTGACTTTAGTACATAATTGTGGTTTTAAGGTCATGCTTTCAATCACAGGGACATATTTCACCTTTCTTTGGTTTTGATTATTCAGTTTTTTTTTTTCTTTTACATCTAGTAACTTGTTTGACCTGTCACTTCCAGGGGACACCTGATCCTGGGGCCAGTCCCGAGGGTAGTAAACATTTCACATCCGTGACCTGAGAAGACACGCAAGTGACGATGCTTTGTAGGGCCCCATTTGTTGCTTGTTTCAGGTCAAATTTTCCAATTATCAGATGTCAGCAATTGAGTCAGGCTAAATCACACCATTTCTTTGCTCCTCTCCCACCCCCAAAGTGTTTGATCCACCTGCCCTCCATCAGACAGACAAGCCGCAGCTGAAATCGGGGACTCTCTTTGAGTCTGATTTATCCGCGTTTGATCTGGCAAGTCCGGTTAGATCCTGTACATGATACTTACTGTGATAAATAATCTCTGGCGTGGATAATGTGTCATCTGCAGCCAAATATCTACTCAGGCAATGTTTTATGATCCAATGATATCCATGTAATTACATGTATAAGTTGAATGTACATGTAGTGCAAAATATACTGATATACCTTAGTGAAATAATACAGTGTTACTGAATGATTATGGATTTTTTTTTTGCTGCCAAAAGAAATAAGCGACAGTTCACACAGGTTAAATGTCTCATTAGCTCGCAGCTTTATGTTGAATGTTTAGGTCCTGAGTGTTTTTTGTGTTTTTTTTCCCATTATATACAAGAAGAAGAAGCAGTTGGATTACAGATTAGTTCCCACTGAAATTGGATCAAAGCAAAATTGAGTTCATCATTGATTAACTAGCTTGTTTGCATTGTTATTGATTTGTCTGTCAACTGTTTTTGGACAAGACGTGCGACCAGGCCGGGTGAGACCTGCAGCACCTGGGGTATGAAAATCTATCTTTTGCACCATTGTGCAAATCAATGAGAAGTAAAATATTAATACGAATGACCATTGAGAGTGACACTCGGCAATTTTCACTGAGACCACTCAGACTACTGGGTAAGTGCAATGTAGGAGAGTGTCTGCAGTCAATTCTTCATTACCCTAACATTCAGCCATACCATTGTATATGCATGCCAGTTTTCCCCTCCCACCACAGGAGAGCTCTACCTGTGCACTGCTCATTAATTACTTGACAATAGTCTTCATAAGCATATACAAACCTCCATGTTTAGGATGGAGGAGTTTGTTCTATTGATGGATGTGCACGTTCGGTGTTTGTACAGTAGGAGGGCTAATGACCCAGTGTCTCTGATTTACTTTTACTAGTTTTTGAGCAGTGGGGATCTGGACCTTTGATCGATGAGGCAGATCTATTCAGTGACAAGGCTAGCTTAGAACAGCTCACTTATCAGCTTTGATTATGCTAACATGCTTACTGGTCTGTCTTCATTGGGACCAACCACTAACACTCAAGCACCATGAAAAATACACAGAGTGCCATCTACATGTACATGTACATTAGGGCTGCCAGAGTATACGCTGGTCACATTCACACTTTCCCTTTTGAACTACGCCTGAGTCAACAGCTTCCCTTGGCATGGGTTGGGCACTTAGTGCCCAACCCATGCCAAGGAAAGCTGTTGACCTGGGACATGTGATCTTGATAGGTCGCATCTGCAATTCTCGGTCAAATTGTTTTTCATTGCTGTTGTAATTAGTTGAAAACATTGAAACAGACTACATTTGACCACCAGCCGGCTTTGGGCGGTTGGAGGGGGAAAATTAAAGCTTAACTCATTTAGAGATAATTATACATGTACGTCTTTTTGCAGTCTGTTGCCTTTTGTTCAGGTGATAAGTTATATATCGCAGAACTGGAACATTTATGTACATTGGGTGCTTGCTGGTAACTTTTAGTGGACAAAAAGGTTCAAGGCAATAATACAAAGGTTCCTGAGTGTTGTGAGCAACCAAAATAAGATCATTGTTATAAACCTCAATACAAAACACAATTTGGATTCTCATAAATATATGAGTGTTTTTCTTCCAATGTGCAGGCATTTTTATCTGTTTATCCAGATTTTAAAAATGACATACAATCTTGAGTTTTATATCGGCCTTAAACTTGACTTTTACACCATTCTGATGTGATTTCATAACTTGTGAATTCACTGAAAAGAATATGAAAGAAGAATTCCATTATGATGCCTTGTTTCCAATGTATGAGTCCAATCTGTGGAAATGACCTATCAGATAAATACAGCAAAATGACCTATCCGATAAATACAGCAAAATGACCTATCAGATAAATACTGCAAGCAGAAAAGACAGAAGATGGAAGCGTTTTGTATTTAACATGATATTTGTACCATTGTTGAAACACACTTATTTATAAAAGTATTGTTGACACCCTCCAGATTTTTCATTGTAATAGGATTGCTGCAGGGCCTGACAGTATGATTAAGTTAGGGTTAAGTGTATTTTCAGATGTGCTACACTGGACCATTGGCTGCCTGTGAAGGGCAAAAGTACAAGGTCTCTGCATTGAGATGAAGAATTTAATGAATTTGGCCAAAATTTCATAAATTCTGGAAGCCTTTGCAGTCTCAGTTACATAAACTCTTTGGTGTAAGTAAATGTACCATTGAGTCTGAATACAGATGACTGACTTGGTATACTTGGTGGGCCATCAGATAATTCAATATTGGTTGATTAGTTTTATTGATTCCCAGCTACATTCAGTTATGACAGAAAATAAATATTCCCAGTTTCCAGGGATCATAAAATTGCTCAGAGCAATTGAAAACCTGTCTATCTTTCCCCTTTACCGAACCTCATTTAGGGAACGGTTTGATTTGTTGTCAGTGTTACGCGTAAAACATCTGTGTGTCATCGACCATCGTCTCATGAATATGAGGTAGAAGGTTTAGCATGGCAGCCTATGAAGATCTGAACTGACTACACTCATATTGGTACATGTTCATAACACAATCTATCTTGTTTGTAATGTAGGAATCTGTAATGGTAAATGACTATCATAACAACGATAGCTACATATGCATGCTCATATATAGCCTTTGAGATGAAATTCTCTGTCTTGAAATAGTCGCACATGTTCCAATTAGGGCTTTTCAATGGGTTAATTGATGGAAGCATTTTCTTAGCATGCCTAGTAAATGTAATTCCAAGAAATAGGATACACATGTATAGGTACCAAAGCAATTTCAAGAGTTCTAGTTGCTCATTTTAATTATGCAATTTCAGTGCTGCAGTTGTTTACATGCATTTGAGATCACTGATTCAGAACTGTTAAAAATTAATCTAATGTGAACAAGTCAGTGAATAGTTCTTTCCCGTTAACTTAATTTCTTCATCAACTTCTCTTAATGCATAATTGTTAAAAATTTAATTACCAGTGCTGTCATTGGTATCTGCGGGTGTAAAATGAGACAGCTTGCCTGTAGCTAATCGTGTGCTTTGTTGTCCTGGCATAATTGCATATACTGCAATATTGTTCTCCACATGTCACTTGTAATATGCACGTATTCAGAGTAATGTCTCACTTTGACTTCTCATTCCAGTTGATTTGTCAATAACTGTTCTCAATTTTTATCTCTCTGCTACTGTGCAAATGAGAGCAGGAGACATGGAGCAAGTTAAAGTGACTGTTATTTTCTCGGGACGTATATTTGATTGTCGTAGCAGTGGCCACATATATTTCGAATTTGACAACCTTGTTACATTTGAATAAGAATTAATGAATGGAATTGAAGTTACGCTGTGGGGATCCACATTGAATGACACATTGTTTTGAATTGGTGTGGTGTCGAAATTTGCTGTCAGCCAATCAGAGAAGCACACATGTACATGTAAAGAAACCAACACGATGGGCTGCCTCCACCAGTGTTGCCTATGGATAGAGTTTTTGGCCCTGAACAAATGTATCGTGCAGAAATGTATATCACAGTTAATTTTGTCGTGATGTAAGAATCAGTTCTGTGACCTTTGTAGAATTTGATAAAGGAAAACGCATTGTAGTTTTGCAACCTAGAATGAATCTAGATCGAGTCATGATGTGACCCGTTTCAATGAAAATGAGCATGTCCCTTAATTTCTAGGTCCTTGTCAAATCAAAACTAACATGCCACCAGTTGTGCATATCATTTTTATGTAAATATAGGCCTGTATCATACTAATTATTTGTTTGTGGCACTTTTGATCAGATTTTGTCACAAATTTAATGTCAGTGGTTCATTTAGCCAGTTCTACCACATGAGAGTACATGTATATGTGTGTTTGTAGATACTAATCATTAATAATAGGTTTTGTGGGTACTAATTAATGTAAACATATTTCAATTAGCCAAGTAGGCCGAGGCCTACTTGTTCAAACTAATGACTGACCAAACACTGCATTAAACAGTACAAAGCACTGCACATAGGTAACATATACAGTGAAATGTTCCTTGAAGTGGAAAAGGTGGATGTTAGAAAATAGGTCCACATTTCCTGATATTTGTGACGCTAGCCTACATCGTAAAATGCATTCCCACACACATCATTTGTGCTTCCAGTCTCATGTGAGAACTACTTCTGGTTGTCAGCACAAAATCAGACTTTCATAACTTTGCCTCTGCTCTGTCATTTTCAGGGTACATGTACATGGATGTCGTCATAGTTTTCGAGGTTGACCCTGACCCCAAGGAGGGATATTTTGAGAGGGCCTTGTACGTTTTGTAGAGGGTCATAAATAAACATGGTTTCAGACTGAAGGATATCTTTGTAACTTGCAGCAATAGAGCGATGCTGAAAATACATGTATTCCCAATGTCTTGTTGTCTGCACAATAGATTGGTAGCATACATGTATATACTCAGCATGATGGTTTCATCATGCTGAAAGATGGTTAGAAGTGTTATCCTGAGTTCTCCCAAGGCCACATGGGGTGTAGGTAATATCTTTCTTCTATATCCTTGTGTTTACTGATTCTAATTTCATCTGATAAGGAGAGCAGTATTAGCAGTTGTGGGCTCAAGGTAACTGTAACACATCTAGCACACAATTAAAATGTATTTTACTCTTTCGCCTCATATTTATCCTATGGCAAACCCATTTGACCACTGAGATTCTTGGAATTTTGATAATCCAAAACACCATTTATACTCTATATTCCAAACATAAAAATAATAATAAAGTACGTAGGAAGTGAAGCAAATAGTACCAGCAATAATACACCCTATAAACATTGTTTTGCAATAATCATATTCACAATCACAAACTTAGGTAAACTTATGGGTATTCTTGAAAATTTGATAAAATATCAAAATTTCTTTAAATTAACACTGAAATTGGACTGGAGTCGCTTCCCGTGGCCTGCCAACAATTAGACTGCAGTCGCCTCCCACGGTGAAAGAGTTAACTTGTGATCATTACATACATGTATCTCATTATGATTAGTTTGTTTAATCAGTGACAGTAGGGTTCGGTGTGTTATTAAATATTGCATCTACATGTATATTACAGAGTTCTTGTTGATAGTTTTGAAGGGATGTCACCAGCATGAATAAGACCATTTTCGTTTGTGTTTGGATCTTTATATACTTCAGATCCCTGTGGCCATCACTCACCTTTAAGTATTGGAAGCACCTCAAGAAGACGAAACTCTTTAAAACAAAACCTGAGAACATGTCATAGTTGCAGAAAATGGCCATCGATTTTTGCCTCAAAGTGAAAAAACACTCTCATTTGACATTACAAAATATGTAAAACAATCACGACAACATGCACAGGGGGGTTGAGACTCCCTCAAAAGTCAGCAGTAGTCATTCACCTGATTAATTCAAGGCAGGCTTCATGCCTGACAAGTCAAATGATTATTTGATCCATGTGTAAATACGCTGCTTAGTTTCCTCTGAAGGTTTCTCCGACATTTAGTTTATTGATATTTCTCATGAATCTATAAGCATGATAACAGTATAGAGTCAATGAATGTTTCATTGCTGGCAGGCAAGAATGCAGCTTAGTGCTGATGCCAGTTGGGAGTAATTGGAAGGCGGTACACTGTAGGTGTTGAGTGTTTGGGTGTGGTGTGTGAAGGTAAAAAGAAGGGATCTATAAAAAACACCAATAATCAAAATATTGACTCTACGCGTCTGAATTCTGCATGGCGATATATCACTTACATGTGCACTGTGCCACAGAATATTATTATTATTACTGTAGGTACTGGCCACAAATTTATCTGTTCATCACAGGTACATGTACATGTATTTCATTTAACTTTGTTACCCAGTTAGAAAAAAATGCGAGTCAATTAGTTTTCCACGGTGCAGATGGCCTTCCAATGTATGCTCTGCGGCTGAATGATGTAACTACAAATCAGATAAAATACCTTTAGGACTTTGATTGGAAGGCCCTGGTACAATTTAAAAAAAAAAAAAAAAAAGAAGAAGACTAAATAACTGATCGAAAAAAAAAACCAGAAAGCAGACTGTAGAAATCCAAGTAAAATTAGTTTGTTGTGTTTAAAAATACAGAGTCTTTATTTTGCAACTGCACATCTCCTAAGCACCACAATGCATATACACAAAATTACTGATTCTTCATGCATGTACATGTATATTAGCCTCAAGGGATTATTGATTAGTTCAGTCCTGATTTTATAAAGCATTTTTGCACTTTCCTTGATAAAAATGCTGGAAACTACTACAACCAAAGTTATTTAAATATGTATTTCCCATGTGAAACTCGTCAGTGGTGGCGAAAAGTAAATGTAAGTGCTGATCAATGGATTAATTTTTGTGGATGTAACATATGCCTGTGAATTAGAGATCATATTTATATGTGTCTTGCAAATAGTGAGAAATCAATTGTCACTTTGAATTATGTACTTCACATATGCCATAGTGTGCCAAAGTGAACATGCCCAAAGTATGTTCTCTAATTACTATTGGTTTAGTCAATGCATTGTGGTATTTCATCCATTGAGTCAACATCTTTGTGTATGCAATGTGCTTTTGAGCAGTTTTACAACAAATATTCAAGGCTGCGTGATCATTATAATGAAAATTATCTGCTCATATATTAATATTAAGTCTGATGTGTGTAAACAGTTAAAATTAGGAAAGTTAAAGCCCTGTGTTTGTCTCTTCTAGGTTCAGTTAGGTACAGACTAAAATTCACAAATTTAATCAGCATGCTGGTAAACTTGGATACCCTTTAGGAGATGGTCTTTTTCAGACTAGCCTTTATATTTATTCTGTCAAAAAAGGAACTTTACGTGTGTATAACAGGGAGCATCTGCGAAGTAAATCCACAAATGCATGTCTGGTCAACTCACCTACATGTATTTCCAATACATACCTACATGTACATTTATTTTTGGTAATAAGAGCTTTAATAAATAACACTCATTAGCAAATTTCCATCACAAATGTAAAGACTGCTAAATGAATGATCATCACAATACCTCAGACTGTTTTTGTGATTTTTATATTTAAGGATATTAATCAATAAAATAACTCAATTCTTGTTTTTTGCCTTCAGTGGCAAAGTTTTGCAGAGCTCTCTCCAAAATTGATGAAGATTTACAAAAAAAAATTCATACAGTGGATGCTGTAAAATACAATGTACATGATAGGACAGATGAATAAGGTAGATCAATGATTTCAACTGTCATTTTTAGAGAAGTTTAAACTTTTACAGCCTCTGAAAAAGGCCAGTCGGAAATGGGAGAAGGTTTAAAAGTGTTATATTGCTATTATTGTGTCTGGGATAACTGATGAACTGAACATCTAGGCTGTGGAATAATGAAAGAATTAGATCATTTTCTGTGCTAGATTTTTAAATTTATCATGTCTTCAAAATTATAACCTTGAATTTTTGTATGCTTCATCTCATCTTCCATATGAATGGGTACATGGTGCCCAGTTTTCTTAGCCTCTAGGAAAAAGGGAGATCATGCATAATATATCAGTAAAGCAGCACAAAGTGCATGCAAAAGTACAGTAGATGCCTTCAGTTACCATTTAGAACAAAGCATGTACAGGTATTACAGTAAACCAAGCCATTACATGTATGTCCATCAATTTTTTGGAAATGTTAGACATCACTCTGGATGGTAATTTAGTTATTCAGCTACATGATTTTACCTTCCAGCAAAGATGGGGACAAGAGTTATAAGCACAGTGACAGAAACGTGCTGACTGACACACAGGTACTTATGTTGTGCCAGATGAGATACAAAGACGGCTTACGACAAATTTGCAGCAGCTAATTTGAAAAACAGCAAAACCACAAGCAGCATCCTCACGATCGTGCTTTGGGATGCATCCATACAAAGTTAATATATCTATTTTGGGAGTCGCCCACATTGTGAGGGCAAATCTGTGGGTGGGCACTGGAGACAAGATAGGAAGTAATGTAACACTGTACACTGGCGCACAGGGCCAACTGGTGAACAGGGACAGCCATAAAAGATGCAGTTTTACGTTGGCTGTTCATTGGCTTAGACATGCATGTACATGTGTGTATTTATATATAAGGGAACGTGAAACTAACTCTATGTTGGTGATCTTCAAATTTGTTTCCAGTCATGCAGATGATAGACCTGCTGTCAGGGTCTACTGCGTGCTCATGTACTTATGTGTACATCTGTATGTTTAGGTTGGCAGTTAATGTAAACACCTCAGTTTGGTACTGCATGCTGGGATTTGAAATGGATAATCTTTAATATAACTGCAGTTCATAATGCCTTCTTGATGATGGAAAATACACTGTAGTGAGAGCCAGATATTTTCAAACGTTTTGTGCACGCCGCTCCATTTACAAACGCAAGCCAACCAATCTTTATTTGTGCAACACATGTATGTTTACATGTACCGTCAATAGAGATGAAGATTGTATGCATGTACATTCAAATGTTTCTGACAAAGAGCCTTTGTGCAAGTACAACAAAGTCTTAATTGGCCCTTTCCCCTGAAACCATCCAAAACCACCTGATGATCAAATATCTTGTCTGATTCAATGTTTTTGCCTACTTATAACAGCAATGAAAAACAATTTGAACATGAATTGTAGATGAGACCTACAGGTATCAAGAAAGCATGCCCCAGATGACCAGATTTCCCAGGAATTGGTTACATGAGGCCCATTGGTGGGTACTACCCTAAATTTTTGGTGGGGGTGTGTGGCTCGACCTTTCAAAAACCCACGCTTTGTTAGGGCACTTTTTGACAAAAGGGATACCTTTGTTAGGGAATGTTTTAACCAAAAAAGTAGAAAATATGGTCCCAAATTGGCAACAAAAGTGCTACAGGGAGAAAATTTGACCTTTGTCAGGGAAGTTTTTCTGAATTTTGGGCCATAAGAGAGGGAAAAAAAAACTTTTTTAGAGAATTTTTGTCAAAATATTGGATCTTTGTTAGAGAAATTTTGCTGAAAAGAGGGGCATTCAGAGCGGCACATATCCAGTATTGTCACTAATGGGACTAACACCCCCCCACCCCCGGGGACACGAGGTCTGCATGCCTGCAAAGTTCACACCACACCTCACACTGGCAAAATGCGGTCCATTAATATTCAGCTCTTGCTGAGTGGCACTGCATGATGTTCTTGTTGTGTTGACAGGGGTCTGCCACTGAACTATTCTGGTCAGCAATTGATAAGAAACGTGCTGTGCAAAATAAGCTGGTATATTCATTACATGTAATATGTGTAATTATCTCAATTACACACCAACTGATATGTTGGTGCCGAGATGCTGCAACAGGCATGTGGCCCAACAGACTTAGGGGCTGCCATTCCTAGGCCATGTTATGCCAGTCCTTGGCACCCAATCCATGGCAAGGCAAGCCTGATAAATCACTCAGAAATTTGGATTAAACCATGCAGCTTGGTTTTGCATCTTTCAGCAAAGCAATTTTTTAATGGCTGCTGGGAGGCAGCTGGAGTATGGCAGTAAACACCGGTGACTGAGGCCTCAACTACCCTAATATGAACTCAATTCAAGATTGGGCTCAAATCGAATTTGACATATAATCAGCCTGGAAATAATAAGGTACTCTTTGTATGTTGTGTCTTGGCCCAGACACAATAGGCTAGAATTAGCATGGACAATTGAAATGTTGCACTCATGATTTGGGTTTGAAAACACGTTTATTACCAGTAATTGGCAATGTTGTGGACAAAGTTTGGGTGGTGGAATTGATAATGACCAATAATGGCATGAGTGTGGTACAAGTTTCTTCTGTCTGTCCTCCTGGAAAATGTTACTGCTACCTGCTAAGGAAGCTTAAGCCTGCAAGTACAACCATGTACATGAAGCACTTAGTTAAGGAGTGCATACAGCAAATAACAATACTCTACTGTGATAAACTGCTAAAGGAAAACTGACTAGTACTTCATGTAGGCTCTGTATCAATCCTGTCTCAAGTCAGGCTCTTTCTGAACCTTTTCTCAAGTCCGGCTCTTTTTGAATCTTTTCTCAAGTCAGGCTCTTTCTGAACCTTTTCTGAAGTGAGGCTCTTTCTCAACCTTTTCTGAACTCAGGCTCTAGCTGTCTCAACCCTTTCTCAATACAGGCTTCAGCTGTCTTGATCCTTTCTCACAAACTGACTGACCATCTCAAAGTTTTGTTGCAAGTAAGACTTCATATCATTGCAGACAATGTATTAAAGCCTTGGTTAGTGTTCTCTGCATTGCTTGGCATTTTGTGTTATGGCCTTAGCAAAGGCAGCCGTGGCATGACTTGCCTGGTATAATAAATGCAAAAACCACTTACTTTAGGCCAGGCATGTCTGTATTTGATTGAAAAGCTCTTTTAACTCATTCCATACTATGGTGACGGGCATTGGTCAGTGGTTCTTGCACTGCCTGGCAAGTCATGCTGCTTACCACTGACTTAAGACTATAGGCATGTTGTTACTCGAAGGAAACTTATTTTCATGAAGAATATAAATATGCAATTGTTGTCTTAAATACAGGTAAATATACAGAAAAATCAGGGACTGGTATGGAATGAGTTAATGCAGAATTAAAATTTTCAGCATAAACCTATGTGAATATACAAGGATTGGTAAGTAAGGAGTCAAGGCCTGCAGCATCAGTTGTCAGTGCATTAGAAAGTCTATTTCCTGTATGTTATATGGTACACCTGTTAATATCAAACCCAAAATGCAGAGCATATTAAGTCCTCACATGTATGGCTGACCCACCAGAATGCTCACACCATTAGTACATTGTATCTGATTGAACATTGTAAAGCTATACATGCAGATAAATTTGAAGATATATCTCAATTTCCTCCATTTGCTCAAATGTATACATGTACATGCAAGTGCTATTTATGACCCATTCAGGAAGTTTCCAGAGGATAATGTGCAGAACGGAAGTTTGTAAAGGGGCCTTCATGTACAGCTATTGAATACAGGGCACATTGTGAAATAACCAGCTGAAATGAAGCATGTAACTCTTATGATAGATTCAGATTTTTAAGACAAGTTTTGAGTGGAAGTGATCAGAGACTGTTCAGACAGTGTAATGTGTCTCAGTCTGAGTCTGAGAGAGGATAAAAATGGGTTGAGGGGTTTGATCGCTAAGCTTCCGCACGACAAACATGGGTCCTTTTTACCCGTCCTTGTAATTTACATTCCGTCACATTTCATGTAAACAGTGTGTTATGTGATTGGCAAATCGCATACAATAATCACATTGATGGATTAAAATTCGAGGAAAAACAACCAGTTGCCTCTATTGCCAGCACTTATTTGCCAGGCATCTCATGTAGACTTCTTGTAACTCATCCAATATCTGTCAGCAGGAAATGGTCCCAAATCAAGTTTCACTTTCATTTGAGCCAGCTAGGCTCATTTGTGTTGTATGCAGCTGTCTCAGTTTGCCAATTAATTTGACTGTTCCAGTTGAAGCTTTGCTATGCACATCTAAGGGTGTTGCTGAGCTTTCAGGCAAGCCTCGTGTTTAGTCCACTAAGATGTTAATTCATATTTGTCTTTAATCTCCTGCTACACTTCAGGCATCCGGAGAGCTCTTTAATACGCTGATCATCATAGACATACAGTGTAGGGCAAAGAATTCAAATAGCTCTTCATTTAGTGTAAATGTCATAGATTAAGAATAAAGAAAAGTATTTCAACATACACTGTACATACATATAGGTTGTGTTCTATTTCAGCCACACTATTGTACATTATAGTTCTTCAATAAAAAACTTTGCAATATAACTGACACGCAGTCTTGGGCAAAAGAAAGCACAATCTCCTAGCTATTTATTTTCTTATGTGCTTGTCAAACAAACAGCAGACAACTGTATAACATTTGCCTTACATTTTTACTATGCTTGCCTTACATTGTTACATGTACAATGCTGCCGATGTTTCTTTATATTTTGGAATAAGAACTGCATATCATATGTTCAAGGTGTGACCCTCATGCTCATGTATAGTTAAATTCATGAGGTATATCATGGGCAGAATCTAGCAGAACAATGAATTTTAATTCTACATCTGGTATGTCATAGCAATAGAGCAGTGTCCAACTGGCAATTTGAAAATGACTCTTATTTATCATGTTAATTAGCATATGTGAACACGAGGGAACATGACAAAGATGTCATCTACAGCCAGGTCACATGTGGCCTTTGAAGTATGTAAGATGAACCTTAATTGTAAAATCTTTAAGCATCCTGGAACCATCATGTTGTGACATTTAGAAGGCCAGATAACTAGGTGTTGCTGGACTTCATATACAAGGTTATGTTCTGTAGTTCTAGAAATTTTTACACATGGCAAATTGTGTAGAAATGTAATTTTTCTGAAGTTTGAAGAATAGAGTCTTGCACTTTAATGTTAAACATAAATGCTGTATATTGAGATGTAATACAGTTTGCCTTTTTTGCAGACTCAGACTCAGATAACCTTTATTCATGCAACCAAAATCAAATAGAAATATATTACAGGTAAATATACACAAACGTATAACAAAAACAATTTGAATTTGGCCAGGGAGACTCCCATTAAGATATGTTTCAAATTTTGCACATCAAGTAGTACATGTAGCCTGAAATTAAGTTAAGAATGAAATTTCTACAACTACAGTACTCGTAATCCATGATCTCAAAATACCAGTATCTGACATACACTGTATAGTGACATAGGTTGATGTATATGGACCATGATCCATGTCATCTGCCAAATGGGTGATCAAATTACCTATGGATTTTCACTCCAGTGAGAAAGAATGTTAATAAGCTTCTGTGTCTCCACGCACGTGTACAATTTTATGCCAACTGGTAAGAGAAGTCTTTTACATGTATTGTCATGTAGTAATTTAAGTCTCTATTCTCTGTCCCATATCAATATAGCAAAACCTGAAATCCATTCATCATACTGTATTTGAGTCAGTCTACACCAAAATACATCAACACATGGCAAGAAAGAAAGTTTTATCACACTCGTCAGGTTTCTTCTATAAGACACATGCTGGTGACATCCCTTTCAAATTCAGAACAAGAACTTTTTGTTTTATGTGCAATGTTTAATTCCCTGTGGGACCCTCGTATCACAGATAAAAAGTTAAATTAAGGAGGCATATAATGCCAGACTCCAACTGGATATTAATTGTGTACCAGAAGTGTCAGCACAACCATGAGACCTCCGACTGGCAGAATGGCTCTCCACATCAGGTATTTTAGCATGGATAAATACACATGTAATCATGTAACCACAAGGAAATAGACAAACAGACAGACAGAGGTTTTTCATTCTATCCCAGTCACATGCGCGCAAGGTAAATTTGTCTTTTTTTCCCGGGCATAAATTTGTAACAAATCCCAGCAACCATGCCCTCTCGTGCATTGCTGACTTTGCTTGTTACGTCAGCAGCCAGCACATTGTGTTTCATTGATCTTGCTTTCATAAACAAAGTATAACGTGAAGTCTGCTGTTAGAACAGCACGCGCCGCACGCACCATGTGATAACCCAAGTTGCAAAGCTTATTTCCGTTAAAAAAATAAAAGGGGGGATGGGTCTGTGACTCTGTCACTTGAGGCGTTTTTTCATATTTAAGTTGATCGTTGGACATGGACTAAACCTGCCAAGCCTTCATGGTGCGGGCTTAGTTGAATGTCCAATCCTCCCCAGAAGTAGTTAAACCCCTAATTAATACGTCCCTGGGTCCGCACATACATGTAGCAAGGAGTGTACAGTGAGACTCACTGTATACTCCTTACATGTACAAGTACAGTGCATATGTACGAAAGTACACACATATAAACATACATGTAAATATAAACATAATTGCCATAAGAAAATACAAGCCGAAAGATACCACACTACACTATTGCCAGTAAAAAAAAAGAAAAGAAAAAGAAAAACCCAGTCAGTCAGCATATTTCAAAATTCAGTGTTTGCCTGATCTCTGGACCCAAAAATGTAACTTTTGTTTGCTTTGTGGGTTACAGGTGCAGGGAATTGCGCCACCTCTCACACATGTATACTGTTTGTGAACACTGAGGTAGACCCAAATAGAGTGTATGTAGTAACAACCTGATGTATAGATATATTCTAAGAGACCAAAAGTCTGTACCAAGGAATAGAACAAAAAATGTTGTCCACACCCCAGATTGCATTTGAAACAGGTCTGGTCAGGATAGGACTTATGATCTTAAGCATGGCAAAACCATCATGCAGGCTATGCATTATACAACAATTTATAAAAGAAACATTGGCTCTTGGTAGGTATTACCTAGTTAAACTATCAATGCATAGTAAGGAGTCTTTATGTTTTGTGTAAACCAAATGCATATATTCATGGAGCTTAAGAGGTGCACTGGTATTAGATGTTGAGACATTGCCATTAAAAGACAATACCAAGAACTGTGTGTCATACATGTACATTGCTTAATATGTTTACTTTGGGCACTAAAATTATTTTGAAAGGTAATTGAAATGAACTGTCATCAAATAAAGTGGCGAGAGCAGTCATGCAATCTGTAGTGCAACAGTGCAGTAATTGAAATGCATTGGTTTACACCAGCATTGCACATACATGTACATGTACCTTCATCTTTCACGTACGTGTCTTGCATGTTAATCAAGTACCTATATATATCAAGTTTTATGTGTGATTTCAGCACCATCATGCTGAACTGCTTTCCTCATTTTCCATATACCTATGGCAGCCTTCACTTCTTGCAGAAGTGAGAGGCTGTTCCTTGTGACCCCCCCCCCCCCATGTGCTAATTTGTTGACACTGAGATTGTGATCTTTTCACACTAACTAACGCCTTCTGCTTCAATCAACCAGACTTCCTTCTTGCTGTGATACGATGCTGGGATCAAAGTAATTATGTTTCCAGGGGAGAAAAGATTATCTCGTAAATAGAATCCAATTGCATGACAATTTCATGTCCTGTAAATTGCTTTATTTTTGTGTGTGTTTAAATTTTTATGTTCTTTGAATTTTTTGACATTTCACTGTTGTTTTGATTTCACTATTTTGAACATAATTTCTGTTGAAACAATGATAAAATATTATTTCACTGTGTTTTTATTTTCATAGTTTTGTGCCATCAGGAAAATAAGCAAAAATAAGAATACCACAAAATTAAAGCAATTTCCAGTATTCTTAAATTATCATGTTGGTTGGCATGGTTCAACAATTAGCAAAGATAAGGAGCCACTGTCAAACATACATATCTGGCTATTCCAGGCTTTGAAATGTGTTCCGATGGCTACTTTCCAAAGACCCACTATTGTCTTTCATGCTGATATGGCCTTTCTTGAAAAGTATCTGTTGATTATGTTGTGGTAAAAATAAGTAACCCCCCCCCACCAACTTTTCTGTGCTCTGTATTTATATTTTGGAGGTAAGCAGTGACAGGAATGGACATGGAGAGTACAGAAATTAGCCAACAGATTCCAAGTAATGACATGTTATGAAAGCGCAGCGGGACATCTGACTTTTTGAAATAAAGCAGTACTGTGACGAAAATTTTTGGCATCCCTCCTGAAATTGGAAAGACATCGGGTACCAACAGTATTGTAGTAGATTAATCAAAGTTATATGTAAAAAGGAGCTTCATTTTTAGCTTGTAAGTCAGCTGAGCTTATGTGGTGGTGAGGCTTCTGTCATCCATTGTCGTCCACCATTCACATTTTTTACTCCAAAACCACTGGCCAGATTCACCTCAAACTTGGTGGGAATGTACCTTGGGTGGGTCTCTATCAAGTCCATTCAAATGGTCACACTCCAGTGATTTGGGGATTTTATATGATTTTTTTGTTCTTTTTTTTGGGGGGGGGGGGGCAAATCGTAAAAAAATGTTCTCCAAAAATGTTCACCCCATTGCTTTGATATCACACAGTAACATGCCTTAGGACTTCTAGTTCTTAATTTGTTCACCAGATAGCACTGCAATTTTGTTTACGATTTTTGTGTGTTATTTCTATTTTCAACTTCTTCATTAGAAGCGTCACTCAGATTAAGCTGAAACTTGGTGGCTACTTTCCTTGTGGAAGCTAGGGTCAAGCAAAACGGTCCAGTAGGTGACAATGATGCAGATTTCTGATTTTTAATGATTTTTTTTCAATTTGGGTACTTATCGTTTAATGCACCTTTCCTATTGATTACTATGTAAGTCAATGGGCAGTCTAATGCTAATTCATATTTTTGACTTCTTCACCAAAACCATGATTCAGATTGACTTCAAACTTGGTGACAGTGTACCTTGGATGAGCCTCTACAAGATTTGTTCAAGTGGACTTGATCCATTAATTTTTTAGAAAAAACTTCTTTGTTCTTTTTTGGGGGCAAAAAATCATCTTCTCCAGAACCGCTCACCCGATTGCTTTGATATCACTCAGGAACACTCCTAGCGACTGCTAGTTCTTAATTTGTTAACCAGGTGGTGCTGTAATTTTATTCTATTTTTTATGTGTGTTTGCTATTTTTGACCTCTTCTCCAGAACCGTCACTCAGATTAAGCTGAATTTGGTGGATATGTTTCTCATGGAATGGTCAAAGTTGTGCACTTGGTAGAACTGCTGTGGATTCCTCACTTTTTGATGATTTTTTTTTTCAATTTGGGTGCTTATCGGTAAATGCACTTTTCCTATTGAATACTACATGCATGTACATGTACATGTAAGTCAATGGAGTTCTAATACTAATTCACATTTGCCACTTCTTCTCCAAAACCGTCATCCAGATTTACTTCAAACGTGGTGGCAAAGTACCTTGGGTGGGTCTCTACCAGATTTGTTCAAATGGTCATGCTCCATTGATTTTTGGATTTTTTATGAATTTCTTTGTTTGTTTTGGGCAAATCTTAAAAAATTGCAAGGGGGTATGTACATGTCAGGTGAACACAGGACCGTCACAGTCCTCTTGTTTTATCTGTACTTGATTTTGATTTTTGACATTCAAAATTTAGAACCTTTAATATTAATTGCCATAGACCCACAAAGTTATTATGTAGACAGTCTGGATCCCACTGGACACAATTCATTCTCTTCAACAGCCTCTTGTGCTCAATAGCATAAAGAAATGCCTCATAATAAATTTGCCTCTCAGTACTTTGAAACCCTTGCAAATTAAAGGATTTATAAGAACAATGGGTCGTAATACACGAAAGATCAATAGTCTGCATTTTGATATGCAGACCACAGATAGTAAGGCTATGGGTGAGGATTTCATGTATGGCTCGTGTGTACCCACAAGCAAGTGCAAAAGAAGGGTTACATATATTGACCTGCATTCAGTCTTGATGATAATTAAAGGACAAAGTTGTCGATGTGCTCTTGTATCGTGTAGGTTTCATTGTTTGTATTTGGTATTAAACTTGACTTACACAGATAGTTCAATGTGTGGCATGGATAGTTTCATCCGGAAATGATATTAAGTTCATGTACGGCTGTATATTAAAATTAAAGGTCATGTGTCCAGTGTAGTTTTATGTGTACGTGTATGCTGGCCAGATGACAACAGGCATTGATCTCTGTGTTTCTCCTGTGTATAAGTTCTAGGAACAGGCACAAAGAAAATGAAAAGGTCAGGGCTTGTGCGAAAAAAAAGATGACAATAACATTGAATACTGTAGGCTCAACTCTTCGTGCCTGTAAAAACTTGTAGTGTAGGGTGCTCGTGCAAGGACAATACCCATGTATACATATATGATGAAGGATGCAGGATGCAAAACAGTGATATTGGCTCGATTCAACAGTGTTTCTGGAACAAGTTTGCACAGTGTGACAATAATAACTGCACTGTTTTTTATGAATCTTGTAACACTCTTATACCAACAGTTAACTCGTAATAGAGATAAAACACATGTATATGTGGAATATGCGATGCCATCAGAGTATTAGTTTCTAAGAACACAAATATTATGACATAAAACTCAGGCAAATCCATTGTTTTGTGTTGCCATCCCATTGGGTCCAGAAAATACTTTCAGGATCACACATTCCACATGTGCACTATCTCTGTATCATGAAATATGATAGTCCCAATATTCTGTTTCATATTTAAGGAATATGACAAGCTAGACATTAATTATTTCTGTGAATTGAGCTGAGTATATTGATGTGTCAAATTTTTATATAGATTATGTACGTGAGCTATCAATGGACAGATAATTTTGAGCCAAAACTGGGATGCACTATATTGCTGTGATTGCATGGCACAATGAGTTCTGGCCATATGCTGTGACATTGACATATGATTTGGCAGGATGTGGTGACAGTTGTATGATATGCAGAAGCTATATTGCAACTGGGCAGACTCTCTAGAGACCAGACTGAGGGGACCATCATTTTAGTGTTTTGTACCTGCTTGAAGGATGGCCTGTACCTTCCCAATTTATTGAAGCTGAATTTTGCATGATCAAGTATGAGATGGAGACAGCTGGATCCCATAAATGTTTCATCAGCAACCGCCCACTTTTTCAGTAGACTTCAGAAAGACGGGAGCAGTCTCTGTACACAGTGCGTAGCCAGAGAAACATGTATGGGATATAAGAGTGGTTAGTCCCATAAGTATCCAAAGTCAGGTGGCCCTAATGACAGACGAGGGCTATTTTGAGCCCTCTTTAAGCTCAGCGGCATTAAATATGGAGGTTGCCATGCCTCAAGTCATTGTGACAGAAAATTTGTTCTCACAAGGTACAGGTACATGTAGAAAGTCCTGAGAAGATCACCCAGTGTGGGTTTGAACCACTTTGTCTACACTCAAATACATGTATATTGATGAAGGCATAGACCTCTGGAGCTGTTTGCAGTGTACATTATTGATGTACATGTAACTCAGCTTGTCACCGGTATGTTGATCACCACGGCTTGTATACATGCCGGCATGGAACAACCATTTGCATGTATATTAATTTCGGGCGGCCAGATAATCTCACATGCATAATGGCTCGCTTTACATCTATGAGACTCAGCGTACATTTTTGGTATCCAACATGGATGCATACATGTAGACGGATGGATGGATGAGAAAGCTACACCCACCACATGTACATGTACATTGACAAGTTCAGCGCTGTGATCTCGGACCATGTGTGTCTATACTCTGTATGTGGTACAAACTGTCTGACGAAATGTGAGATACAATTGTATGAAAGAGGAGTATCAGGTTGTGCAAGTAACTTGTGATATTTGAGAACCAGATTTGCCCATAATTGAAGATGGCCAGTCCCTTATTTAAGTGCAAATCATCCCACGATTTGAATGCATTGCCTGCATGCAGATGCAGGGATCAGTGGCTGAACAAAAGAAAGTGAATCATTTATCACACTTAAACATGTATAGCCAGCATGAGAAATTCATACAAAAGGAAAGACCAGTAGATTAATGTAATTTACACCCGATGAGATGCTTTGCATTTGGGTGAAATTAATTTTATTTTAATTCTTGCATGCTCGCCCAGAAAACTGGAAAGCAAATCATTCCTTTTCATCTTCAAGGGCAATATTGAACTACTTCATGAGATTTTATTCAGATGGTCTGTTTTGTTGTGAATTATGGGAGTTATAGCCATGGATTGCTTGATAATACAATGTTCCCTTCAGTGTTGTCACAAAAAGGGCTGAAGGGAATCAAGATGTTTGGCAGTGCAAGACTATGATGCTGGTGTGAGGAGTTCACTGTTTTATCTCCGTTTGGCTGAAGGTCACCTGCCAAGTTTGTTTTTGTCCAAACCATGCAATTAAAGTACAGATATTTTTTCTTATGCTCTTCAGGTAATGTCCAACCAGGCAAACACCAAGTGGCTTGCTTCTGGATCAAATATCACCCATACATGTATGCACTCCTAACAAAATTAATCTGTATATACACAATTGACTGTAAATTTCACCTTGTGTAGCCACTGGCTTTTGGGCCAACAGATAGTATGTGTAGGAGGCTTTTGGCCCTTCAAGCAGCACTATTTTATATGTGAAAATGGTTTTACATTAAAAAAGTATTCTATTTGCATGCAAGACCATATTTCCTTATGGCTTTTAATTAATTTATGGAGTCATTTTATTCCCTCAGTTTACATTGACCATATAATATCTCAGCTAATGACAATGTGCCACAGTTCAGTGATAGTTACATACATGTACATGTCCCTCGTATTCCTCTCGACTCCTATGCTGCTTGTAAGCTGGTAAAGGCCTCTATATACATGATGGTTTCTGTATGCTTAAAGATTGTACAATATCCCAAGTACTTTTAAGGTATACTGAACTATACAAATTTAGTAATTATGGTTTGTTTGACAGGTATTCTTCTTTCATAATGAAGCTCTGCATTCATAAGCAGAACTTCACATATTTAGCTAATTCATCATACTGGAGGGGTATTGTCGTCACCTATGTGTCTGTCCCTCCATCCTGGCCGAGGGATTTTGCGATCACTGATCGGTTTCTAGTCCTGATTGGGGGCCTCTTGATTGCTACAGGTATGTGCCAGAAGCAAGTCTGTGGTTACTTTAACACCTCTGGTGAACAATTAAATTGCAGTATTCAGGCAGATTCTGGCCATTATATGCCTCATTAGTTGAACTATTTGTCAGTTATATGAGGGTCCCACAAGGAATGAAATGTTGCATATATAATACACTGTTCTTGTTCCAAGTTTGAAGGGACTGTCACCAGCATGGTTGTTTTACACTGCCTACTGAGTCATCCTTTCACTTCAACACCATCAACATTACGCCATATGATCACAGTACAATGGCATACGCACTTTCCTCTTATCAGACATGCTGGTACCAAAATAATAGCTCTGTGCATGAGCGAAATAATTCCACAATTACTGTTCAAATTCCACCTGAAACCTGACATAAAATAGTCACTAATTTGAAGAAAGTCAAAGAACCATGCTGTAGAATTGACGCCTGACATATAGCTTCACTGGGCTGAACTACTGAGTGCTGCGTTGATTCCAAGAACAATATAATAATTTAGGTTCAGGTCCTATATCTATGCCTGCCACCTCACGTTACAGACGGCATGTGCACACCAGTGAAAAGGTCTTTAACTGTTTCAAAATGACAACTGTAAAAGTTGTGTCAGCAGGGCTGAATAAAAGTCTCGTGTTGCAATCACTTGCAAGCAGAAATGTCATCTCTTCGTTCCCTAACACATTTGTCATGTCAGCATCAGGTAAGCCGAAGAGGAAGCTCTTGACATTTGCCAAATTGCATGGCACAGCAACGTCTTTATGAGAAAGAGACAAAGACAAAATGTTTACATTCTAGGTCCTGTCATATCATATGCCCAGGCACCCTGGTCTATTTCTTCAGCACTTGAGAACGTCGTGAAAACCGTTTCATCAATCATTCTCCAAGGTTCAGTGTTTTTAGCCAGTTAAAGGGTTGAATCAGACGTAAACCAAGCGAGATTTTCGTCAAGCAACATTGATGATAATGCAATAAATTGCTAGTGGGTGTGATTTTTCTTCACCATATTACATCAATACATTTTTTTTTTTCATTTCAAAAAATATGTTTCCTGTACAGGATGAGCATTTGGGGAGAGACAATACTATATGAAATGTTTGCAAAATTCATTTCCTCTGCTGTATATATATCTATCTGCCAGTTACCCGTGAATGTAAGTGTTTATTGATTCTGCAGTTTTAGCACCAGCACTGTGCAATGAGCAAGAAGCACATTACTGAAACAGACAGGATATAGCTGACTTGTCCCGTTCCCATAGGTCATACTTAATAGGGGAGGGTTAATTCATTGCTTTTATTACATATAAGTGGAGAGTGTGTCCTAGGTCTTAAAAGATATGATACTCAAAGACCACTAAACTGGCTCATGATTGGTATACTTATGATGGATTATTCACAGTGATGTGCCCAGGTGACCAACAGTCAACTTTGCCAGGATTTCAGAGACACAGTTCAAGTCAGCCTCTGCAGATAGGATTCCATGTGACCTTTTGTCTTGACAGGGAACGGGCATGGAGCAAAAATCATCTTATTTTTCTGGGTGGAAAGATTAATCTGCCAATGGAGTTATATCCTGCCAGGCAGGGTTTGGAGGTGAAATTCTGAAACAGACTGGGTTTTTTTTTTTTTTGTTTTGTTTTTTTTTGTTTTTTTGTTTTGCATTATATTTGTATTAATTGTAGCCTTCAGTGACTGCATGTATATTGAAGCTATTTTTCTTTTGTGTGAGGAATAAGTAGAGTAGTATACCATCAGTTTGAGACCCTTGCTAACAACGACCAGGTATCCTTTGTTACCAGCATTCTGAGGACACCGTTGTCTGTGTTTTTTTTGTTTGTATCTGTACCTGTAATAAAAGACCACCAGCAATGAGTGATCACTTTGAATACTTGTACAACAGGTGATTATACATTATCCTTGGACTAAGCCAATGCCTATACCCTATGAGTACTTCATAGAGGTGTATGTATCAAAGCAAATTTATACTTCTCAAGCCATGGGGATGCCAATGACCAAAAATATGTATAATTGATTAAAATGAGTAACATTCGTTATATTTTATATTTTTACATTGTTTATAAGCTCGTGATTGCATGGATTGGTAGAAACAGAAACAGTGTTTCTTGTCTTTAGTTTCCAGTATATGTAAATCCAGACTAGCATGCTAAAACTCATAAATTTCATTTTACATATACATGTAGGCATAGAGAATTTATAGTTGGCAGATTTTCATGGCATAAAAAGACATCTGCAACCCACAAAAACATGCTGGTGACAACCCTTTAAAACTCAAAACAAGAGCTGTGCACTACAGATGCAAGATTTAAGTCCCTGCAGGACCCTTATACATGTATCACTATGTGGTAATAAACAGTTAACATATGAGGTACATGATAACCAGATTGTAACTGAACAAATACTTAATTGTGCATCAGATGTGTCACATACAGTTCAGTAACTTAGTGGCCCCCAACAAGGAAAATGTTTCCTTATCAGTTTAATTGGCATAAATAAAGATGAGGAATTGAACTAAAATATACATTATCTGCAGCTCAACTGGCCTTTGAAGCACTCAAGCTAAGACTAGTAAAGTCTTTATAAGCATGCTATATACCATCTTGAAAACCTTTTTGATTATTCCATAGCTTGGTGGCAAAAATGAGTGGGATCACAGTGCGATCCCACTGATTTTTTTTCACTATTGTAGTGTTTAATTGTCAGTAACCGCATGTGTATCTGTGTGTATATACCTTGATATGTGGACCACATACATGTACATGTAGTTTTCAGCTATTTCATGTAATCGTGAAAGTTATGAGAACTCTTGCCCTTCTTAGTGCAACACTGTCCATAAGTCTTGAATTGTTAGTGGTAGTAACCCAGTTGTAGAATCACGAAGATAAAGTAATTGCAGATAGCCAGATGACCAGCATATTCTAAGTCATATCCAATGTGACTGGCTTCCTTCCAATCAATATTGGATATCAGAGCCATTGGAATTATGGGATAGCCAAAATTAGGATAACTGAAAAGAGAGCATATGTGCCATGAAACCTAGGTCCATACAATTAGTACAAGTTGATACATTCTGATTTTGCTGTGGTGAGCTCATTCAAAAAGCTGATGCAGTGTTCATGTCTTGGCAGTGTACACCTAGTGTACACCATTACTGCTGCATTAATGTTGATGCACTTTGGCCAGAGTTGAAGGTGGTTTTGGCAGTGTACATCTAGTGTACACTGACACTGCAGTATTGCAATTCATGCAGTTTATAACAATTGACAATGCTTCTGCATTGTTATATCAGTGTACACTGTATCAACACTGCAATATCAATGTTCATATAGTGTATCCTGAATTCAGTTTTTCTTCCCTGGAATACACTCTCACTACTGCAGCACCAGTGTTGGTTCAGTGTACTGAATTCTCACAGCTTCTACACTGCTAAAGCAGTCTAAACCGTATTATTACTACAATATTAGCTGATTAGTGTGCGTAATGTGTGCACAATGTACATGTGTACGATAGCTGCTTTATACTGCTGTTCTGTAAGGGAAATATGGAAAGAGTTCAGTCTATCTGAGATAGTATTTGTTTTGGGTTTGGGGGTATTATGTTATTGTTTTGTTTTATTGTGTTTTTGTTTTTTTGGAGGGGGATGGTTGTGTGTGTGTGTTTTTTTTTTTTTGTTTTTGTTTTTTTTTTTTTTTTTTTTTTATTATTCTTTTATACCTGGATGCAGGTCACATGACCAGTCTCAAGAAATTTGACTGTAACCTGCACACAGGGCTATGACCTGTGGCCACTTGATTGATGATGGAGTCAAGATTCTAGGAATTCATGCACTGCCAACTGTCAGACAAGTAGTGTTTCTAAAGGGGAGGCTTCCATTTATCCCTGTCAGTTACAACAGGTGACCAAGATTTGTGACCCAAGTTGGAGACTTCCATAATATCGGACTGAGAGACCTTCACGTGGAATTTTCCCCCATAAAATGTCAAAACAACGAGTACCTTAAGTATATTAGGCTGATGTAGGGATATGCTGTCTACAATATTGATTTAGCTGCCAAAAGCAAGCTGGTCTAAAATCAGCCCCTTTTAGTTTGGCATTTCAGCTTCCTTTTTGTGGGCAAATACCAAATTGGCTTTTGTACAGTGTTTCAGTAAAAACTGATATGTTTGAAGCCCTCATCTTTATTTTAGCCAGTGCATTTGATTGTCCAACATACATGCATGTCATTTCTATTGGTTTTACTGAATAACATTGAATGTGTGCTTTCTTACGGGAGCATAGAGTGCATTTCCATCTTCTTGTGCTGGGTGCTGCTCAGTTATGTTTGTCTGGAGGTAGGAGATGGACAGAGAATATAAATATACACCTGTACACATGTAAGGCCTGCTTGTTAAATGTTTTTGCCTTCAGGGGGAATGAAGTGCCATATGACACAATTTGTATTGCCATCTGTGGGGAATACATACAACTTTTAAGCAAGACTATTCCCACGAATTCCTGAACTGCTCATAAGTGAGCTGTCCAGTGCACTTTATTAATGCTTCATTGATGACAAGATTTAGTAAATGCACGTATAAGGTTACCAATTTGGAAAAGTAACTCAAGAGGCAAAATTGTTTTAATTAGTCATGTAGCAGCATTAGTCTTTCAGTTGTAACCAATATCTCCAAAGTGGCTTTACCAGATAAATCAAGAATATTTTAATGAGAAAGCAAGCATGCATACAACTCAACGTGGTACAATGTGGGCTGGTTCCAGCCCAGCACCATACAGGCCAGGACAATGCCACTGACGACAGTAACGTCATGTATGAAAATGAGCCACGCTGCTGTATACTCCCACATTGGTAGATTAAACAGCATGTGACAAGCGGGGATGTTTAACAGATAGGCACAAGCACTCAATAGGAATCAGACGAGAATATCTGTGGCATGCAGCGGCGGCCACTGTTGGCATTGTGGTAACGTGGACTACTGATGCTGAGGCATGTATCATGCCGATAGCCCAAGTGGATAATGTAGCCTCATTGCACTTCTATTCCTTTCTAAGCAGTGGTCTTGTCATCTTGCTGTGGCCAGGGTGGGTTCACTGCCGGGACTTCTCACCTCGCATGCAGAATTTTGGTGAGTCCAACAAGTAAGGCTTATGGTCAGTGGTATATGTGCAAAATACAATAAACCTGCCTATAAATCCTAGTGTTCTGAAAGAAGTTTATTTATTCTTTTGCTTATTTAAATTCAACTTTATTCTTTAAAGAGTACATTTAATATGGTGTAAATATCACTGTGCATAGCTGGATGCCAATTAACAGAAGTGGAATAGGTCATAACTTCCAACCTAAATGCATTGAAATGCACCTAACACATGTCATACCAAGAGGAAAATGTCTTTAGAGGAAGCACATCATCTATATTGATATTAAATCCCATCTATGATGGCTTTATGTGTATTTTTGAGTTTCTGTTTGGCTTTAGGTTTATGAATTACATGGCATGTACATATAGTAAGATTATACAAGTAGCTGCAGTGTACATTTGTGTTGATTATAGAGTTAATGAGGTTAAAATAGACAGTGAAAGTTACGACTTGATTACGGATATAAAAAGTTAAGCTTTGGAGATCAGTATGTCATATATGTTAACACAAAGAAAGAGTGATGACAAGGCAGATTAGATATATTGATAAAAACATAAAGTGTTAAACATGCCAAAGTTGGAAGGCATTTCTGTGAGAGACAGAGGTGTGATAGTGAAAACGAAAGAGACCTGTATATACTCATATCTGTAACAAGAAGCAGTGAAACACCACATGGCCAAAACGAGTTTAACTTACATGTAATGCAATATTGCACATGCTGATCAAGAGAGATCGAGCCCTTCAATACCACAACATCTGTTAACAGAGTTTTCATGTTTGGTTTCTTGCTACTATGTGAGGCTAGACGCCTGCGGCAAGTCCTCACTTTTTGTCCTACTACTTGTGAACTGGGATGCAAAGAGAGGAAAGAATCACATTGGATTGAATTCAATTTTGATATTTGCTAGAAGAATATTATACTGACATGGGCTTATTGTATTTGTATATTGCTATTATAGATTCTCTGTTTTGTCTGCTAGTTTCAGTGACCTTTCTCTGTGTGTACTTTCAGTCCCATGCAGTGTCAATTCATCCTATTGATCTTTCACTGAAAACATCCACTGAACACCTTGTGTTTTGCTCTCAAATGTAGGTTATCAACCCATTTTAATGCATGAAAAATAATATTGCTGTGAAATTCAGAGAGTTAAAAGTTGGTCATACATGCCATCTAGATATGTGTAGAAATCAAAATGTTTTTTAGCATCACAGATGGATAATTGTACCGTCAAGATCTTTCTTGTCTGCTCATTTTACGTGTAGGCCATGCAATAATTCATAATACATACATGTAAAATATGTTCAATAAAAATTACAATGCCTTATCATTTGTCTAAACTTTGTTTTATTCCTGTAATATGTCAGGAGTTAATAGTTTAACCATTTTGGTCAAGCAAGATTTTTGGTACAAATGGCCATATTACTGGTGATTGAGAATACAAACCAGAGTGCAGTGCTCACTGTTGATTCTACAGTGGGAGAATGTGTTTTTTATGACTTTCTGGCACCTTCAAATAATGCATATACTAGTTAATTTGAAATACAACTCAAGTATGCTCCATCTTTTTAATGAAATTTTTGTTCTTTGAAATTACAGTGTATTTTAAATTGGTTTTTGCCGAAGTTATGAGCAAAGTTGGAACTGATTTCAAAGTACTGGGTAAGCTCATGGTCAATTTGGCCTTGACTCATTAATTCGAGAATCAACAGTGATGCTCTTTGGAGATACAATTCTCATGGTAACTTATACATGTATACCTGTACAATTCGTTCAGAACGCATCTTGCTAATTTGTAAGTTAAAACTGTATTTCATTCAAATACTCTTGTGGTAATAAAGGCCTGTGTTACTTTGTACTTTTACTTTGATACCATAAATATACTTACTTAACATGTATAAATTTTCATGGTTTTTGGATTTCCAAATTTAACTGAACTTTAAATCTCACCATATTGAACATATTTCCTATGTAAGCTATATATTAGAATACTTTTTCCGTGTGCTTGTATTCACTCAACTTTTGTGCCATCAACAAAATAAAGCAAAAAATACAAATGCAGAAAAAAAAATGTGAATTTCAGTATTTTGAGCAAGAAGGGTGTTCCAGTTGACAGAACATGTTATTATACTCAATTCTAAACATAAATACATGACAAATTCTTTGGCTGTTCTTTTGAAGCCAAATGCTGGCAGTATGCATGTGGGCACAATGCAGAAGGCATGGCTGCCCAATGGTTCACAGCTGATTAGTTTTTCTTTCATGCAGCTATATCACAGATCACTGTCTCTTCATATGGATGTAAATTCAGTTTTGTAGTCTTGTGATCATACATTATATACAGGTGATATTACTCTGTGATGTTTCCATGTCAAAATTGATCAGATTTTTGGCTACTTATAGCCGGAAAAACAACTGTGTCCATGTATGTACATCTCTGTAAACTGCAGTGATATGTTTGTGTATATATTAGGAAAGTGTGGTATTACAGTCTAGCGTTTACATGTATTTTGCTAAAATTGGACAGGTAATTGATATTTTGCCTCAAGCAGAAGCAGAACGACCCCAAAATTGAGTACTTTGTCTACCTGCAATAATAAACTGCCGCATGACATCTGAGGACCACTGACTGCAGTTTAATAGCTCATGTTTTGGCTCCATTCCACAAGGCTTCATTGTTGACTTGTCATACAGGTACCAATCGATATTGGCTCTCTGCAAGCCTCTTCAGTGTGATCCATGTCAAATTTGAAACGTGTAAACAAGTACCTTGATTTTTAAATGCACAGAAATATAATAAAATGTGGCTTCAATTCCTTGGTACATAGGTTGTAAGTCTGCAAGTATTCAAGTTTTTCATTGTTGGCTCAGGAACTTTAATTGTACATGCAGCAAGACTTGTATGTTATGTTCCTTTGTCAGTCTCAATACATACATTGTACATGTAATACAGTAAGTACATGTATAGACATATATTATATGCAAGTACATCCAAATTTGCACATGTTAGTCCCACCTGGGAGAGCTTCAGTGAGAGACCACCTGCCTTTAAGAGCACATTTATCAAGTTCATGTACCTTGTGTTATATTCTTCACGTTATTTGACCTCATTGAGAGACCACCAGCTTTATATGACCATATTTGGGCCTGAGCCGCCCTAGGAGGTAGTGTCTCATAGGAGGGACAACTGTAGTCCTATACTTTCTGAGCTGTCCGTCAAGCAGTATAATATCGTCTAAAGGAAGTGGCTTCTGCATTGCAGTTGATCGACAACTTTTATCAACCTATCTCCTTCAGTGTCAACTGCAACTAAAGTTGCACTCCTTTTAAATGGACTGCTCTGAATTATAGCAAGGCTAGATTCGTGTCCCTTGAAGAAGACCTTTCATTCAACTAGCAACATGCCTGTACAGTTACATAGAATGAAATAGTCCAGGTCAACAGCTTTTCTTGGCAATGCACCCAAAGCAGCCCAAGGAAAGCTTTCGACTCAGTCCAAAACATGGCATGTAAAGAGTTAATATACAGAATGAGTTAATTTTTCTACCATGGATATAGAGATGCCTTGCAATTAATTGCTTCTCTCAGACTGTCACATGACTCACATGGAACGCCAGGAGTATTGAGCTCAGTTTTGGTCTTCTGGTCAAATCGGTGACACAATAGTGTCCGCTTCCTCTAATCTGCCCAATCCCAGCATTCAGCCATCCTCACCCTGTCAGCAAGTTCAGTAGGAAGGAACCTGTTTTGGAAAGTTCAATTTCACATGATGTGAAAGTATATATCCTTTAATTAATTCTTTAATTAAGTTGTTGTTGTCCTAGTGGCTGAATGGTGAATGTACGTGTAGACTGTATGATTTGTTATACATGTATACAGGTACTGTGCTCATTATGGTACAGTGGTACCTGCTATTTAAGACCACCCCTACAGCCAACAAAAAGTGGTCTCATACTGCAGGTGGTCTTAAATTGAAGGTATATTTAACATGTAAATACAGCAGAGGGTCTTGAAAGAGTGGTCTTAAAAAGACATGCAGTCTTAAATTGGAGGTGGTCTTTAGAGCAGGTACCACTGTAAATGTATTTATGGACAGACTGATTTATTGATATTGTGCAGCTGCAATTAGCAACACAATGTACATGTATCAGTACAAATTGCAGATCCTTTTGACTTTGAATCTCTTTGTATGCATAATATATTTAGTGAAAGATTAAATTTAGTGAATTTTATAGGATTAATTTCAGATTGATTAATGTATTATTGAGTATACCTGTACATGTGCTGTGTGTGGATTTTAATGGAAAATCAAGTTCTTGGTTGGTTGGTTGGTTGGTCGCTCAATCGCTCAGTCGAGTGAGTGAGTGAATGAGAGGCATAGAAGTGTCAGTTTTAGTCTCCTTTTAAAAATTTAACACTCATAGCTTGACAGTTTCTTTTACATGATGTATATCCATAAAAGGTTGTGTAGAAAATGTCATCGTTCTAATCTATAGGAGAGCAAAAATGTCCATGCAACTGTCAGTTACATATCACTATCTTTGAAATGTTCATCATATAAAGATGGGTGGGATGGGTCATAGAAAGGCTGGGTCCATTCACCCAGCTGTTGTGCAGATAGGGTTTGGCCATGATTGTTTGCCCAACTGTTGGTGTAGTGGGATTCAGCTATGCTTATTTTCCCAGCTTTTGTGCCAGTAAGGTTCAACTGTGCTATCTTTGCCCAAGCATTTTTTGCCCGTAATGTTTTACCATGCTTTATCTGCCCAGCTGTTGTGCCAGTAAGGTTCTACCATGTTTTATCTGCCCAGCTGATGTGCCAGGAAGGTTCTACCATGCTTTATTTGCCCAGCTGTTGTGCCAGTAAGGTTCTACCTTGCTTTAATTGACCAGTTGATCAGGATCTATTCGGAGCATCTATCTGGCCAGCTGTTGTACCTGTAGGCTTTGGCACCCAAGCATATTCACTAAGTTGTGGGCATATAACCAGTCCCTCATAAAAATGCAGGCTTGGTATGCCCTACAAAGTCTTCTAATGCAGGTATGAATGCAACACAGTATGTGTAGCTGAATGGATTGAATAGCCTTGCAATCTTGGGTACATGTACGTAGTTTAGGCCACCAAAGTTTACACACCATTTGTTGTCTGCTTTACAGAACTACATGTAAGGCCCTGAACCGTTTGACTCGTAGCAGCCAGATATGGCAATGGCATGAGAGTCAGCTAAACAGGCAAAGCACCTTGCTGCATTTCGTAGAAAGTCTTCTCATTTGTTTTTTTAAATCTTATTGTTTCTCATCATGTATATGTACATGTACCCCACATTAAATCTTAACAACAGAGTCGAATCTAATTTGCACAGGGTTTTGATTTATGTTTAATGTCTCTTAAAACAAAAACAAAATAACATAGAAACCAAACAAAACAAAACACCCTGCCCCTTCCCCCCCCCCAAAAAAAATCATGGTGTGTAAAACCAGGAAAATTTAAATTTGCTAAGTGTAAGTGAAAATTCTGACATTGAGCTGTGGCATGTACAAATGTAAGGTTACAGCTAACTGCATGTAGTCTGTCCTAGTGCATTGAGGGGGATAAAGGGGTATTCAGTACTGGCATACTGGCCATTTTTATTGATCAAACTTCCATAATGGAAACCTTCTTTACATATATTTTGCATATTTTGTACCAGCTGTTATTTCTGAATTTCTTATTTTCTGAACCTCGTCAATGCACTAGGGAACACGTATGATCTGTGCCAGCACACCGGGCCAAGACCCCCCCCCCTTTTCAATGTATGCAGGTGAATATGGATAATAGAACTGTTTGAGGTGTACGCATTGCCTTAGGACTGTGCCACTGCATGGCCTTGATTTCAAACACATTAGATATTGTGATGTCTAAAGATAAAATATGCAAGTTCCTGGGACATGTTTGATGTGTGTATCAAAGATACTGGATGACTGCAGCTGTTGTTGCAAAATGATGTAAATGGTTGAATTGCAGATTTTTGACCACATCAGGTGTAGAAAAGTCTCTGACAAGGAATTAAATCAAGACTGCACAAAGCTTTAAAGCCTCATTGAATTAAACGGGAAGAAAAGAATAAAGCATCTCAGCTAAGAGTGATGAGACCTATGAGCTCTGAAGTGTCGAACTTATAAAGCCAGGGTCTTTTTCTTTTCCTGCTGAAAAGAGTGGAGGAATCCAGGGCTGGGTCTTTATTAATCAGTTCAGAATTTGTAAGAAAAGAATGTTGGTAGTTTTGTGATTTGGCAGAGTCCAGTGTTTTCTGATGGGTGTGGGTTTATTAATTTATTTGGTCATGAAATGGTGACCAAATCCCCATTCTTTTCATTAAGCCCCCCAAAAATATAAAATATACTTATATGCTATTGGACACGATATTACTCAATTATCCATTCAAGGAACATGGACAAAGTAAGAAAGTTTTTGAGATTTGGCATCCAAAAGCATGTGACTAGGCACCATTATAAAACTTATATTGTAACTAATTTTCATGCATACTTGACGTTTACCTATTTTTCAAGGTCACAGGGCATTATCTTGCAGGTACAAGGCGATGTTACCATTCTTTCAACTTTTGACAGCCTCCATCACCAATCTGAATTTGACACAAAAGAAGCATCATGGAGTGATTCAAAACCCTTTTTAAAGTCAAGATCATACCTCAATATTTCACCTACTTTTTAAGGTCAAGAGTGCACAATGGTAGTGCTGCTGCAACTAAAAAGGTTTTTGAGATTTGACTTCCAAATTGTGCATAGATATGCACCGTTGAAAAACCTTTTAAACATGTTTGACTTTGGCCTATTTTTTAAGGTCACAGGACATTATCTTGTATAATTTGGTTGCACCTGTTGATAAATAAAAACATTTAAAAAAAAAGGAATCTCCAACCACCACAATTTGTATAGCACTTAAGGGACTGCACTTAGTTCAAACATGAGCAACCTTACATAGTTTTTCAAGGTCACAAGGTATTTGGTACATAATACTTGCTTGTACCTTAGTGTGGCACCAAACCATAATGGAGTTCACATGGAATCAATGTAGCAATGTGATTTTCTTTTCTGTTTACTGGAATTAAGCCTGAGCCCACATTAGATTCTGTGCAATGAAAGTGGATGACATATTTTAAACCTATTTTTGACTTGGCAAATCTTATTTTCCTTGTATATCATGGGTGTGGTTGGGGGGTATTAAGTGCTTTGAACAACATCTTGTTGACACATGTAGAAAAGCAGCTTCATTTTCAAAATGTAATTTGAATGTAGCATATACCAGGAATTATGGACAAGCAAAATGAACAGCTCCATGTTTGTCTATATGTTAAATAGTTCGTGATAAGTTCTATGGAATTAGTAATGGTGATTGTTGTCAATCTAGAATTTTCATGCTACGTTTACAATATCATCAGGTTTCTTCTATATGTTCTTGATGTTTTCTGTTGAATGTTCCAGGTTTGAAAAGTTGACAGTGTACATGTATCTGTCTCTGTAACAAACTCATTTTTATGCAGATGCACTGTTCTTCCATAAACCGCAGAAGTGAAATAATTGAGGCAGATTGCTATCATATGGAAAGAAAAGGCTGAAAATAAAGAGAAAAAAAAAAGAAGAAAGAAAAATCGTAGAATACTTGTATCAGTGACTATCATATATGCTCAATGCCTGGCTTCCATAAAAACCATTTTCTTTCCTCAGATGAACCATTTGACCTAGGTCTTCACCTGAAGCAAAAATTGTATCTTCACCAAATTTTACTCTCAGATGAGTGATAAATTATATTGTTCTCCGTGGATACCATCTTTTATTATATCAAAGCTACAAATTTGTGATAGAATGCAAGGAAAGGGATCAATCAAAGGAATTGAATTCTGTGCCCTAAAGGCAGGAGTTTTTTGTTAGGTGCAACAATGAATTGCCTAAGCTACTAGTGCATATACAGGAACACTACAAGCACATATTGACCAGACATGTCAGCCATGCAAAAGCCCCCACTGCTTTCAGAGAACCATTTGACTCAGTCATGTACCTTGCAAAGCACAGATAGCTGCAGAGTTCACCAGTTGTCCTGTAGACTGTTGTGTGCATGCTGGTTTTGGCATGCTTAAAAACTGCAGTAGTTTCCTTCTAAGTACATGTGCTTCAAACGCCGACAAGGGTGCGTATAATTTCAATGGGTTATTCTCTTAATTGTGTTTATTCATGATGAATAAGGTGATAAAGAGTCATTTTCCCATTTGGAGGCTCTTGGTTGCTGTGACACATTGGGTATATAATTTAAATGCAGTATTCAGTCAGATTCTGATCACCATATATTTCTTTCAGTTTATCTTTTTATTCAAGTTTTAAGGGGGTGTCACCAGCATGTGACAGTGTGTGGAATGTCACAGCTAGATTTACAAAGGAATGGTGATGTAACTAGCACTTGCATTGGCTTGAATTATGTGGTCAAGTTTGTGAATGAATTTTGGTTACAACCACATACTATCACAAAATATCAAGCGAAAGTATTTTTGATTCCTGCATTTACATTTTTATAAGACACATATAAGTAAATATTTATATAGCACAACATAAGTAAATTATGAAAATAATAAATGTTTGAGTCTTTGTAGACTTTAATATTATATTTTTATGTTGATGCCCCCAGTTGTGCTGTGTTGATCAGTTTTTCATTCACAGTTATTTTTCAGCAGTCAGTCAACAACATGAAAGTGGATTCAAAGCCTGTCTCTGTGTGCAGCGACAGTCATGGTGATTTTGTTTAATCTGATAAACACTGTAAATGATAAGAATCATTGAACTTTTCATGTTGGCAACATAGATGATTAAAGCTGCATTCAAAATTAGGAACACTGAGTTTTTGGAGACATTAATTGCTCCAGGAATGTTCGAGTTCTCCCACAACAAGTGCCAGGTTCTCGTTTTGTGCAGTTTGATCAGAGTACATGTGGCATCCACTTCATCAAACCTCAATCTAGCTAATGGCACGACAAAATATGATGAGAGAAAATTAAAGACCCCTCACAGAGCGCACAATTGCCCACTCATTTGTCTTGGCAAGTAATCTGCCGAGGAACAAAGATCAAAGATTTATCAGCCTAACAAGTAAATGCAAGTGTATGATTTATTTGCTAAGACTAGCCTCAGATGATTTTTTGGGTTCAATTATTTATGTTGAGATTTTGCCAAGCATGTGGGCTAATTTGTCCATATGGTGTGATCTTTCTGTGACTGATATAATACATTCCTGTTGGAAGTTACAAAACTGGTACAACCCATATAATAGATTTGAAATGTTGGTGTCAGGTTAATTGGCAAACTGCACTGAATCATATCTGTAGATCAGTCGTCTTTGAATCATGTTAACTACTGATGAATTGTCATAGTGGCAAACTTCGTGAAAGTTAATGGAACCAGATCAGTTTGATTATCTACACTCAATTAAGGATAAAATCATGTGATTCATTTTTATATTTTAATTTATGTAGGTAAAATTGGGGAAATGGATTTTTTTTATGTTCCCACCGCTTGATGCAGGAGGGCATATACATGTAGATTTGCCTTTGTCAATTCGCCCATTCATCCACCCTACGTCTAACATGAAACTTGTGTCCCGCATAGCTGCAAAACTACTTGACCAACAGGTGTGAAACTTTACAGGATTATTAATCAATATATGAAGGTGTGCACCTGAGTTTTTGTTTGTCTGTGTTTTGGTCTGTGTGACTGTATAACACCCTTATTTCATTGGAAATGACCATTGTCCACCCCATGTCCAACGTGAAACTTGTGTCTCACAGACATGTTCGTCCAAAACTATTTGACTTACATGTACTGTTATGAAACTTTACAGGATTATGAGTCAGTACAATGTGCTCCTGGGGTTTTGTGGTCACATGTACACGTACCTTAATAATATGACACTCAACACTTGTTTATTTCAGCAATATTTTATGACTTATCCCTGACTGTTTCTAAGCTAGTGGCCCTATGACAGCAGGTGGAGGCATCTGTGTCCTAGTGGACATGTTTCTGGGTTTTTTTATAAGAAAACCTTTAGGATGTAGGTCAGTTTGTGACTGTATATTATGAGCAAATACCCAGTATGACGCATGCATTTATAATTTCACGATAAAATCAATTGTTTTGTACCTGTGCAATGGAGGTAAGCATCTACCAGGATATGGGTGCGCTTGTACGTGCATGTAGATACGCAAGCAGTAGCACCAACATGTCTGGAAGTACAGAATACTTACTCTAAGGTTGATGATGATTTGAAGCTCAATGGATATTTAGAGAATATGACTATGGATTTTCTGAAAAACAGATTATTTCGTAGTTACTTTCATTGCAAGAGCAAGACGTTTTGTCCTGTTTGGTACAGGGATTTAGCTGCAGATACAGGTACATGTACTCTCAGTGTTGAGCTACACAGTTTAAGAAGCCACACAACTAATGTGAATGTGTCATGTTGAACCTAAACGTAAACATAGAGGTTTTCATGTAAACTACATGTACATCAATTTTACTCCTCATCAAATTTATTAATGTTGTTAGTTGAATCAAACTGATATCTCTGATTATATATTAATTAATTACATAATGTACAGACACAATAATATCATGTCAATGATAAAAAACTTTCAGGCATCTTCCAGTCTGAATTGAATTACTTACATTTAAAAGTATCCAAAAATATTTGCAAGGAAAACTGTAAACTGACCCCATTCCTTTTGTTCGTAAAGTGATTAATGAGTAAAGGACAAAGTAACAATCAAATTAACTCTTTCAGTGCCATATTTTGGACTGAGCCAACAGTTGCCTCAGTACGCTTAGGGTGCATTGTTCTCAAAGAGCACCAAGGAAAGCGGTTGACTTACATGATGTTGCTTATTCTATATTACAACAGGCATGCTGGCACTAGATTGAAAGGAACGTGTTTCTAGCATCCATATTATAATTCCAAGCAGTTCCATTGAAGTAGTTCAACTTAAGTTTCAGTCAGCAGTGAAAAAGTTATGACATACAGCACAGATTGCAAATTTGCAGGAAATATACATGTACATCCAGCCTTGCCTGCACGTATGGACATATCCATGTTACAAATAGGGAACCACTGGGAGACATTTACTTTTGTCTGTTATAAAGTTACTGCATTCTGAACTTTTGAACTACACATATTAAATGGCAGTTTACTATTTAATCATGAACACAAACACTGTTCAAATTTTGATATGCTGTGTTGGCAGCAAAATTTATGCTTTGACCAAACACATGCACTCAGGCAGAATGGTGAAACAAACAGGAAACAGCAAGGACCAGCAATTATACAGTCAACTTTCCTGTATAAATACCACTGGTACAGAACGCTCAAGTGTATCTGTCTTTATTTTGCTTTTGCCTTCAGCATTTGATCTGGGTTTTTTTTCAGTTTTTATGCAGAAATATATCGTTGATCTTGTTCACTGACCAAGTAGATAATTGACATAAACAACTGTATACAGCAAATTGGATGAGAAAATACAGTTTACTAATCCTAGTATATGATATAAATAAATTTCCACACAGCCATTTTTTATGTTCAGTAAATTTGTGGTCCTCAATAACATAAGAAATACAAACAATGTAAAGTGCATCAGGACTTTAATTTTTTTTTTTCTTTTTTTTTTTTTAGGACTTTAAATGTTACTGTACCATACATATATGTATGGCTGCTCACTTGAGTATTGAGGATATGAAAATCATGCAGACATAAAATTTACCAATGGAGAATATTAAACTTTGAGGCATATGTGTCTGATATTTTCAATGACTTGACCTGAGGATAATGCTCTTGGATCGATTAAAGTGATCTGATACATTGTGCGTGCGATATGCTTCATTCTAAGAAAATGTGTGGGTTTTTGTGCATGTTCCAGTCTGGCCCTGTCTTAAGTGCATTGCCAGGATAACAATCCTGCACACCCACACCAATGGATCAGTGTTGGCATATCTGATGGTGGGTGAACTTCAATAAATTTTACTTGCGATTTACATGTACATGGTATGATATCACATGTTTGATTGCTCAATGGAAATGAGGCAGTTTTTTTTACAGGAGATGTACATGTATTGTCAGATTGTGTGTAATACCTTATAATTGCACTATTTAGTTTTCTTTGCAATTTAAAATGTCAGGTAATTGTCAATTTTCTTTCTCATTTAATTGGCTTCTTCCAACACATTTTGTTCAAAATGATAAAACAGGGATAACACATATAAACACTGTATGATCTGTTTTGATCTAACCAATCGCTTTTGCAATCCATGCTTGATAGATCATATAGTCATCAGAACCTTATATCAAATTAAAAAAGCAAGTCCGGTAAATTTTAGAAATTTAACACTTTTGTACAAAAAGAAATTTCCTTCACGAGCATGGAGATATTTGCAATTATAACATCACTTGCATGCAATGTGTATCTTCAGATGCACAGTTTGCATTATTTCAAACTAAGCTTTTTGCATTGGAACAAGAGTGTAGCAGATGATACTAGCTGCCACTTAATCATTATCGTGGCAGGATGTCAAACAGTGCCTCAGTGCATTGGTACAGGAAATAATTTTGCCTCAATACAGGGTGCAGAAAATAAGAATGTTTGAAAACTAATGGCCAGTACAAAGTACAGGAAATAAGAGGGCGCCCAGTATGCTGGTAAGGAAGGTAAAATGCCCCAGTACACCAGTACAGTATATCCTTTAGCTGCCCCCCCCCCATCTTTGACAATGAGATGAGTTATTTCCCTCACTGTATTTGCATGTGGATAGCCTTGTCTTGCTTCAGTCATCCGTCAAAAAGTCGGAAGCAGCCCGCCATGACAGACAATGTAGAGTAGCCTGACTCCAGGCTTCCTACATGTATATGATCAGTATCTGAATGTTGTTAGAATCTCTTGTTATCAGAAATTTGAACATGATGTCTTTAAGGAAAAATTATGCAGAAAAATCACGAATTTACGTGGAATTAAATGCAAAATGAACCCATTGGAACCTCGGTTAGGTGGATTGAGGGACAGTTAGAGATTGACGTGGAAAATGGTGTATATACATATTAGAAAACTAGGTGTCATGGAAGTTTATACTAATTGTTAATAGGGATATGAGTGGCAAGAAGATCCCTTGGATGGATCCTAAAACATAAAGGAAACAAAAGATAATAGTAAGACAGTGCATGCATGTAACAATTACCTGCATATTGTACATGTAGCCATCAGAACGTGTCAGTTGAGGAAAAAAATTGAAGGTAATTTTGTGTCAAAACAAAGACAACACAGCCTCAAATTGGAGAAAACCTGGGATATTACCTTCAATAATTCAATTAAGTGTCTCTTTTAATGCAGCAAGGCTTTTTAGTGTTAATTGATTTTGAAGTTCCATAATTGATCAGGAGAAAAAATAATCATTACTAATGTGTTCTTTAATGACTCAAGTCAGATAAAAAGGTGGGAGCAAAAAATTTTTGTGCCTTTTTTTTTTAAAAAAAATTTCCTTCGAATCATTAATACATGGTGTGTACAGTGGCATTGGTCCATAAAGATAAGTAAAACCTAATTGATATTGCTTTGCCATTTTTCACCCCAAAATAGGCATATCCGTTAATATTAACTGTATATGCTTGTGTTGGGCTTACCAGCATGCATGTACTTGTTCAGTTAATGAATAAACATTACTTAATGTGCAGACTACTAAAATACCTGAAAATAAAGTGGCAACTTGATCGATGACTGAGAGACGAGAATGTAAACATATTGACAACACAGCCATAAATGCAGTGTACATACATGTATGCTATGAGCAGTCAGGGCTTACAGATGAATTATTTTCTTTATATAATATACAATTATAGACTTTTCAGTGGATAGACATGATGTGATATCAACCAGAAAAACCAATGTCAAATGAGGCGAAGCCGATGTCGACACTGCTTCTTCTGGGATATATCCACAGCATGATGTCTATCCAGTGAAAAGTCCATAATTATTTCGTTAAATAATAAGAACATGATTATCTATATTTACTGTTAAAAAGTGATGAATTCTTAAATGGTGATTACAATGGACAAATAATAGACATGGTGTGGATGTCGACCAGAATAACCAATGTTGACCTCCGCCTCTGCCATTTTCCTTGGGCAGTGGCACGCGACATTGACGCATGCGCATACACAAAATTAATGTCATGTGGCCAGCAGACTTCACGTCATAGCAAAGCCTCATACGACAGGAATTATCCAATCGTAACTGCTTATTCTAAAATTATTTAATGATAAGTATTGCACCCTTCCTATGAACTCATGACATCAAAGAGTTGAAAACTTTACCCCCACAGGTTTATCAATAAAGGAAATGGGGCTTACAGGGACACAAGTGCATTATTGGTAATTCAAGACATCAACAGAGAGACAGCAATGCCTCGCTGAAATTATTCCATTAAAGTTTCATGAGATCACAAACCATCTGTGAACCCCATGGAAGGAAACCAGCAGTTCTTATATGCCACTTTGAGAGGGTGCCAATAGGGTGGTCCTGGGGTGGTCTAGCTATGCCTTCATAAAAAGTTCATGTACATGTATTCATATAAACATTAGATTTGCAAATTAAAGTATACATTTCTGGAAAGGTCACAATCAATAGATTACGAAAATTAGCACTTACTTAGCTACCTTTTGCTTACATTGTATATTTGTGGCATACACAGCTGTCTGTTTTATCAGAAATAAAAGTATGATGTGTACAGAAATTTGGAAATAAATTTTTGATTTGATCAAACCATGATGATTGACATGGCTGGTTTGATATAGCTTTTTCCCAAAATGAACATGAAGGTATTTTTTCAATTCAGATTGACAGAACATATGCAGAGAAAGTAATAAGGAGAGCAATGGTAATCAGTTGATCTGAGTGTTGTCTCAGTGATTGCATAATGCTAGCTAGACTGGAGAGACGGGTACTCTTTGAAGTTTCGGTTAGTGTGGCATCCCATTGCCAAGCCTTGGAAAGAGAAATGGGGGTCGGACCCACCCTGCAAAATGGCTCCAGATTGGCTATCCTTAGAGGAGTTGTTCACAGCATGTAGATCGAGAAAATGTTGTGAAATCAGATGAGTGCATGCAAAGACAAGATACTGTACTCCTTCCTACATGCATAAGAACCCAACATGAAGACAAGATACTGCATTCCTTGCTGCATGTATAAGAACCCAACACAAAGACAAGATACTGCATTCCTTCCTATACATGCACATGTAAGAACCGAGGATGCTTATAAAATTAGGATGTAAAAAGCCTTCGATTTAGAAGCCATAACTTTGAACATTATAGGTGCATGTAAAATGCCACAGAAACAAATTTTTGATCATTCAGACGACAATGAGGTGGTAGTAGTGGTGTGGGAGTATTAGAGCCAGATCCTGTATTGGGAGGATGACAATACTTATGAATCAGATTGTGGGCTCATGAGGTCTTTATATGGGCACAAATCAGTTAGGAATGGTGCATACATCATATCAAAACGTGTGGTATCTTGACTCTTGCTGTCACTGCACGAAGGCGACAGAGACATGCACTTACCTTTGTCAAATGATGGCAGAATTAAGTGTTCCAAGTATTTAGCAGCTGAAGCTCTTCTGATGAGTGACCTTCACGCAGAACTCTAACCTGTCACACAAGTATCTGCAGGCGTTCTTTCAGAAGTACGGGTAATTCCTTTAAGCGGTAATTAGAGATAATGAGGAACAGAGTGAAATTACAAGGAACTTAATTCAGCATGTTCAGCTGTGGCTTTTAAGAAAATACACATGCATGTCCAGGATTTGTGAGATCGGGTTAGACAGATTATGTGGTACATGGAGGTACATATTGCATTTAACTGACATTTAGAAAATGAAATAGAAGTATTAAGACAATGTTCATTTTGTAATCATTCTTTCCTCTGACTTCAGACCAAGATGATGATGTTTGTGCTTCAGTCAAAGCAATTTGTGGGATGAGTTTGAATAAGCAATCTTAATTGACATCTGAAATATGGACAATCACGACTAATAAACATGTTCTGAGAGTTACTGACTGAAGACGGGTTATTATGTCTTTGAGACTGATATAACCTTTTTAAAAAATTTTCTGTTGAATATGTTTTTGGAAAAATAAATATAAAAGTGAAAAGTTAAATGTTCAATGTTTCTGTATTTATACTTTAAAGGGTACATGTTCATGTAGACGGTGCCAGGAATGGACAAGAAGAGTATAAGCTTTTGGATTATGGCTATATATTGCAGGACATTTGACCTTTTGAGATAAACGGGAATGACTTGTAGAATTGTGACAACAATAGCCTAACCTTTGCACAGCAATTAAGGAGGCCTCTATATTTATGTACCATGAAATGTTAATGGCTAGGCAGAGATCAAATAAAAAGTAATTCTTGCATTTCATGAGAAAATTTGCCAATGACACAGTAAATACAGGGTTTGGAAAAGTTGCACAATGGGCAAATATGTATACAAAACCCAACAATATTAGAGTGCACATACGCCATGTACATGTAAGTGTTTGGTATTATGCAAATTGGTTTGGAATATACATGTACATGTAGTCACCGTCTGATTTATTTACTGACCGTTTTCCATATTTAATATTTACAATTTAATGGCACATGCTGGAATACAGGAATGCAATGTGCAACACCTGCACAAATTTGTCGTAGCAATTAAGTGTTACTCAATATATGATATAAAGAAATATAATAATAATACCACAAAATTATTCCATTATGACTATATATATACTTTTACTTCATTTCAATATGTATACCATTTGCGTTTATCAACATTTATTTTGACACCATCTTGTAAAGTGGTCAATTGTAGCAGATTTTATTGACAGTACATTCACTTCATAGCATAATATTTCATAAAATGTACTTTAAAAAATAGCCAAAGCGGAATTTTATGTGCAATTTGGCTTTGCTGATTGGCAGGTGTTCATGTTAAAGCTTAGTGAGATATGTACACCATATTATGCACTGCCACAGGGACTTGTAAAATTTAGAAGGTTTCACTGTTGGACAACTTGTTTGTCCAGTGTATGAAATTTTACAAATATCAAATGCAACTTACGTCTGGTACATGTTAGAGAAAATATATTTTACCAAGTACATCTTATGGAAGTTGCATTCAACGTGTTGCACAGACAATAGTTTTCTCTCTCTACAGTAAAAAAAAAAAAGAAGAAGAAACAAAAATAAAAACTTAAAAAGGCACAATATAGAGTATTGGCAAGTCTCATTATATCTCTTGTCACTTTCCTTTTGATAACACAGAAGATACTGACAATATTGGTGTATTTTTATAATGAGCTTTAACTCATTCCATACTATGGTCACAGACCTTGGTCAGTGCCATAACCAATGACTTAAGACTATAGGCATGTTGGTACTTGAATGAAAGCTCTTTTCATGAAGAATTCAAATATGCAATTGTCGTTCTAAGTCTACATGTAGGTAAATATACAGAAAAATCAGGGACTGGTATGGAATGAGTTCAAATTGAAGAAATGAGGTGCAGACATCATAATTGCGAATACATGTACATGCTCATGTAAGGGGCACTGTATGCTATATAATAGCAGGAAAAGTTAAACTGACAATAGAGTAACTCTCAATGTTCCAGTACTATCAGAACATGACCACATACGTGTATGTACATGTATACTGTACAAAAACAAAACAAAAAAAAAAGAGCTCCCCCTGTGCCTTCACAATTGGAGGTGGGGATTGACATTGTATGCACAGTATAATATGTTTTACATCCTGTATCCTCAAATGAATGCTGAAACTGTCATTACAAATTAAAGTGTAGGTGTCATTTTTATGAGCAAGACAGATGAAAGTATGCATTTCCCATATGGTGTTTTGCTGGGATATTACATGCTCTAAAATAATTAATATATGTGAAAAAAAAAGCAGTTGGATTAATTGGTCATAATATGTACATGTGTAATTCCCATGTCATTAAATAATCGAGCTCTCTTGTGTCAAAAAGGATTTCCATTCTGATAGATTGTACATTTTTCAATGAGGCAGAGAGAGAGAGAGAGAGAGAGAGAGAGAGAGAGAGAGAGATCGGAGGGAGAGACAGACAGACAGACAGACAGAAAAGGAGAGATTTCTGAACAGACATGTATATCTATTACCTCATACATTTGCAAGTCCATCTGTTTTGAGAACCTTGGATAATGAGTGTTTTTGGTGGGTTTGAGAAAAGCATTATATATATTGTGTTGAAAGCTTTCACCCACATGCATGGTGTGGGAGTACCTCCACTTTAATTGTTGGTAAAGCAGATTCAAGGCTCACACCCACACCATATGAGAGTGACTTTTTTCAGTTAAATTAAATATATGAATTGCTGCTGCTTAACACAGCATTACAGACATGTTTGAGAGATGCATGTAAGACCTACTCATAACAGGGAAAGGCAAACATATTATTCTAGAGAAGTGCCCAATATTCTAGCGAAGTGACATTAGGTTTTAAAAGCAACATTATTATTGAAACAATTTTTTTTTAAATCACTGTGAACTGACCTTGAATTGTTATGTCTATGACATGATTTTATTGATACAGCTAGTGTACTCAATTCTTGCAATTAGGAGCAAAGATGTACGTGAATGCCATATCAAGTTATCATTTTAGTTCTGCTAATATAGCTTAAAGGGCTCCATGCAGAGTAATTGAAAAAGGAAGCCACTTTATACACTTGCCATACATATATATATCTATGCAAGAACATGGCGGGACTAGTCCAATCCTTATTGTGCTACTTAACATGCATACAGGTACATGTCTCTGGCTTGTTCCCAGGTACATCTTAATACACTACTTGAGCAGATACGTTATTTCTCAAATATCTGTATGCTCTTTTGACTTTTATGCTGGGAGTCTCAATTATGGCAGGTGGATTATCCTCAGCATACATACATTAAATCAAGCAGCCCAGAGAGGGGGAAGGACAACTTGTGTTTTGTGCTTGGACTAGCCAGTTTGCACTTTGTAGTACTGTATTCATCTTAATAAGTGCACGGTGTGCTAAAAAAAAAAAATCATCCAGAAAAGCTGAAAAAAATGAAGATTCTAAGTGTAATAATAAATTTTACTTATTTGAAAACTACTGGGTTATTCTGGGTGTCCTTTCTTTGGAAAAGCGGGGTGTGCACTTATTAGGGAGTGTACGCTTATTAAGATGCATACAGTATTTATAAATGCATTATTACTGTCTTTTGTACATATAATGTTTGTACATATAATGTTCATTTACAAAGACCTCTCCTGCATAAGACCCCCAACTACAATGTTTATGAACACTGTCTCAGTACATTTTGATGATCACACAGAACTGACTTTGGGGGGAAGAATGTCCGTACATGTACACTTAATGTATATGGATGTAGAATAAAATCACAAGAAGTTCATTTTCCACTCGAACGGCCTTAACTTGGTTATAATGTATATAAATTTGTATGGACTCAATCTGGTTTTTCAAGTGTACTGTCATTACAGGTCCATTTGGCACAAAGGTCAAAGAATAATTATGTGCATCTTACACAAGTAAAATGACAAAATTGTCACCAGAAGAATAAAAGAATTTTCCTTCAAAACATCAGCAGTGGGATTTAAATTGCATACATACCGGTATACCTAGGGATCAGAGATAAAGAAACATCAACCATGACACCTTGCAAAACAGATGGGCCACAATGTGTGGCAGCAACATTGTTTCTATTTTCAATTGAATGGACCAACACAAAAGGAATGAATCGTAACCCAACAATTATATTTGGCACAACAAAGCTTTCCCTTCTGCTGTCTAGGCTCCTTGGGTAAGTTCATCAGTTATCAAGCCTGTATGGTCAGGTTCCAATGTTAGTGGTGAAGCTACATGTAACACACATATAGTCATCTACACATGGCTCTAGTCTTCACACAGACATTTCTTAAAAATTGCTATTCAAAAGAGTCTGGTTTAAAGTATGTGTCCATTGTGAATTTAGTCTTCAGATACATGTACTTTCTTCTCTATTGTTGATTATTTATAATACATTTCTACTGTAAATGTACATGTACCTAGGGGTGGTCAGTGGTGGTTCTGCCAACAGATGAAGGATCTACATATTGACCCTGTCCCACAAATTGTAGCATTTAACTATGTTAAGTCAATGTATTTTAAGTACAAAAGTATATTAAGGTACACCTATGAGAGATGTACATGTACAATGTCAGGTAACAGTGCTTTTGTGCTTCTAATAGGTTCCCCCTTAACTGCCAAAGGCCACCTCTCTTGCAAGGTCACTGTTTTAATGCAAAAAAGTCTCCATGTATTTCCTCCCGCAGAAAGGCCCTTCGTAAATTGATGTGGCCACTGTTCTAATGCATAAGGGTTGGCCTTATTAGAGGAGGACAACTGTGTTAATTTCCTCAGCGTCCATCGCTGCTCATTCTCGGCCAGAAAATGGCCCATTATGATTACATAAATACATGTGGCTTCTGATGGGAATATTGTTGTACGAAAAAAAAGTGAGGACCCAAAGTGCAGAGTGAGGAAGACACCGTCTAGACTGATTAAATCAGTTGCTCTGTGTTGGTGTACATAAGCTTGATCATGTCTGATAGTTTTGAATAAAACATAGCACCAAACATCTTGGGTGTATCTTATCCCTCATCCACTTAAGGTGATACAGGCAGCATTGATGACCAACAGGCATTTGCTGGATCAAAAAGTCTCAGCACTGATGCCTTTGCATGCTGTATCAGGATTGTACAATTATAGGCCTGTACATCCCTATGCTTTATAGTTAACAGCAAGACTTAAAATGAGTCTTGAGTTACAGGGCAGTCACATAAAGATTTCTTGCACGAAGTCACGGACCTTGTGCACGTGGTAAATAAGTAACAGTATGATCCTGGGTGGTACCCGGGTCACAATTAGAATAGAGCCTGGCAGTACATGGAGCTTTGGTGATGAATAATTGTCCCCCAAACACAAATGGTCAGTGATGCCTGCAGAATGGTGATGGCCAATTGCCCTTGTGCCATTAGTCATCATGACCAGGCTCCTCAGCTGGTCTCTTTTCTTGGATTCAAGGATAATGGAGTCATGCAAAGCACAGACGAATATCGGCTACCTCTGAAAGTGCTAAATGGTCTTTTCTTGTCCATTCCTGCACTGTCTATACTTCATCATGCTGTGGCTGCTAAGCCAGCAACATGTGGAGGAGTATTATTTGGCTGTACATGTTGGAGTTGTTGCATACACATATACATACATACAGTGTACTTGACTGTTAGATCAGACGGCGTGTACTCCATTTAAATTTATATCATTTTTTAAATGGCTTCAAGAGTCACAAACTTGGTGAAGCCCATTTTCATATTATCTCGCTTGCTCACAGATAAGATTGGTTTGAGATGCGTAAATTTAGTAAGCTTAATGGGAGGTAGTCATGTTGACTGTCAACCTGTGCTGCCATCTAGGCTGCAGCAATAAACATGGCTGGAAAGTGGGCTAATTGATGTATTAAACAGAGCCAGATGAGATTCTATGGTAAAAGTAACCATTCAAAAAAGCAAAAGGATGAAGAAAAGTCATTCACTAAAGTTGTAAGTTTTAAAACATACAAGGTGATAAACATGTTTAGAATATTTCATCCGTTTTTCAGAAAAAGGGTTATTTCTGGATGGTTAAGTAATGGAACAGGTACAGAGGCCCTCATCGTAGCCTAGCAACTGGTGGAACCAGAGCAGGTCTGCAGTTAATATTTAATCAAATATCAATACCTCCTATTTTGGAAGATTGTGGCCCTTTTTGGCCCAGTATTCTGACTGTTTTCCACATTATAACAGAAGCATCACAATCCTGATTAAAAATTCACAAGAAGCAATTTAATCAACAGTAGGGGAACATGCACTGCAAACATGTTTTAAATTTCCAGGAATTTCTTGCATCTTGGGAATTACCTACAGAAATTTGCCAAAAGTATAAGACTACCTGGAAATATGGTGTGTTTAGTTGAAAGCTAACATGGACTACACATTGTCTGGCTTTATTAAGACATATCAGATCAAATGTTCTGCAAAACCAGCTTCCTTTAATTTGTCACACAACATTGTCAACCAGTGAGTGAAGCCGGTTTTGTTTATCTGCCAGATGTCTCCACCATCAACAGGTGAATACCAAAGGGAAGTTACCTGTAGCACCACCTGCAGGCAGCTAATATGCTCCATTAGATCTGAGTCTTGACTCAGAATTCCTTAAAATCAGGTGCAGCAAGGGATTAATACCTGGGTGTATTTTTAAGTAAAGTGGGTTGATACTTGTTCACATTATCCAAATGGATCCTTGGGAGAGACATGCAAGCATAGGTATCCCACTTTAGCTGAACTATTTTGTAATGTAGAAAATATAGAAGCAAAGCAGGTCATCAGCCGAGACACAGTTCATGATGATATCAAACCAAATTTCATTCTGTATGGCTTTGATAACTCAGCAATATTTGCTCAAGAACACTGGCCATTCAGCTTCCAACAAGTAGCAGACAAGTCGTTCAGCTCACACCAGAAAACAATCAGCTTTGTATACTCCCAAGACTGTTTTATATTACCTGTATTCAAACTTAACCGTGGGCCATCTCTGTGGATGTGAGCCAAATGGGGGAAGAAGAGAATCTTTAATATTGGACAGCAGACACGTTTGGCAGATAGATTGTGCCAATGTTGTATTTCAGGCTAGGCCACAAATTATGTGGTTTTTGTTCTGGGCAGCTCATGTTGTACATTAACTTTATTTACCAAGCTCTCTATATATGCTTGACTGATATATCCCTGAGGATAAAGTGAAACAATAACCCAAGGAGGAGTATTGGCCAACACTCCATTGGATACCATCAGTGAAACAGAATGAATCACCGCAGAAAGTTGATTTTACTTTAGTGGCAGACCACTGCTTGTGTTTCCTGGAGTTACACAGTAATTGGAGTTTGACATTTTGAAATATTGATAAAGTAGAGAATGTCTAACTATATACTCAGAAAAAATAAAGTTAATTTACTATTTGGAATGGCCAAATCCTCAAATTGCAAGTGACAAGTATGTGGCCTGGCAGGAGTAAATAGTCATTGTTTTACTGAGGATTATGATCCAGATCCTGCCTGGGTTTCACCTCATCTGTGGGAATGTATCACTCAAGCATAAAAAGCTTGTAAAATAGAATTAACTCATTCCATACCAGTCCCTGCTCTTTCCTTATATTTAACTAGATTTAAGAGGACAATTGAATATTTAAATTCTTCATAAAAAGAGCTTTCGTTCAAGTACCAGCATGCCTATAGTCTTAGGTCAGTGGTTCTGGCACTGCTTGGCAAGTCATGCCACAGCTGTCGCAAGGGCAGCTGGAGCATGACTTGCCCGGCAGTGTCCTAACCACTGACCAAGCTAGGCCTGTGACCATAGTATGGAATGAGTTCATGGACAAACATGAGTGGTAGAGGAACAGGGATACTTCAGTCTCCAAGGCAAAATGTTTTGGTCGATGAAAATTGTAGAAAAACATTGACGAGTAAATTAACCAACTTTGTGTTTGTTTGTTTTTTTTGTTTTTGCCGGAACAGTGTACAAAAATACATGTGTATTTACAGTGGTGCATGCATGTACATGACATAAAAGTTGCATTAACCTGTCCACTCTTACTGTATGATCTTTGCACATGTACATAGACACAGTTGTCCCCAGACCAAAGTATATGCCTGGAGAGAATTTATAAGTATATGACGCATATTCATAACAATCCCTGGATTTCATTTACTCAGCTGTGCTTTGCTTTGCTTCATTTTGTTTTGCTCTGCTTGGCTTGATCACTCAGATGGGCTGGGCTCTGCTCTGCTCTGCTCTGCTCTGCCCTGCTCTGCCCTGCTCTGCTCTGCTCTGCTCTGCTCTGCCCTGCCCTGCCCTGCCCTGCCCTGCTCTGCCCTGCTCTGCTCTGCTCTGCTCTGCTCTGCTCTGCATTGTTTTCTTGGTCTCATTCTAGGACAAGCATGCTAGATATTTGTTTTCACAAAGAATAGGATTGATACAACATTTTTTCCACAAGCAGTGCCAGAACAATTATTGGAAAGACTTCATTGGATAGATGTTCATGTAATGTAATATCGTTGTACATTGATCATGCAATTTAATACAAAACTTGTTCTTCTCAGTGACAATCAATGACCCCATGATGTGTGACTTTTTCTTTATGCACTCCCATATTGAATCCTTTCATAGTATGGCAGTAACTGTATACTTTGCATACATGTGCAGGCAGAAGTTTATTAGAATTAACAAGCAGTTGGCTGCATGCATTTGACATACATGTACATGTACAGTGTATGTACCTTTACTTTTATACATTCATGTCTCACTCACTCACTCCAAATACAATTAAGATTCTTGATGAAGGATGTGAGGGCAGTGGAGGCTGGTACCCCCCCCCCCCCCACCTTTGTTTATTCTTCCTATTTACAAAATTATTTGTCCTGAAATTTAATTATTTAGAGAAATTTTTTATGTGTGATGGCGTGTGCACAAAATACTTTAACAAGTGCACACATGGTGCCAATATTAGTTCCTGCAACACCACAATGGACAAACCCCGCCTGATATATCCAGTGCAAACACATATCATAAATGGTATTAGTATGCCTAAAGATTCTTCAGGTGTTATTCTGGGTGCTTTAAAAGGTCAACTAAATCTGGGGTGTAGATAACATCATTGTTTTATTCCCTTGTGTTGACCTAGAGTACTTTATCTGATAAAGAAAGTCATTTTCCCTGTCTGGGGGCCGTTTGGTTACTTTGACACATCTGGGGAACAAGTAAAGTGCATTGTTTTGTCAGATTTTGATCATTATATGTCTCCACAGTTTTACTGTTTATCAGCAATAGGAGCGTCTGACAGGGAATTGAATATTGCATATAAAATACACAGATCGTGTTCCAAGTTCTGATTGGAAAATCACTATGATGTACGTGGATATCAGAAATAAGCTCCTTATGTACTGAAAATGTACCAGTACTGCATGGTGCTCATACATGTACATGTATATTAATCATAAATTTCATTCATACGAGGTATTTCAGGGGATGGATGGGGGTTATGAATGGTGTGCCAACACCGTTCCCCCCCCCCCCCCAACTCAGGAGAGATTAAGTTTGCTAGAAAAACTGACTGGTTTCTAAATGAGGGTTAAGGGCAAAAGTCAGGGTTGCTTGAGCAGATCCTTTGATGTATTCCCATATGTCATGTGTTTATGTATGATAATTAATCAGATAAGACAAGCAATTAACACCAGTGGAACATGCTGTTAACTTTGTGTACACACATGTATGTATATCTCAAAGCGAAAGCGATTACCTTGGATGTCATATGGCAGGGGGAGTTCTCGAATTGTTACATGGGTAATACACGTATTGATCATTCATTAGACTGTTCACATGAGATAATAGAGCGATAAAGAGAGCCATAAAAGTTCACCAGAGGGTCTTGGTTTTTAGACGCTGGTTACAACCAGCTTTTTTTTTATTTAAAGTAAGTTACTAGCTCAGAAATAGATAAGAAAAAATCAATGATTGGTGTTGGGTGTGGAAGCATAAAGCTGTCAAAGTCAGAATGTGACATGAGTGCCGACTCACTGGTCATTTCAGCTAAGTAAACAAATGCAGCAGTGCCAGATTGCATGAGTTATCAAGGTGGCAACTCAGGCAGAAAGTACATGTTTGGTTCCCCGTGCTCAGATGCCAAAAAGTTTGTCTATGACATACATGTAATGTGGAACTTGTATGGCTCTAGCTCATCCATTCTTCCAATCCATTCTCAGCAGAACTGTGCTTCAATTTGCCCCCAGTGGTATGTGTTCATAATAAACAGTGTCATAGGAGAGTAAATGTGGAAAAATTTAACATCAGACTGAGCAAGTATGTCTACTTTCACATGCCATTCAACCAAAAATTCCCATGATGCAAAGCTGCTGGAGCTTTCATAGTCTGATGGCGTGACTAGAGGATGTCAGGCCTGGTAAATCCTTCCTGCCTCCATTAGTAACAAAGATTTCTAGCCATACCAGTACTGTACCTCAAAGACAGAAATGGTTTCATGTCAAAGATACATGTACAATCATTACCACATCAACCAGTCAACACTTCACTGGTTACTCTAGCTCCTTGTACATGACAGATCTTTGTTACACCACAGATCAAGTGATGAGAGACCATCACTCAGATGAGCCATCTGTCTATTGACACTCAAGGACTTTTTGATTCCAAATGGTGAATATCCTTGAGATATGTGGTTCAGCCTATATGGGAACAAGATTAGCACCTTCGTATACTTACCCATTCATTGCAGATGTGGAGGAAGACATCTTGTCAAAATGCTGTCTGAGACCTACATGAAGGAGGGTAAGGGGGGGTTTTAGTACGCTGGTACAGGTAATTATTTTTCTAGAGTACGCAGTACGGAAAATAAAAATCTTTCAAAATTTTGGATAGTATGAAGTACAAAAATAAGAGGGCTTCTAGTACGCCAGTACGGTAAATGAAAAGCCCCAGTACGCCAGTATAGGAAACCCCTTACCCACCCTCCTACATGTACATATTTTGTATGGTTATGGCTCAATGAGGACATGGTCAACCTACACTGTACATATATGGACAAACAGTGAAGAACTCACAGGATTTATAAACCATTTAAAGTCAATTCATCCCACCATCAAATTCTTCACCACATTCAGTCACAAGGATATCCGAGTTAAGTTGGACACTCTGAATACAAAGAGTCTGTAGTCTGATAGGATCATATACAAGGAAGCGGTACACAACACAAAACCTACAGATAACCGTACATGTATACATGTATCTCCATTTCAGACCAGCAAGTCCAAAACACTGCAAAATACATTTAGCTGGACCTTACAGCCAGCTACTAAGGGTCAAAATAATCTGAACCCACCAAGCTTATTTTGAAAAAATGCCAAAAAATCCACACTATAAAGCAGCTAGCCTGACTATCTGCATCTTATTGCCAAGACTCATTATCAGAGATGAGAAAAGCATGTTTACTTATAGACAGAGCCTCTGTTCTGTTCTGTAATACAGACAATGCTCACAACAGTTTAATCAAAATCAGGAAACATTTTTCATGATGATTATTGAAGTACCAATCCAGCATGCTTCAATTAGAAAGTACAATGTACCTGTATCATTCATAGAACTGGGGCACCATACAGTTTTCAAAATATGCTGCAACATTTGGAAATAAGCAAATCAAGATGGGGTTTTCAAGAGCAGAAAAGCCCAAAAATATTTTAGTAAAGTAACTGTAAAGACTAGAATATCCAGCCTCCGCTACCCTTGGAAATAAGCAAGTCACAATGGGGTTTAGAAGAGCAGAAAAGCCTGAAAATAAAATGTCCAGCCACTAAGTCAACTTTGCACATAGTGGACACCACTGGTAGAGTACACAACAACGGGATGAACACAATAGTACTGCCAAGGGTGGCATGTTTTAAATACCATAACCTTGTGTGTTTATTGACTCGTGGTGTCTGCCCCAAACAGCATGTCAGCCAAATGAACTGCCCCTCAGTGTAAGTGATCTGGGAACAATTCTACAGAACCATTAAGGGGACATGAATCAACCATTTGGAAGCCATTTCACCAAACAGGATCACCAGAACCTTGAGATCAAGGTGCAGATCCTCACACATCTCCACTCCACCTAGCTGAGCTGAAACCTTTAAAAAAAAAATTATATAAAAAAAAATAAAACAGAATCAATCAGATTGTGAAAGGAGCTTCTTGATTCACCAACTTTGCACTGTGGAACCATTTGGTTTGAATGTCTTGGGAAAGTAGGCATAATTTTTCAGTTGTATGCTAAATGTTTTTAGTATATACATGTAAATCATTTATGTTTACATGTATATATAAAAAAAAACATGAAGATTTATCTTAAGTCATGATCAAAAAGCATTAAGTATGCCACCAGCTATGATTCCCCACTGTGTGAATTATTCACCACCAAACACCATGTTCTTAGATGTTTGCCTCGTTGAAACCCTCTTTGAATTGCTATTTACTCACCGGCCAAGTTGCATGCAGTTTCCGTAAAAAAAAACTGACTGCAAACAGAGCCTTCCCACAATCCATAATGAGACCTGCCTTCCAAGACAACTAGACCACATGCTGTTTTCTGCACAGTTTACTTGTCAAATGCTGATTATGTCTGTAGCAGCATGATATATTGTAATCTTTTATTGCACTTGGCAATTTGAATTTCTTTTAAGTCTTATCGTATTCTTATGTGGGCTCCCACATGAATGGAAAAGCGTTCTTTGATACTGGCCAGACTGCCAGTGGGACACCATGTTCACTGTCATAGTTTCTTGGAAGCATCCATGCAGGGGAAGTTCTAAAATCTCCTCGTCTGACTGTAGTGTTCACCTATACTCCCCTTTACTTCCCAGGTAGTCCCAGTAAATTGCGTTTCTTCATGTCACAGACGCTTGTGTGTGGTTTTCAACTTACGGTTTTCATGGAAAGAAACAGAATATTGCCAAGCTTTGTCAAATAAGCTGGGACATGCATGTATGGAAATTTTAGCCCATTGAAGATTCATGGTGCTTTGAAGGTTCAGGGGCATTGGGATCATTTCATACTGGCTGTTTACCTCTGAAATCCAATATGCTAGCGAACACACGGCACCATGCCGCGTTCCATATATAGTCATGGAAAATGAATCAGCAAGAAGATGGAACAAGTTTCTGTCTATAATGGTGATAAACTATCTTACAATATTCACCAAAAAGTATACTTGCTGCAACCTGTTTTTTGAAGTCGGTCATAATTTAACCCTTAACTGTTTTGGTGCCACATTTTGGGCTGAGTCAACAGCTTTCGCTCGGAACACTTTGTGTGCAATGTGCCCAAATTGCTTTGAGGAAAGCTGCTGATCTGGACAAACGTTTTGTATGTCATGGCATGCTGTTTTGACAAGGAACATGAATCTAGTACCCTTATTATAATTCTGAGCAATTTGTTTTAATAGGTATAGTTCAGCTTTAGTTGTAGTTGGCACCGAAAGAATGAAAGTGTAAATTTCCAGACTTAGTAGGTCAACGACTGTCCGTGGCACATATTGGGCCCAATGTGTCCAAAGCATGCCAAACAAAGCTGTTAACTTACTCTATGTTTAGACAATTATTAAGGCAAGTGGGTACTTAAGTGAGAGACCTTAATTCATATGGGGAGTTTGAAGGTGAAATTTATATGATTTAGATAAGTCTCATAGTGAGCACTCAAAGTATGGATTGAATTAGTGATCAATGTACACAAATATATACATGTACCATATTTATGACATCTGAGTTGACTGAAATAAAGCATGGTAATTATTTGTACCGACAGATACCTGCACAAGGGTTTAGTTCAGCTACCTAAAACACTGAAACCTGTTTTGAGAGACCACTGTAATGAAAGACTGCCTGCCTTTTCAGACCACATTTCCAAAGTCCCTTTTGCTATCTTTCCCATGTTACTGCACCTCCACTGAGAGACCACCTGCCTTATGTGACCACTTTTTGGCCTGCCCTTCTCAAAACAGGTTTCACTGTATTCATTAGAAATAAGTTCCATAGTGAAATAATTGTGCTCTGAATTTTTGCCTTAGCACGTACATGTACATGCATGGCTTAGTATTATCAATCACAGTCAAGAGCACAAAGGGATGAAAGATCAGATTGAACCTCAGCTTAATAAGCATTGGGGTAAAATACTGAAAGGAATTCATGTGTCATGCACACATTTGCAGCACTTTCAGGCAGAGCTTAAATTTTCAGAAGTAACAATGTCTTAAATTCTTAATTAGAGGTCTTGACACCTGATTTCTGTGGCTAATGAAAGGCTTGTTACACACGGTTTTGCCTACAAGCGACACCAACTATTGCAGACAGCTGTCAACAGAATTATCAGCCCTCAGTTGTTTGCTGTCATGGAGGCTGATGTTAACCTCACCAGCCTCTCAAAGCTAAATTCCTCATTTTCATCTGAGGATTCAGGCTAAATTACATGTTTACAGTTCAGTAGCTACTCATTGCCAGTCTGTAAATCTGCAAAACTGCTGGCTTCTGAAAAATAAGGTCGTTCGTTTGATGAGGGCCCGTAAGTCATTTAACAAAGGCTAATTTGTTAGTACAGTCCATGTGCAGAGGTGTGTGTCAGTTCACCAGATCAGGAATTACAATTTCCTGATGTCACTGTGCCTGGGGAACAGCTACTGAAGTTTGTACCTGCAGCTTTTTCTGGATGATTTCGAAATCTATTGGCAAAGACTTTCATATTTTCTTTGCAGTGAGATGTGTGTTTCAAGTCTACTGTCCTGTAAGATCATTTTTGGCATGCCCTCCTGCTCTACATAAAGGAAAAAAATAAGGGGTTAGTTGTACAACCAGGGTTTATTAATTAAACACAGTAGATATCAATTAACCTTCCCTGCCTTGGATGGAGTGGCTGCTCCCATAATTATATCAAGCAACTTTACATTTTTTAAGGCTTTCATGTTGAATAATTTTAGCTTGTTGCTTGTTACACCATCTTTTTTACTATTTGCCATGTAATTGTTTCAATTGTGTCTAGTTTTATTCATAGTTATGCAGTGTTTATAAGATATAATTTACCTGCTTGTTGCTGAAAATAGCAAACTTTTTTCTGCTAATGTTTCTTGAATCAAAAACCGACTTGAAATTAAGATTGAATAGAATAGAATAGAATAGTAAAGAATAGAATAGAAAGGCAAATGTGCAACACGTACCACATGGTGACCAGGTGAAAATAACTTCCGCACCAGTGAAGGCAATTATCAGTCAGTGGGACTGGGCTGCCAAAAAATCATAAGAATTGTTGGATTTTAAGGAAGCTACATGTGTTGGTTATACATGTAAGGATCGGACCTCTTGAGAAACATGAGGTTTAATTGTGTATGTACATGTATACATGTACCAGCTCAGCTTACATACCCCCATTTCTCTCTACAGCCTTATGTGGTCTTGTGCAGTATTGCCTGCAAAATATATATTGCCATGTATGTATACCTGCTGTGGTGGGTATCTCTGTCCGTACATGTACATGTTTCTTACTTTCTCTCAATCTGCCAATTACATTGACTGACCAAAGTGGCTGCACTGCATTTGTATTTCTGCTCTGAGATTTGATAGGTCCCACTGTAGTTGACTTTTCCATGGTCAATTTCTGTGATGAAATATGTTGATTGAATACTTCTTATTTTCAAAGTGAACATGAAAAACTTACCGTTTTGTTTTAAATCATCTAAAGGAAGGAACAAAAAAAATCAGGCAGTGATTCTGAGTAGTTAGTCATGAACTTATCTTAGTGATTACATCATGTTATGTGGTATGGAGTAAAGTCCAAGGAGACATCGATCCTTTAGAGCTCTATGCAAGCAAGGCTCTGGGCCAGGTATTGCTAGAGGCTGGTACACTGTATATGGAATGGCACATTCATTCCTAGTGTAAATTTTCAGTTTGACCACTTACATATGTATCATGCATGAAGAGGTTTTGTTTTGGAGGGAGACTAAAGTTGCTGCTTTGATCATTCCTAAGATTGGGTAACTATGCATAGGTCTTGGACCAGTAACCCCTCAAGGTCGGGTCAACTGATCCACAACTTTTGATCGAGTACTGAATACTGTTGCTGTGTCTATTGGATGTTAATATCATAGGAGCACAGCATCCCAAATTAAGTCCCATCATAATTTTGGATAGGAAAATGCTTATCAACAGTGAGTTTTTTTAGAAAGGCACTGCTACTCTAGAAAAATTTTAAATCATTTGATAACTTTGTGTATATTTGGAGACATATTTGGCACGGAACGGTTAATCATGGAGGTAAGGTACACAAATGCACCTGTTAAAAAAAATCTAATCACATGACCCCCCATTTTCTTGGTTTTAACTTGCTGCTATCACTCTGAACTTGAAGTAGAATGCAAAGGAAGTTGTGGTTTTATGTTTCGAATAGGAGAAATAAGCCAGCGAATGTCGCTGTTTTAACATGTAAATGCATTAGGCCTAGGTTACTGTTCCAAGACCTATAGTGATACACACACACACACACACACACACACACACACACACACACATATACACCAGTTGCAATAATAAGCTACACTTTGTACCAGATTTCTAAATTATTTCTAAGGACATGTACATGTATATTATACTAATATACTTTTGCCTTACTTGCTATAAACTTCCAATTTCCACATTGCTCAGGCAGTGAGTATGATATATTGTCTCACAAGACAACATTTGCATACATCTGTGACTGATTAAATGGCAAAAGTAGTGCCCTGATCAAATTAGGTTGTGCAGAGGACTAATAAAGATAAATACTTGTCAGTTTTAATTGTGATAAAGTGTGAATTACCTGCCAAATCAGTGTGACCTGTTTCAGGTACCATATTAGTGAGGTGAACCTGAGATTGAGGACACTTCCAGTTTGACTTCCTGATGACTAAGGTAAAATGAAATTGACAAGATGGATGGGTTTTCGGGTGATCTGCACAGCATGTTATGTTTAGCTTGTAGATGCTGGGTATTGTACTGCATCTTGGGGCAATGGATGCAACTTGAAAGACGATGAAGGATGTTGTCAGTGCAGGAATTGAGATTGTAGCTCTGTACATACAGGCAAAAAAAGCAGAGGAAGTTAAATTTTCAAATTATTGTTGTACACATGTGAGAAACCTAATAGTTCCTAATTTCACAGCAACATGTACATGTGCATTAGTTGGCACTTTACTGGATAAAAAATGGAGAACGTATGCATTTTTTTATCATAACAAGTGTGATTTACATGTAGTTATTTTTTATAGTCAATTATAGGAAAAAGAATGTTTGTGATAGCAAAGCTGGTAAATAGCAGCTATTTTGACACTGTGTCATGGCAACTTATATTACATCCACTTACTTGTTTAGAGATGCTGCTATATAGCCACTCTTCATCAGACTTTTCTGCATGCTGCAACTTACTTGTGACTCAGGGGTTGCCACTCTGCAAGGGAGCAGCTACACTGCATGTATAAGGTCACACAGGGCTTGGTTATACCTGTGTTATATGTTACAATACTGTGTTCATAAATTTCTAAATTATGAGTGGCTGTACAGCTGCTGTATGGCCACTAAAGGAAGTGACAAATATCACATGACATTCAATTCAAACTGTGGTCTGACAGTTCTCCATTTTGAAAAGTGATGAACTGCACAGCCGGGGTGGGTGGGTGGGTGGGTGGGGGCGGGTATATGTAGGTTGCTGGTCAGAACTTCCCTGAACTCTCCAACTTGAATTCTCCTAGAATAGGTAGGTTAAATATGCATAACTGCTCTTGAAGATATATACATACTGAAATAAAGATCTTGTACAATAGTTTACAAGTAGATTTTTATTGTTTTTCACCTTTCGTATTTACTTTTCATGGGTGCTAAATAAAGCTATCTATCTATCTATCTATCTATCTATCTATCTATCTATCTATCTATCTATCTATCTATCTATCTGTCTATCTGTCTGTCTGTCTGTCTGTCTGTCTGTCTGTCTGTCTGTCTGTCTGTCTATCTATCTATCCATCTGTGTGTCTGTCTGTCTGATCAGGGCAAGTGAAGGAGTATAGCATGCTGCATAGAGTCCTGTAGCCAGCAGGTGCTATGGAATAAGTCTATAGATATACATGTACAGTTATATGAGAAGAATGGTGATGCAGCAGAGGCCCCAAGAATATCATCACTATAGTTACTTTATACTAACATTAGGGAGTGGCAATAGGAAATGAAATAACTTCTCAGCATATCAGCCAAATGTTGAATGGCCCTCATGAGCCCATTGAAGCAGCCATATGTTTGTGTAATTCTTTATGCTGGTTGATTTCAATTATCTGAAAGGACTGCCTAGACCAGCAGCTGATGTCAGAACACATCCTCTTAGTTGTGGTCCCTCAATTCCCATTTGACGTTTATCTCTATATCTACTGCTCGTCAGCAAAAAGGCACGTCCCTCACATCAATATCGAGTACAGTATGGTGCATTGTATTATCTGATTGATTACTTTAGGTGGCAGAAATAGACAGATGTGTTAGAAAGTAATGACATGTTCTGGTGGGAATATGTGCAATTGTGCTACCATACATGTGCTCCAGTTAGGTTGTCAATGAAAATATTTGTATGATGGGAAAGCGGGTCAAAGACTGTCTGGTAAGTTTGAACATAGACAAGGAATGGAAGAGTGTTTAATATTATGACTGTCTAAATAGCAATAGCAGCTTTTGAGGTCGATTGTACATGTATATTAATTGTCTGCTTGGGAGCATGATCAGAGGAAAATTAAAGGTTACATGTAAATACAGTGCCCCTTCTGATAATGAAAGTCTCTCTTGCCAAAAGTCACCCCTATTATGAGACCACCATCTTTGTGCAGAAAGCGTACTGTAAATTGCTGTAATTTCACTGTACTCTTATTTTTGCTTATTTTGGTGATGGCGCAAAACTGTGAAAATAAAAACAGTGAAATAGCATTGTAAAATTACTTGAATGGGAATTATGTCCAAAACAGTGAAATGTCAAAAATACAAAAACCGTGAAAATTTATTCACGCCAAATAAAACAATTTATAGCATAAATGTCTTTCCATTGGTTCAGCACCCTCAGGACAGACCACTCCTCTAATGTGGCCACTATTCTAGTGCATTAGGGGCTTGAACTGTCATAGTGTTTGCTTGACTGTAATGAGTGCAGGCAGCGAAGTTCAGGGAATCCTGTTAAATGTAAATGAAAGACTGCCTCCAAAGATCTAATTATTATAGTGCTTCTTTGCACATTCAGTTTAAATACATCTGTGGTTTACATGAACGGGGGTGGGGGGGGTGGGGGGGTGTACTCCCTTTACTTAACATTATGGATAGGCTCTGTGGGAAATACCCTCATTTTTGGACCACTTGTTGCTCTCAAAGACACCCCCCCTTTTTTTTTTTTTTCAAACCATTTATCCGGAAGGCCCCATGTTTTTAATTGTAGCTCCCAAAGACCCCCATAAATTGGGCTCTGCAAGCTCAATTACGGCTCTTTTTCCCTTTTGGGACGTGAACTTCTTTGCCTGTGGTAGTCCATCACTTTGTCAATACCAGCTCTTAAAGACCCCTCTATTTTCTTGTTGGTTTTAGATCCCATTGGGTCTGAGTTTTATACCCTCAATGGAGCCTATTCACCCCAAAAAAGTGGATTCATCCCCCCCCCCCCGCTCCGGGATATGTACATGCTGTTAACAACACAAGCATGAGCACATCCCATGTAGACTGTGGATATAACATTTGGTTCAACGTACATTGTATTTGGAAAACTCGTGTTGGCTGATGTAGGATCAGATGCTTATAAATTTGTTTATAAGTAGAAATTAAACCTTTCACTTTAGAGGTCAAAAGGGGGATAAAGTACATAACTGCATGGCTGGTATGTAAGACTTCTATATGTATTGTATTCTTTTAATTAGAAACTGCCTCAATTAATCTACCCTGCTATCCCTTAATTGATACATTATTGTGCACAACTAAGGTCCACACACACACGTTATACCCCAAATCACTCAGTCAAGAAGAAAAGCCATCCAGTCTTAATGAAATGGCTGTCAAATATCATACAGTGTATGCTCTCAAGTTGGATCTTTGCTACTTTAGACATCCAGAAAGACACTGATATATCATATTGAAATTGGTCACCATGGCAACAGCATGTCAGAGGCTGAAAGTTACACAGTCAACAACATGTTTACTGTGGCAGCCCACTCTTTTGTTCAGTCATACCAACCGCCAAATCCTACTTTTCAGGAAACACATGCAAGCTTTAATTATTGCACAGATTGCCGTTGTGATATCCAGCTACATAAGAAAGCAGAAGTAATTATTTTGTGTAGGAAGAGCTTCCTGTTTCAGGATATTAAAGTTATACTTTCAATGGCAAGAGAGACATATGTTAATATTTGCAATATGCATAGAGCTGTAGCAGTGAGAGTGACTCAATAAGTCAATACTTGACTTCTTTCCTACATGTACATGTAATCAATGTAAACAAATGGGTCGACCTATACTTTCATTTTCCAAAGTAGGTTTTTTTCAAGTAAGAATTGTGTTAATGTGTTATAAGTTCACTTGGGTGTGACTCCCTGTATGCAACTACATGTATTTTAAACCATTTTGGTGTCATAAGTATACATCTATATGCAGTATCATCTTGCAGATGGGAGGTAGAAATAAAAAGCCACACACTTCTTATAAAATTATGACAGTATGATTTCGAGGGAAATAGTTTCATTTATAGAATTGTGAGTTAAATCTATAATTATAGTTAATAGTTTTAATTGATTTATATTCTCACTGGCACATATATGGATTTAATATGGCATTTTTGTTTCCATCATGAAGACAAATTGTCTTTTTATATGGGTATTTAAGCTCTTTCATATTTAAATATTTGGTGCATATGCAGAAATAAATGTTATTTTGGGAATTGTTTAGTCATGTTTCATGTATGCAGCCAGTTTTTAACACTTTGAAACCAGAGCTTGTATTGTCAATTTTTGACTATGACTATCAGAATCGTGATGAATCTAAAGCCAATCGCCCAGGATTGTGTATCCAGTGGTCCAGGAGAGTCAAATATTTGTGTTTTGCCTTAATATGACACGATAATTCAATTTGATAGGCCTACATGTTATTGAGTAAATGGTTCTAAATAACTCCATATACATGTAGTGCCAGTGTTCATGGAGTATAACCAATGTAAGACTAAGGTGTCAGAGTATGCAATGCATTTCTTTTTAATTTGTGAGCAATAATACGCTGAAAGTACTCAATAAACACAAAAATTCTGTGTAGCCACTTCTGTATAGACCATTAATTTGAAGAACAATGACCATCCTTCAGTAGACAAAGACCTTGTGCAATCAGTATCCTTCCCCTTGAATATAGACTGAGTCAACAGGTTTCCTTAGGGACTAGTGTCCGAAGGAATTACAGTTGTTGACCATATGTATGCTCTTCGGATAGGACTCTATACAATTTTCCTTTCAATTGTTTTTTCATTAACACTAAATTAAAAAAAAAATTAGTAGGTGTTTTTTTGGCCAGTTTAAGGGGGTAAGTGTCAGACATATGTTTTTTTGTTTTTGTTTTTGTTTTTTTCACAGACCCAGCTTCAAAAGGCCAGTATCACTAGAAATGTGTTCATCAACCACCACTGGAAACTATTCCTGGGGAGTATTGCAGTATAGTGGCAACAGTTTTCTTGCCAGGAAGCCCAAATACATTTTCTGTCCATTTACCGATTATGGTGACGAATGATTAGTTTGGACAAGGTGTGCACCCACTTGGCCTGGTAACTTATGTGTGTGGGTACATATTGGTAGACCAGAGATGTAGATGGACAGGAAATAAAGCAATTCCTGCACTTGAACTGCTTCAAGTTGTCTTGACTGGAGCAAATAAAACTATTGATGTTCACAGGCTATAGGACTTGGGCTTCATGTAGAAATCACTATAGGACTTAGCAGTCATGCTATAGGTGACTTCTGGTTGACCAATCCCCATCATATAAGGTTAGTCTTTATGGAGAAGGAAATAAAGAGCATGCAGGCAGAATACTGCATGCAATACATGTCAGAGCAGTCACAAATGGGGAAAAAACAAATGATGTATGTGCATCGTGTTAAGATGTCATCGGCTAGTACATTGTATTTCTCATGGACGAAGCATGTGGTTCGTTGCTCTTCAGGCATAGTGTCAGGGTCTTGATAATGGGTTCAACTTAATGGACGCATAGCGCATTCGTTTGAGAAAGAGCACAGCAACAAAATGCTGGCAATTTTCCACTGGATGAACACCACCAACCTTGATTGTCATAGGCGTCCACTTGAATGAATTTACAGCTAAATGGCCATGCTCATGAGCATACAGCTAAGTGCGGTAGATTTCACAGTGGGACAAAATAATGGATCATAGCAATACATGAAAAGTCAGATAATAGACTGTGCATTTTAACTCTCAAAGTAAAGTTATCAGAATAAGGTGGACAGTAACCACTGTACATGTGTAAGTCTTGATTCCTTATGCTGTTGACAGAGTTCCCTCTGGATTATTATGCACCAGAGTATATTGTGTCAGATTTATTTATTGATATGTAATATAAACTAACTGTAAATTACCTCATCCTCATGTGATTTCTGACTCATGGATTATTTCATATGTTTGATGTACATGTATGCTTTAAACATGGGTTATATTTTGTGATAGGTTAAAAAGGGGCGAATTTGATTTACCGTATTATCCCTTTTTGGCACCCCTGCCCCCTTTAAGCGCCCCCTCACTATTCTGGCTAAGAAAAGAGTCATAGTTTTGACAATTTTAACAAAATTCCTCTGTTTTTAGCCTGTTGTATGCCAAAACCAGCTCTGTTATTGAGGCAAATTTACTGTAAATTTCCTAAGTGCCCTGGGTGCTAAATAAGGATTATACGGTACATGTACCTTTAATAGATGCTTGTGTTCACCCCACACTTAACTCTTTTAGTTAGTGCCAACTATGACTACAGTGGAAGTGCATACATGTAAGACACACTGCTCTCCATTATAATAATTAAGGCTACTAGATTCGTGTTCCTTGTGAAAAGACCTTTCATTCAAGTACCAGCATGCCTGTAGTTCCACAGAATATAATGGTCTGGGTCAACAGCTTTCCTCGGCATGCTGTGGATGTGTTGCACCCAAAGTATGCCGAGGAAAGCTGTTGATTCAGTCCAAAACTTGGCACTGAAAGAGTTAGTGATATACATGTATATGACCATGTGTAGGCATTACGCCCACAACTATGTCTTACATGTACATAATGTAGATGTTTCTATGTACAGGATGGTGATGTTCCTTAAAAACTTGAAAGAAATACTGTGTATTTAATATATGCGTTATCTGAGTCCCTGTGGGACCCTTATATCCCTGATAATCAGTTAAATTGAGGAAGTATACATGTATTATGACTAAAATCTGACTGAGCACTACATTTTAACTGTGCACAGGAACTAAGAGCCCCCCCCCCTTTAGAAAAATGCCACTCCTCACTAATATTATAAGGATAAGGAAACACAAAGCAGTAGAACAAATATTTTATATACACTCTGCCCTTTGAAAAACTCAGGCTGATATTTTTACAAACTTTAACCATGCTGAAAGCATCATGAGTGTGGTGCATATAATTTCTAATAGGGTGAAAGCTAATAGCTCAGAGTGAGGTCCACAAGGAAGCCTTCATTCCCCGTAAGGCATCAACACAATCTGGTCTCTTTGTGATAGGACATTGAACTAGAGTGCCTGGTTTATACGAACAGATGTCTCCACAGAATTTTGTCGATGCGTGCATGGTGCAATGGCTCATTGTGTTGAATATATGGCTCTCATGTGCATGTAAAAACATGAACTGCCATTAAACTACTTTCCTTTGATAAACCCATTCAAACTTATCTGATACATTCACCATAATACAGGTATAACTGTTTTTTCCCCCTTCAAAAATTTGATAGTCTTAATTTGAGGGCCTTATATGTACATTATAATGAGCTGTTTGCATTATGATCACCTTTATGGTGCATTCTGTATATAATTACTATTTGACTATTTTAGTAAGTTCCCGCAGAGAGGCGCAGACTTGTGGAAAATGGGAAATTTAATGCATTATTGAGTGCAGTGATGGAGACAAGCATCTCAACTGTGAATAGTTTCTCTACTCATGTCTCACACAGAGCTGCAAGTAGATTTTATACATGTACTTGAATTTTATCAACGGTGCCTGTTAGAGATTTCTCTATTTATCTCCCATTACCACTGCATGGAGGGATTTGATTAAGTCAGCTCTACATACAATTACTTCTGGGGATCTGACTTGCCCATTGATCATGCCTGTTCTGACTCTGATTTTAATGGCCTGCTTGCACAGAAAATGGGGTTACCCATTTTCATACATATAGTTAATTATATATACATGTATGTACAAGCTGGATGGGATCAATTTTAGATGCCTGTTAATGTGGAACATTATGTAACATGCCAACATGAATTTCTGTCTGTTGTGCTTACAGTAACAGACTGCATAACTGAATTCCGAAGTTCCCATAAAAAGAATGGAACCTTCAGCAGTCCAAACTACCCACATTCTTATACACCGGACACAGTGTGCAAGTATGTTTTCCGTGGACATGGGAAGGAGAGGGTACAGATCATATTTACTGCTTTGGACCTGAGTTATCCAGAAGGAGATCCTCAGGATCCCTATGAGTAAGTTACATCTTTTTAACCCTTTCTTGTCTTGGTAATAGCAACAGCAGTGCTCATCCCAATTGATTCTAGTGTCAAATTCCTTGAGCAAAGACCTTTAATTCAAGTAGCAGCATGCCTAGCATAAAAACAAAAGTCCTTGAGTGAAATGAGCTGTCAAGGGTGTATTGCAGCTGAAGTGCATTGAAATTGCAGGGTTAATATGTAAAGGGTTAATATTATGATTTATATCTGGGATGAACTTTTGAAACAATATAATTTATAATGTTTTTTTCTGACACTAAAACTTTTACATGCTGGTGACATCCTTTTAGAACTCAGAACAAGAATTATTTTGCTGAAATTAAAACTTTGAGTATCTATTTATCTGTAAAGAAGTGTTGTAGAATTTAGATTTGGATCTACCAATGAAAATTTAATTTACTGTTTATCTGGAACCAAAAGAAAACTCATTTATCTAGTTTCAAAAGATGTATAAGAACTTTTTCCAAGGTCATACATTATCCAACATAGTGTTGTGCTAAAATTACTTTTGTATTTTTGTATGAGAGTCAATGCAGTATAAATCTCATCTTTTGATCAGTCTGTCTGTCTGTGTGTGCAGGCAGCGGAGAGTCAATCATAAATATCATGTGTCCAATCCTCTAAATCATGAATATGGTAAATGTATTTATTTTCACGTGAATACATTTTTTCAGTTTTAATTTCACTGTGTTAGACATACTTCCTGTTAAACCTATTTAAAAATACTACTTCATTGTGTTTTATGTCCATGGTTTTTGTGCTTAGATTCAAGAAATAAATGAAAATTAGTATACATTGAAATTAAAGTAAATTTACAGTTTATATCTTTCTATGCACCAAGAGTCCCAGCATGAACATGCCACATATAAGAATATGCAGTTGATAAATAATCAATGATATGATGGGCACCATATAGCCATTTGGTTTTAACTTGCATACATACATACATACATACATACATACATACATACATACATACATACATACATACATACATACATACATACATACATACATACATACATACATACATACATACACACACACACAGTTTGGCATCACTTGTCCATGTCATACAATACCCATATATATTATTATTTTATGTACTTAAATTGTTAATTTGTGCCAATGCTGTGTCGCAGCTCTGACATCATACAATATTTCAGGCAACTGCTGCCAGTCAGCCACAGCTATTTACATGTACATGAATGGCTGTGAATGACAGCTGTCTGGGACAGTCTGCTTCCTCTGACAGGTGATCTGTCAATATCAAAGTATAAACCCACAGCTGTAGACAGAATTTAGCTGTCCAAAGCAATACATGATATATTCATTTTTGAATGAAGACCCCTAATTGTGTTTATGATAGTTATGAGCAAACAAGGCGAGTAGCCAGTAGATGTCTCAGGTGGCGGCAACACCACGGTCCCTTGTACTGGCTACTTGCCTTGTCCTTTAGCTCATTAGTCCAGCTGTGCATAAGAAATATGAAGGTCCCACAGGAAAATAAATAATTAATGAAAAATAAAATTTGAATGGATCTTAGCTACTCTGCCTGACATACATGTACCTTTGCTGTCTAAATGTTTTCTGTTACCATGATAATCAAGCCCAAAATACGTGTTGTCAACAGGTCAGTGTTATTTCCCCACCTGCACACAGAGCTACCGACATGTACAATAAATACATCATTTCGTTTTGAATAAACTTTTGCATCTCTTTGCTGCAGCTCTGATATGTGAAGCTCATATTCATCTGAGAACATTTCACTGTTTAAATTGAATCTTTTATGGGAAAGGCTAACAATTGTTCTAAGTGATTATACATAGAAGATCACATGCAAACACATGCACATACATATGACTGTATAGGATTTGCAGATGCTGAAAATAAGTTGACAATGTGGTCTTCCTCTGTATATTCAAGTAATGGTTGTCTTTGTGGCATACACATAGATCACAGGGAAACCAATATGGAATTTCACCAAATCATGTTTACCAACGCATTTCTGAAAAATAATGATTTGCACAGAGACTGGAAAATGTATAAAACCGTTGTATGTCCAGCGTGATTTGCAGGAAGGAGACGGCGGCTGTGTATGTCCAGTAGGCATTGGTCTCTCCTACTATTAAGTTCCTTAATGTCAGGCCACTGAGAGCAAACAAACTATCAGGTGCTTTCAAAATATTTATATTCTGAGTCCATCTCAGGTTTCAAAGAAAATTTATTGTTGACCTATATGTACCGTGAAACCTGTTTTGAGAGACCACTGTGAGGAAAGACCACCTGCCTTTGCAGACCATGTTTATCCTGTCGCTTTTGCCATCCTTCCCATGTTATTGCACCTCTATTGAGAGACCACCTGCCTTATGTGACCACTTTTTGCCCTTCCCTAGGGACAGTCTCTCAAAACAGGTTTTACTGTATACAGTGTACAACAATTTCAGTTTCTCATTTTGGTACCTTAGAGCCCTTTAAACTCTGGCCTCGGCAAGTTTTACGGAAATGCATTGAGCCAGGACTCCCAGGGAAATAGGTGTGGGTGGTATAATGTGAGCTAGGTGGGCCATCATGCAATAACATTTCAAACAATGACCACCATTGTCTAACCAGTGTGTTTCACTTAAAGTAAGGGGACCACATTCATTATTTTTTACACTGCGTTTAAATTTGTATGTGTACATGTAACATGAATTACTTATTACACTTTTTACAGGCTTATAGTCATTTGTTTAAATTTGAATTTTGGGCCAAAATAAACTTCTGAAAAGCATATTTTATGCTCATAACCCAGTACATGCACATGTATAATCATTGACACTGAACTGGAAAAGGTCCATTCCACTAAATTGATAGGACTACATATTAACCAACATCTGTAAAATGGAAAATTCACACCAGCAGCCTGTGGAAAAAAAATTGCCAGCAAAGTGGGCTTGCTCCAACAATTGGGCAAAATTGTACCCATGGAGACATTTTTCCAATTGTTTTGCTCCATTGTTCTTCCCCATTTTGATTACGCTGATGTTACATATGGGACCTGCTCAGATCAAAACCTAGATCTGCTGAAGAAACTAGAAAACAGGGCAGCCCTGATTTTGAGGGCTTTGGGACCTTGAACTCACAGAAACGAGATGTTTTCAAAACTTTGATGCCTGTCACTAAAATACAGACAATTATGCACAAATGTACTCTTGTTCATAAAGCAATAAATGGAGATATGCCAGGATACTTGCAAAACATGGTCACAAAAAATAAGTGTATTTGATTCTTATGTTACAAGAGCATCTGATAAAAATACATGTAGTTAGACACAAAACAGGATATTATGCTGACAGTTTTGAAGTTTTCAGTGCTATCCAGTACAAGTGACCAAATGATATATGAAATGTAGCACAAGTTTTACCATTTTTAAGAAAAAAATATTTACAATTACCTGTGTTCTCAGTCATAGTTTTAATACAAGAATTGATATCGTATAGACTTTTAAACGTTGTACTAGGAATGAAATTTTAAATTTTTTTAAATTGTAATTTCAGGCAGCCATTTTTATATCTTAAATTACATGTACCTATATGTTTTAATGTGAGCATGAAACTTGGCCTACTTAAAATAGTTGGCAACTAAATGTAGTTATTACTGAGGGTAAATAAAGTTTTATTATTATTGATAGTATCATCATCATTATTATTACACAATCATTGTAAAGTGTTGATTTTGTATAACTGGATACCATTTGAGATGAAAGATAATATATACAAATCTGCTTCAGGGTTTTTATGTATTTTACACAAAATACTGATTACGTACATTGGAAATGAAATGGACTTCATGTCTGGTCTACCAAATCAGCAACAGGTAGCTGCTAATTAAAATACTATTGCTGTTAGTGTATATTGCTGTTTATGATTATGCATAAATAAGAAACAATATATAATGTAAACTGTCACAACAAAGACAGGATATGATCATGAATATGACCTTATTTTTTACAGCACCAGACCAGTACTAAAAGCCTTGTTTTATACATACACAAGAAGAAAGTTCCTAAAGTGCATATGTATTTAGCATTTTTGGGGGTTGGCAGTTGCAAACAATAAAAATGTCATGTGCAATATATACAACATCGTCTGCAAGTTATACAGTTTTTGAATTACTGGTCCTATAGGGGTGAAGAAACACCAGTGGAGCATGTCCAAATTCCTGTTTCAAAATTCAGTGTTGTGTCATTGGGTAAAAGGAAATTACAGGACAAATTCCCAGCAGGCATTTAGCCAACATATCAGCAAGCCATGAAGAAGTACACTATCAGGCTATCTTGTCATAGATGTGAAAAGACTTAAAGTGGCCAAATGTGTCTTGTCCATCTGTCTCCGTTTTTAATAGTCTTGAAAATTGATAATAGATCCTTTTGCCCTGATAGCCCCAAGAGAATCATATCCATATATCATGTACATATTGACTGGAGTTCACAGGCTGTAAGACGGAGCATGGTGGTCATGCGTCAATGGTGGCCTTGGTTGGCTGTTCAGTCGATACTATATAGAGCTAGCAGACAGTAGATCCTGTGTGGCTCAACCAGTAATGGAAGGCCATGTCACCTCAATTAAATCACCGTGGCCAAGTGTTGGGCACCCCCATTACATTCTGCTATGTCAGGATTTGGGATCACGTGCCAAAGGAGACATAGGAAGTGTGGTGCGGCACGGATCATGGCTTCCACGCAAGGCCGCAGAGTCTGTGGAAAAGAGCCCATCCATCAAGTGTGCATCACACTTCCTTTCTTTGCAAGATGGCCACTTAGTTTTGCACGGACTTCTGGCTGGATGCAATTTTACTGATGGACTGTTTGCTACAATGATATCATCCACAAATTAATATACCGCAAAGTGGAACAGAATATGCTTTAGGATAATGGTACATGCACATTGACTGTGATGCAGGGACTTTAAGCACTGTGCTACCTCACATTATCTTCTTTAATCTTAGCCATTGCATGTACATCATGAACACAGCTTTACTTGCCATATGCAAGAGAAGTATGGTAAAATGATTACTGAACATGCAAGCATAGAAAAATGGTTCAAATAGTACACTGTTGGAGCATACATCTTTCTAAGCGTTTGGTACATACAGTCAATGCACATATTAAGACACAGTTACAACTGTAACAGATCCTTTTAAATCGAGTATGTCGTTGTGCATCCCACGTGTAGAATCAAATTTGATATTGCCAAAAGATGCAATTAACTTGCTGTATAATAAGATGGTTGTTAAAGTCCCCAAGTTTACATTTCCAATTAACAAGTGATGCTCCTGCCATGAACCATGGGCAGCTGCAACATGTCTGGCCATCACACAGTGAAGACACCATTATTTTTATACAGGGTCTGTTGTTACTTGTGTCAAACCTTTTATGGGAATTTAAAGATGCAATTGCATTCAAGTCCGTGTACAGCACCAGAAAAGTTATTATGACGATATAATAGTGGTCCTTACAGAGTTTTCCAAAAATCAATAAAGTGCCCAGCTGAGGTGAGCACATCTCTTATCAGCATCCATACGTTCCCAAAAGTCACTGGCACCGTTTGACCACCAACCAAATACCTCCAGATCAGAGCAGACATAAGATCCAGTGAGACTGGCAGAAATGTAGATTGCACTTATGTGGGGTGTTTTGTTGAGTCCACTGACACATTCACAATGTACATGTTGTTATTCGTATAGATTTATAACAATTAACTTACAGCTTAATTTGCTTTGGCAATGACACAAAACCAATTAATTATAAGTACATGCATATGAGCACGAGTTAGTGACTATCATAAGGGGAGTGGGGGCATATGCTGGTGCAGGTAATAATTTTGCTTTGGCACAACATGTACAAGGTACGGAAAATAAGCAAATTTAATAGCTGGTATCAATACAGAAAATTAATGGACATTCAATATGCAAGTATTCCTTTTGACCACTGGGGGCAACACTACAAATTTAATGTAGTGGAAAATTCAGAAATCCGTTTTATGTTTCAATATTTGCCCTAAAAATTTCATGAATAGACACATGCATCTATAGATAAATTTGCATTGGAAGAATTTTATGTTAATTATTTGAGTGTAATATGTTTTTCTGTTTCAGTTGTGAAGGTGTGGATTCAGTGGCTGCAGATATCAAGATTAATGGAAAACCAGAAAACATTGGACAGTACTGTGGGAGTAGAATGCCACCCATGCTGATGTCCAATGACAACACCATGGAAGTTGTCTTCACGTCAAAGGATAAACCTTCTTCCAGTAAAGGATTTCAAGCAGAATACAGATTTGTCACAAGTAAGCTACTTTCAATTGTCTGCCACAGAACACACATGCACCACAGCTTTTTTAAAAAGTCAACCTGTTTTTTATACAAAAAATTGTTTTGTTTTTTTTAAACTCAGCTGACTTGCCAGTCAGCTGAGCTTATCTTATGGTCCCCTGTGTGTCATTGCCTGTCCATCCTTCTGTCTCTCCATCTGTCCATCAACAATTCACATTTTCAACTTCTCCAAAACCATCAGCCAGATTCACTTAAAACTTGGTGGGGATGTATTTTGGGTGGGTCTTTACCAAGTTTGTTCAAATGGTCATATGCATGCTGCAGTGATTTTTTCTATTATGAATTTTCCATTCATTTTTGGGCAAAATGTTAAAAAAACCTAAAACATCATAGTGCTACCAGTTCAGCAAACTACTGTCTTCCGGTCCCCAGATATGTCCCAATGTAATTTCAAAGCAATTGGCTTGGTGGTTTTGGAGAAGATTTTTTGAAATTGCATAGTGACACTTCTGGGGACCCACAGACCCTATTTGTTCAACAGGTGGTACTATGAGTGTTTTCTATTTTGTTTATAGATTTTTTGAGTTTTTACTATTTTCAACTTCTCCAAAAGCATCACTAACATTGCTCTGAAACACTGTGCAAATATAGCATGTGGGAGGGTAAAATGTTAGCCTGCTCAATGGGTAGTCCTACTCTGGAATCCCTGATTTTAATGAATTTTCCAACATGGGTACCTGTCAGTTGATGCCTGCATTCTTATTGATTACCACAAGTCAATGGGGATTGTAATAAAAATTTACATTTTCAACTTCTTCTCCAAAACTATCAGCCCACATTTACTTCAAGCTTGGTGGGGATGTGCCTTGGGTGGCTCTTTATCGATTTACTTCAAATGGTCATGCTCCAATGATTTTATGATTTTTTAAATAAATTTTCTTGTCATTTTGCAGTAAAATGTAAAAAAAAAAATGTTCTTTGAAACTGCTGAGCAAATTGGTTTCCAACTGCACACAGACTCTCTGTGGAATGTCTAGACCTTAATTTGTTTGATAGGTGGCACTGCAATTATTTTTTTGCTTTTTTAAATATTTTTTGTGCATTTTCACCTTCCTTGAGTTTTTTGCCCAAAATGTAAGTTGGATTCTCTTCAAACATATTGAGAATGTACATGGACTTGATTACTACCAAACTTGTTTACTACATGGTGGTGCTTTTATTTTCTGATTTTTATAAAATGATCAAAATTTAGGAAAAATCAGTGAAAGTATATGTACATGCAACAGTGATGATGGATGATATCATTCTGAAGTTCACATGACCACTTTAGACTTTGCATGTAAGGTCAGCTGAGCACAGGCCTGTCGCAGGCCTCTTGTCTCTGTTTTTTGCGTAGTTTTGTTGCAAGTGGGACTCCGAATTTGACACTGTTGTATGTGATTTCTTGGGAAATCATTTTCTTTATTCAATAGAGAAAGAATTAGTTAAAAACAAAACAAAACAAAACAAAACAAAAAAAAACTCGTTGATACATTTTTGCAGCTGAAACCTTACAAAGGAAATGCTCTCTGTCCCAGTGATTTTTGTGCAGCTATTTTCGTGAAAATACAATTCCAAGCTCAGCCTTTCATCCCATTTTTCTTCTATTGAAAAGGCACTTCAAAGCATCAGCAGAAGCCATTGAGGACTTGCCACTCCATGTATTTCTCATTCTTTTTTGACATTTTGAATATGTCTAGGGAAGTGCATTTTGTGAGCTGGTACACATAGATAAGATAATTATTTAATTGATTGAAACAAAAAAAAAAAAAAGGCAATATACACTGCCAAACACAATTTAAGCAATGCAGACCATAATGTACTTATGTTTCATGTTCAGTAACCTTGTTTCCACCAATTTTCCATCTGTTTGAGAAAAACCTGTGTATCTGTAGTTGATTGTCAACATATGTGTCACTGCCATAGCAGTGCGTGCAGTAATATAGTGGTATCTGTCTTGAGAGACCACTCCAAGGAAAGACCACCTTTTCAGGATACTTTGCTTGCACACTATGTGTGCACTTTGTGTGTGTATATTGAGCTCTACCCCACTTGCAGGCTCTTTGTGAATATTTAGTTCTGAAAATCTGAAGAATATTTGATCCTGTTAACAAGTTGGATAAATTCTTTATTAAGGCAGTTCATGTATGGTTACAAACAAAATTTAATTGCTGGGTACACAATGCATGAACAGCATTACCCCCCCCCCCCCCCCCCCAATAAAAAAGTGTCCCTGAAAAGCTAGCATGATATCTAATAGACATCTGTCTGGCTGTTGTACAACATCAAAATATTTACATTGTAAAGATACATTGAAATAGACCGCCTGCTTAGGGACATGTTTAAATTGATCTCAAATTCTTCAGATATACAATATATGCAGACATGCATGTGTCTCTAAGCTGTTTACTGATTTAAAGTTTAAAGGTATGTGTAAATGCATTTTGTTAAAAGTGAATATAAGATATCTTTAAATATTTAGAGATCTCCTCAAACAGTTAAATATTTATTAATATATTTGAAAATTTGAAGTTATAATCCAGTACTGATTGAAAATGAAAAAAATGTTCAGTTACCTACTAATTATATAATGATATGTACAGTTGGGCTGCTGTTGAAAGACCACTCCTTGGGCAGGTCTAACATGGAAATGATAGACTTAGGGACCTGGTGAATGTGCTCTTAAAAGGCTGGTGGTCTGTCAGTGGAGTGGTCTCTCCAAAGAGGGTCTACTGTACATGCATGATGACTAGCATCTTCAATTCAAGTTTATTCAGCCAGTCTTTCAGATTTGCCCACCTGAAGATCCATGCTAGATACTGTTGTACAAAAAGTATGTGCAGCTTTATATTAATCCAGGGGCATGTAAAATGTTGAATTGAAGACAGAAACTGCACTATAAATATCCATGATGGTGGGTGTTGTGTTCATACATGGTTCACTTATTTGTATTTTGATATATGAATTAAGGTGCATGCATTACTTATTACCTCCAGAGATCTCCAAAGATCTCCAGAGTCCATATATTGAAACCTGTCAGTGCTGTAATACATTGTATATCAGCTTGACAGTCTTCTAATATTTGCAATTTTGAGGATACATGGCATTCAGTTTGGTAGATATTAAATATTTTTTTTTACATGTATAGCGTTTGGTCTTTGCATTGACATCTGAACCTTAAAGCGCTGATTTAAGACTCGAGTCAACAGCTTTCCTTGGAAAGCTGTTGACTAAGACTACTTTTTGCTTTAGACTAGGCTTGCCAGTATTTGGATGAAAGGTATCTTCATGAGGAATTTAAATCTTTTAATCATTATATGTTTAATGGTAATGAGAAAGTGACTATAGCAGTGATTAGCATTTGACCAAGCTCAGTGTTTGACTGCTGGAGTTTTTTATATGGTGGATTAATACATGGATCACTGGAGTGCCTCTAGGAGTTGCTTCAGTCCTGCTAAAATATCATTTTAAAAAGATGGTTCTTTTTATAAAATTTGAGCTCTTTTGACATGTAGTATATTGTCAGATAAACAATAAATTTAATAGGGTTTTTTTTCTCCAATTTTGGAATACTGTGTGTGTTGGGGTCCTCCTTAAATTTTAATGTTCTTAGCCAAGACCCCAGTTTTAGCAGACAGATTCTTTGATGTATGAATCAAGAACCTCAAGCTAAGCCAGACTTCATTGTAATGAATGCTGTGGATGCATGTTCTATAAATATTCCAAGAAGTGTTCGTGCTTCGTCATGTGTTCATAGTCAATATACACAAAGTACCACACTATGCATAAGCGGATGTCCACATTGTGAACAGTCAAAATGGATACCGTTATATTTTATTGAAAAATATATATTTTGAGGAAAGGGATCAATAGGATGGATGGAATCAAAGGAAGAAACTCTTTGTTGTGGGGACAAACTATAAAAATTGAATGGTTAAATCTTTTAAGGCTTAATTGACTCAGAACAGGCCTTGTGCAGGAAAGGAGGTGACAGTGTAGTGACATGTTTTGTTTCATTATGCCGCTTAAGTTCACAAAAAATAAATGCAATTTTTGTTCTTTATGTCGGCAGTGGTTACAAAAGTGAGTAAAATATAGTGAATTTGAATGCTTGTATTTTGCTGTACAAGTGTGGCTGATATGCTATAATCAACTTGTTGAATTTGACTCTCATCCTAAAAGATAGGAGGAGAAATAAGGGCTCCATCTCATGTCCTGTAATCTACATGGTGTTTTCAGCTTGCTTAAGGTAATTTCCAACCACGAAAAGTGATGTCACTGTCAGCACAAGTATCACAGAAACATGCATCCATGACATAGTAAATTTGTATACTCAATTGACAGCACATTTTGTAGAATCTGTCTGCACAACAGATGGAACTCAAAGTTCAAAGCTGTTGCATAAAGACAAGAGTTTTGAGTAAAAAAAGTGGTTTCTTTTAAAATTTTGAATACTTTAAAAAATATTTAAGACAATATGGTCAAGTTTATTCTTTATGATTGCAATACATTTATCTGCAAAGAAGTATCAGGGATGTTTTATAACTGTAACTGTTTGCTTAGAATGGTGAATGTATCTGTTTCTTTAGAATGAGAATATTTTTTGTGAACTTGATAGTTTGTAGGACTCTTCATTTTTGATAAAAAATTTAAAAAGAACTAATCATGTCTCAGAAAATCCTTGATACAGGTTTGCTCTGGAGTATTTTTAGATTAAATCAATTTTTATTTGATTCAAGTCAGAGAATTCCTTTTGGAGAAACATTCATGTGAAATGAACATTTTAGAGCCACGGCAGGTACTTATTGTCAGTAGTCAAGATGCAATGGTTAACATGGTCCACTGACAACCTTGTCAACATTGAAAGTATCCCTATGTTGTTAATTTGATCAGATTGTACGGGGGCCACATGCAGAACTACTAAATGTGGACATACATATACAATAGACAGCATATTTGTCTACCAAAATGTCCCCAAATCTCAAAATGAAAAAAATTATCCAAAATCAGCTGGACACTGCCTCAAAGACACTGACTATATATATAAGTTATATATAAGACACTGACCATATAAGCTTCAAAGGCTAACTAAAGTGTAGTTAATATCTTTCTCCACTTACTTGTGTTTATATGCTAATCAATCTGATGAGGAAAGTCATTTTCTTTGGGTTGGGGGGGGCAGCACTTGATTACTGTGAGACATTTGGTGCACAATTAAAATGCTGTCTTGTTTTCAGTCAGATTGGCTTCATTATCATGGCTCACTATGCATTCTGCACTCGCTTGACCTTCCTTAATTTACCATCTTTTGGCAATAAATCCACATGTAGACAGTAGGGATAATCACTTGTCACATGTACAATGTACAGTTGATATGATGATAGGGTCAGTTTAACCTGACATATAGGCAAGAATGACACTTTGTCAACCTGTGGGTAGGGACATAAATATAACTTCATCAGTCTAATCACATCAAAAGTGGTGCTGATGAGACAAAGTGATATCAGTGGGACTGACTAAAATTTGTGATTGGGCATTTTAGAGGGCATCTGTATTAATAGGGCTTTTACAGGCAATAAACAGTACATGGAAAGAATTTACAAGACAACAAATACCAGAAATACAGGCAAAAAATATTGTGTTTGGGAATCCAGCTATTTCTTTTTTGACCACGGAATGACCAGATCTAAAACCAGCAACCTTTGGCACCAACCATCTAGCTAAAAACTGGGAATGCACATATCAACTGTTCAAAATCCCCATTATTAAAAAGAATAGTTCATTGTAGATGTACATAATTGACACGGCCCAGTTCATTATGTTAAGGATATACATGTATGGCAAGTTAGCAGTGACTTTCACAAATTACCGAATATAACCTTGGATTCAAATATAAAGTATGGTAAACTATACATTTTCACAAAGCTAACAAATCGAGGATGCTATTCATTTCTATGTCACTTTATCAGTTGGTTGCAATGTGTGTTTGACAGTTACAGAAGTGATCATCATAATTTAGCACAAACATTGCTTCAGCTCATTCACGTCTGAACATATTGGCCTCAAATCTGCAACAAACTGAAGTTTATGTATTGAATCAAAAAAGAGTGGCTCAGATTTTCCAGTTTTTCTCTTGTTTTGTCACCAGATTTGATCAAAGGTGGCTTACCTTTGATGAGACATTTTTTCAACTTCAAACAGCTGTATATGAGGAACAACAAAAGTTTAAAATTTAAGACACTGTTTACATTTAAAGGCTATTCTGTAGTTTGCCATACCAAAATTTGGTAGCTTCATACTGGCATCTTTGTGGCTGTTGAGGAATAGCTTCATTCTAGCTTCAATGTGGTTTGAAGCTAGTGAAAAGACCATTGCAGCTACCTAGGTGGCTGATGGCTTCCAAATAGCTTGCAGGTGGCTACCTACAGCCTGAAATATTTAAATAAGAAGCCAGGCTTTATGCAATGATGAAGGTAGCTTCATCCAGGTGGCTTCATGATGGCTTCCAAATGGCTGGATATTTAAATTAGAAGCCAGGCTTCAATGGCTTTCAGCTACCTTCATGGTGGCTTCTTCTTTGCAGCTACTTGATCATGAGTGATAACATGTGATCAGCACATGTAATGGCTTCAAAAGTTTTGGTAGGGAAAATTTGGAGGGAATCAGCAAGATGCAAACAATTCTTTTAAACTCGCTAGCACAATTTTATCTTTGGCTGCTTGAAATTCTGCCTGTGTGACAAATCATACTGTGTAACAAATTACTAAACTTTGTGCAAAGCTATGGACATGCAAAGGTAGCAGTTAGAAAGCAAATGAAGTACTTACTCCATACATGTACATGTGAACTTTTACCTTCAGTTCAGAAAAATCCCTTTGGGATTTTCTGTTCATTGCATTTTTTGCAGAATACTCTATGATTTTGCCTTGTTTAGCATTGTTATTCTGTCTTGAAATCACTGAAATATATCAATTCTGAGCAGTGTTACCTTCCAATATGGATGCCCTTATAAAATCCAAACATCCTGTTGGGTGTATAGTCGGGAGTGAAGCTAGTCTAGAAGCCAGGCCCTAACGTCGAAGCTATCAAAAAAAGCCAGCTGTCAAGATGACGTTACCTTAAGCTAGAAAGAAGCCACTCAGCTAGAAGGAAGATGTTTAATAACTTCCATTTTTCATTCATGAAGCTACCACCAAGGCTGTAGCTGGCTTGAAGCTAGTAAGAAGCTAGAAAGAACCCACTTTATAGCTTCCAGTTTGGTACATGTAATAACCACCAATTTGATATTAAAATCTATTTAAGTGTAGGAGTTGAAGCCACATTTGTATCAAAGAATGATAGTCACTTGTATGCACTTTGGTAATTGCTGTGTAAACATTGTATCTAGTAAACACTACAGTAGTGCTACAGAATTAATCTTTATGTTGTTTGCTTTCCAAAAATATGTATTCTATGGACTTTTGGGTGTATTTAGAGAGTTATCAAAAGAAAAGTGTCCCTCATATCACTGAAGCTAAATGCTAACTTGCCGTACATGTATATCCTTAATTTAATTAAAGTGTATTTTTTAAATTTAGTGTAACTAGAGTTGTCCCAGATCAGGGACTGTACATACATTGTACATGTATGTAAGTCCACCAGCATCAAAGGAACACCGTGTATTTATATGTGCAGCTTTCAAGACCAGTGGGCAGCTGGCCTTGGATCTCTTTCAGTCATGTACCACTGTTTGTGACAGTCAACAGCCAGCTCCCAATAAACGGTGTAAAAAATATCATGTCATCTTGCATCTTTGTTTTAATATGGACCCAGAAAATAGGTTGGTCAGAGGAAGATGTTTACCAGTGTTATATAATGGATTCATCTTAAATGAATGGAGCTGGAAAACCCCTGTTCGAAAATGAAATTGAACATTTTGGTTTCCAGATTTCATTTCTAACCACTCTAAACATGAAATTTTTAATTTGTGGTACCCATTCAATCAAGCTAACCTTTAATACTGTAGCAGTTCTGTAAGTCTTGCTGAATGATTGTATTATCAGAACTCACCTGCACAATTAAATAAAATAATAGAGTACATGTATTTCTCAAAGTTTTGAAATATGCACAATGTTCAGCAGAATAATTTTTCAAACTTTACAGACAAAATGTACTCTTTTTAATCAATTTTGCATATAAAGGCATGCAGTAAATTGTTTCTAGCAATATGGAAGGAAAGGTTTAAGTTTGTGAGCAATTGCACATGGCATACTTGTATTTTCAAAGAACTTGGCAAAATGTTGTATTCTAGATGCACTGTTGATAAATTAATTAAGGTTTAACCTGTTGACCATTTGACCTTTTCCTTAATTGGAGTAGATCAATTGTTGTGAAAACAGAACAATGTCAGACACTTTGGAGAATAACATATTAACATACATGTCAAGTAAAATAATAGTATCATCATTTATGTCAACGATACAGCTGTACATTGGAATTCCATATATTCATGATTGGAATGTTAAGGGAAATGTCATTCAACTGTTCCCCTTGAAGCCAAAATTTTGTATTTGTATAAGTGGTTTCTGCACATCATGAGGACAATGATTATTGCTTTTTATTGATGGGAGTTTCCACTGGGATTAACACATACTGATATAAATCATGTTTAGTGCCCCCCAGTCCATCCTTCACATTAACTTGACAGCTGTGACCATAGGACATAATGTCCACATAGATACATCAAGTCATGCAGTCGGGATAGAATGGCATCTTCGTCTGAAGGTGGGTTGAGGTCTGGGATAGAGGCCTTGATGCAATACATCAAGGTTTGTCCTTTCTGCCATGAAGCATACTAATATACATTCCACCCTTGGATCCATCCAGTTCTGTGTCCATTCATTGCTCTTCTGGGCTACTGTAAATCCTAATTTGAAAAAAAGGCACTGGACCACTGTCCAGTGGTTTGGAATGCGTCTGTGGCCAATACATAGATAAGTACGTGTAACAGTTGCGCTGTATTATACTGTTAAAGGTGGCTGGCATTAGCTACATGTACATGTGTAAGGTCCCCAAATGCACCACGAGTACAAAACTAATCTTATTTCAGCAGTCTGCACAATAGCTTTGGAATATTTCTATAAAAGCAATGTCTGTAGAATAAATAAAGACTCAAGAGCGGCAGTATATTGAGAGAGACAGAAAGGGAGGGACAGAAGGAGGGTATGCACATACTAACAACCCTTAGGTCAAATTTGAAATCTGTCTGGAAGCTTGATATGTATGAAAAAAATTGTCCAATTGCTGTGGATGTACACACATGTGCTTTAATCCTTTGCAGGTCAGAATAAGACTTGAGTCCATAGCTTTGGATGCTTGGAGCAGGTTGAGTGCAACATGGCCAACCTGTGCCAAGGAAAGCTGTTGACCTGGGTCATGTAATCATGACAGGTCTAATCTACAACTCCTAACCATTCCCCCCTTAAACCGGCCAAAACTGGCTGGTGGTCAAATATCGTCTGCTTCAGTGTTTTCAACTAATTTCAACAGTAATGAAAAACAATTTTGACTGAGAATTGTAGATGAGCCCTATCAAGATCACATGCCCCAGGTCAACAACTTTCCTTGGCATGAGTTAGTGCCCAACTCATGCCAAGGAAAGTTGTTGGCTCAAGTATCAATTCAAGGGGAAAGGATTGAAAAATATAAGCAGACAACAATTTACATCCAGGCATTTTGGACCAATTTGTCCAGGATGGGGACTGTCATTTTCAGTTATATCCTTTTGTTGCATACATGTATAGCATAAAGCGGCATCAAGAAAAGTTAAGTACTGCACATGTCAAGTCATGACACAAAGAATCACATAATAAAAAACTGCAGTTCAACCAGTTTTTGCACACGTGAAAGATTCATGAACATGCCTTGGAAGTTTGATCAAGCTGTTAGTTCACTGCAAGTGTCTTTTGTTTGTGTTTTTTGTATAGGGAAGGGTGCTTGAGGAAGAAGAAACATTCGGTATAAATCATTGTATGTAGACTGTATTTAGACTCATATATGATAGCCATATATTAGGCTTAAGTTTGGTTGGTTATCTTGAAATGGAAAGGGGCATGCACCACACTTGTACCATGGTGGATCTACCACTTGTCAGACCTGAAGCCGATCATAATGGGATCCAGGCTGTGTGGGAGTACATATTGAAAAAGGGTACTGGTATTTGTTCAGCTCCGAGGTGATATATATTCTTGTGTTTACCTTGTTCTGTTTTTTAGCTGTGCAAAGACAGAGTCTTAAGCTGTAGATCTCAGAGCATTGTGTTATTGTTGCTCCACTAATTTTAAGCCTGATGAAATACACTTGCTTACCCCAGCAATTAATTCACAGCAGTCTCATTGTTTACGACAATTCAAAATTCTTTTGGGTTATATTTTACCATGACAACCACTGTCATGGTAAGGGCAGACCACTGTGCCATGCAATGACAGTCACATTTTCTTATGTAGTGATAGCAGTCATCCCATGGTATATTACACCCATAATGTCATTTTCCAGCAGTTGCCCATGAGTCGCAGTAGCGACTAAACCTGTCGAACAGTTTTACCACAGCCGTTGTGACCCTTGCTCAGTGCTTGGGAACACATTCTTTTATTTCCAGCAGTAAATATTTATTTTCAGTCCCTGAAGATCAAAATGGATTAGAGCAACAATCTCCCAAATTGAATGTCAAATGTTAGTCTCCATGACTCTGTCAACTGCCAATGGGAGTGTGACGTGTATACAGTCAAGAGGGCCGCAAGGGGAGAAGGCACAAAATTGCAGAGTGCATGACAACACCAGACACAATTGAATCTGATTGAGCGTCAAATAGTGATGGAAGGTCGTGTTAGCATAGACAAAGGGTGCCAAAGCAGGAAGTGTATACAGTGACCACACCAGACAAATTAATACACTCAATCGTTTGATGTGCCGTCCTGGTGCAATTGGAGTTTCAAATGGTGGATTCTGACACAGTCACTGACCTAGCCACAATCATTGAATGTAACAAACGGTGGTTCAGCAAATCCTCAGAGCAAACGAAGCCATCTCAATTGAAATTACCATGCTTAGCATTAAATATGAACAAAAACCCCTTACAAACTGGTATTGGCCAACACCAGGTGAAATTACCATGGAGTTTACATGCACAACATTAAATATGAATTAAGAAAATCTGTCACAAACTGGTATTGCCAACACAGGATGAAAGAACCACATAGTTTAGTATGCATGGTATTAAATAAGAAGAAATCGCATACAAGTTACCATTGCCAACATACTATCAAATTATCATGGTGTTTTACATGCATATCCATGACATTAAATACAAAGAAAGCCCCATAGAAACTGGTATGGCTCACACAAGATGAACTTACCATGGAGTTTTACATGCATGACATTTAATATGAACTAAACAAAGGCCCTCACAAACTGGTATTGTCAACTGCAAGGTAAAATTACCATTGAGCTTTTATATGCAGGACTTTTAAATGTTAAGAAACACCCTTGCAAACTGCCATGGCTAATACATGTACATGTAGGAAAGAATTACCATGGAGCCTTAAATGCATAGCATTACATGTAAATAAAAAGAAAGCTCTATACAGGTTGCCCCGGCTAAAACAGGATGAAACTACTAAGTTTAATATGCAAGACATTCATTATAAGGAATTTAACCTAGAAACTGATATTGCCAACACAGGGCATGAGGACCATAATGTTTTGCATGCATAACATTTGATACATAATGTAAAGAATTAAGGTACAACACATAGCCACAGCAAGCTGATATAGTGTACATGGACATCAGATGCTGCAGTCACATTAATGTGTCTTCTCCAATGAAGACAGCAATTATTTTTAATAGACTGTCATGATAAGTAGTGTTAGTGTTCGAAATGAAGGAAATATAAAGTGTTTCAGGAATGATTAAACAGACCCACAGACCCTCTGTGTAAATCTAGGACTTCAAGGAATGCAAGTACTTGAATGAGGAGCATTGCATGAGGAATTTGAAGGATATATATATATATATATATATATATATATATATATATATTTATATACACACACAGTAAAACCTGTCAGTAGTGAACACCCCTTGGGACTGAGAAAACAGTTCACTATTTTAAGAGTGTTCACTAATGTCAGGTTTGATTAGCATGGACAATACAAGAAGGGACCAAGAAAAGTGTTCACTAATTGCAGGATGTTCACAAATCTCAGCGTTCGCAAAACACAGGTTTTACTGTATATATATGTGACTGTGCATGTGTGTAGTGTAAAGTCTTTAGCATGTGACATTCAAAATCCCATTAGGAGTACCTGCACATATGAACCACAAGCCTAGCAGACAATATTCTAGTGGCTGTAGGTACCTTTACGTTTATTCACACCTGATACATTGCGGAACGCATTACTGGTCAGAGTATGACAGAGTTAGCAGCTTTCCTGGGCGTGGGTTGGGTGCATTGCACCCAATCCATGCCAAGAAAGGCGATTGAGCTAGGGCATACATGTCATCATGAAATTGGTCTTGCAAACAAATCTCAGCAGCAAGGTTTACTAGTAACAAGAAATTTAAGTAAAAACATTCAGGCCAACAGCAATTTACATACAGGTGCTGTGGGGCAATTTGAGCTGGAAAGGGTTTAACATAAGTGTTCATTGCTAGCTCATCAGTCACCTTCAGGGCTGTTGCAGGGTTTTTCGTGAACATTGGAACAGGAAAGCAAGAGCATTAAAATTCCAGTAACATTAAATACTGAGTTGTGCAGGCAATGTTGAGTGATTTCTGGGAAAAGTAGAGCATTGGGCAGTTAATTAATGAAACAGGGAATAAGTGAAGCCAATAGGATTCCATTATGCACACTCAATGTGATATTGCTAAAATTTGTATCAGCCTTATGATCCCTGTCTTGTCTTGACATACCCAAGCTGAGAAACATCATATACTCTGAAGGGTGAATTACATGCACATGAAGTTTGTGTCTCAATTAAATCCAAAATTGTCTGTCAAGAGAATTGCATGTCTGTAGAGACCATGTTTCGGCAGTATGGGTGGTCTTATATTACAGGCACATAACCATCCCTGATGAAATGTCAAAGAATATTTGTTTTCTGCCAGTTAAGTACCAGTGTACAGCCAATTTGCTATGATGCATATGCATGTACCTACAGAAAAAAAAAATCTTGGCAATTTTCCTATTTGACATCAGTTAAGGATATTCATTACATTAGCAGTGACTTTCACAACTTGTTACATACAACCCTTGATAATTATATATGAAGTGAGATAAAGTATACATTTTCTGGAAGATAACAAACTGACGAGTCTCTTAGTTACAATTTTATAATGTTGTAGGCAATGTTAACATGACAATCACACAGAAGATCATCATAATTTACCACAGTTTTAGTGCTATATACAGACTGGAATCAGTCAGCACTGACATCAGTGATAATCTTAAATGCCACTTTGCTACCAGCCACTTGCCAGTTATATGTCAGTTTAGTACCATTCATTTGCCACGTGTTTTGTCAACATTTGAAATTTGGAGAGTCTCAAGTTTGGGCCCAACAAAAATGGCACACTCTGCAAATTTCTGGTAGAAAATAAGTGGCACTTGGCCCAAAGCTGCTTAAAAATGGCACAAAGAGTAAAGTGGTCATACATTGTTCATACTGGTGGCATCCCTTTAAAGTTTGGAACTAGAGCTGTGTATTGTATATGCAATATCTGATTCCCTATGGGGCCTTCATATCACTGATAAACAGTTGGATGAATCAAGAATATAATGACCGGAATCTGATGGAACAGTGCATTTTGATTGTGCAGCAGCTGGGTCATGGCAACATAGAGGTTTCAAAGGGGAAGATAGTTTTCCTGGATGCCAGGGTCCCTATACTGTACATGCGTGTTTCTGAAAATTAGAGGTTCAAAATCTACTTTTTGCTTTCATATACCATGAAATCTAGTCAGATTTGATTTTTTTTGGTCTCAAATCAAGCACTTTTTCTCACTTTGAAAAAGGGGATCAGTATCAGGCAGAGATTGTGATATGGTGAGTCCAAACTGCTCATGAATGAGTGCAAAACAATAGCCATTCTCAAGGCACCATAATAACCTACCACTACATAGGTAGTACCTCCACTGGCCTCAAATATCTCAGTCTGAAAGTAGACAGGTAATCTGGACCAAAATGTTTCTTTGTGGTGATTTCAAATGCAAATATAGCCAGCCAAGTACCCTGGAATGTGCAGCAATTACTCAATGTAGATCCCAAGTGTATGTATTTCTGTGTGCATTGCATGTGCTTCAAGTACATGCAAAATACAAGAGCTTGAGCAGTTGGCCAATGGTAGAGGAAATGCCAGATTAAATACTCCAAATATATCAACTATCCACGAGCTTCATGCTTTGGATATCTGCAGACTTTGGAAGTGTCAGCATTGTAATAAGATGGGTCAGCATTGTAATTAGATACGTCACCATTGTAATTAGATACGTCTTCTGGATTTAGTGAGTTAATTAATTAATCAGGTCTTAGAGCACAGAGGAACAAATGATCCTGTTAGGCATGCTCCTGTGTGCTACATGTAGCTACTTGTACACTAACAGATTAAACAGGGATCGAGAGATTAAAGCCACTGCCTGGGGACATATTTAATTATGGCCACATTTTTCAAAAACATTGGCATTTGAACCCCTTTCTTTTTTTTGGTTTTGTTTTTTAACAACGCAAATGTCTGTAGCATGAAGAGAGCAAATATATGATGCCTGATGTGGATTTTTCTTCAACAGTTCAAGGCAGTACGCGTAGGTGGTGTATGTGCACATACATGCACTTATTATACACGATTATAGGATGTCATTTCACCTTAAAAGTATCATTAGACTACAGTACATGTATATATGATGTACTTACAGATCAGTTTCATTGCAAGTACCAAGTTCAGTTAAGCTAGTTTCCAGGAACCGTAGATGGAAACTGATCCTATCAGTTCCCATATGCTGGATATCATGGCCTGTTGTGTTTTCATGTGTTTGCTTAAAGCTAGCAATGTGGTCAGGCTTTCATCTCTAATTACATTCACATGGTCAATTGCTGCACAGTTAGATTTCCTCGTGAAGTAGACCTTATCTAGGTCAGAGCAATTGAGGTCATTTGCCCAGCTGAACACCTCCTGTGGTGTAGTGCTATGCAGCTGGATTCAGATATATACATGTATAGGCTCCCAAAGTGTATTTTTGAGGTCCTGCAAGGATGATGCTAATTTAGATATTACATGCATTTCCTACATTCACTGTCTGGCCTGTGCATTTCTCATGCCTATGTTCATGCACCATGGACTCTGTGTATGACACTACATGCAATGACAATTCTGATAATAATTACACTGCTGTGTATTTTCTGCTATCTTAGGGTTGTATTATTTGGCAGCTTGTCTTTATAATGGAGACACAGGTCTTCAACTTTCCCTGATCTCCACACAGAAGAAATGTCAGTGTGCAGCTACTTTTCTTGGCTGTCTCAATTCAAATTATTCAGCATACAACAACAAAAAAGAAAAAAAGATTAATCTGACAGGGGTATGTCATCTGGCATTGTTTTTTCATGTTATAAACATATGTTCAGTTCCACAAGAACTAAGACAATACATGTACTGTTTGTCATTGGCATCATTTATGTTTTTTTCTGTGTATCTTTCAGTTGTAGTTATATGCATCGTGAAAGGTCAGAGATAAATATTACAATAAAGTATGTTCTTGACTGCTTTTTAAATTTGTGTTTTTCTTCTTTTTTTTGGTTTGGTTAGGTTTTGTTTTGTTTTTGCTGTTGCACACATAATTTATTTTGTGTCTTGATCAAGACATCAGAAGCCTGAACTACTGAACAAAAGAAAGTTTATAATTCAGGTTCTTAGACCCACATGATGAGAATTTTAAAGTGCAAATGCATGGTGTACATGTACAAACACATCTGCAATACTTCAATGCCTGTCAAGTTGAGGAGTATCAGTGTCAATGTATATTCACTCAAAAATGAAGAAAAAATAGATAAAAACACAAACCAGTACAAAACAAAATGTGTATTTCCAGAAGCCCATTACATGTCTGTTTTTTTCTGTCATAGTGTGCACTTCTCAGATGAGGTCTTGCATCCATGTATTGACTGATCAACTGTCATGCATGTATATAAATATTACTAGGCTTGATATTAAGTGGCTGATGTATTGTGTGTGTATCAGCTTCCACTTACATTGAAGACAGGTCTGTGCACATTTAATCAGCCGGCAGCAGATTTTGTGAGCATCCACCTCAGAAAAGGAATACTATTTTTGATCAGAGCCTATTTGCACATACACCATATATACACCAGCAAGCTCTAATTCAGATCAAAGGTACCTTTGCATTCCACACACAAAATCCTTAAATTTGTGGAAGCTGAATACCTGGCACAGTCTTGAAAGAGCCCTCCAGTGAGAGATGGCCTATCTTTTTAAGACCACTTTCTTGGGACATTTTGCTGTCTTTTGCATGTAATTGTACCTCGAATGGAAGATCAGGTGTTCCAAATTAAGGCTCCACATATTTTGACCTGCCATATGATTGGTCTCTCAAGACAAGGACCAATGTAGACGTTATATATGTTTACGAATGAATTTCTGTCTAAACATTTCCTGGAAATATTATTCCAACTGAATTTTTATATTTGTTTACTCTTAATGATGGTATACAGAAAGTCATCAAACAAGATTGACGAGAATTAACATGTATATAAGCCACTAAGACTTGCATTTATTACAACTAGAAAGATTGGTATCCAGTGCTCTTTAGCCACAGTACATGTAGGTACCTTATTTCCTCGCATACTGCATTAGTTTTAATATGGACAACCCATTGAGTGGTCAACCTCTTGAAAAACCACCCTTATGAAAGAACACCTACCTTCATGAGGAAAGTGAGCCCTGCAGAATCTTGTCTGCAAAACATTTCCTTTGATGTGTAATTGGACTCTGTAGAAGATGATCTTTTTTTCCCCCTTAGAAAGCTTAGAATGACTTTGATACCAGCATGGTACCACAACAGGGAGGAAGCCCCCACTGATTGAAGTGAAGGGTGTTAATTGGTTTGAAATGATAACAATCTCAGCATCAGCAAACTAGCACCTGGGTTGTCAGGAAGAAGCAGCCATTGATTTCTACAAATGGGAAGGCTGCTACAGATGGCGGGGAAACCAGAAAAACAGTTCAGTGTGTTGAAAAAACAAAAACAAAAAAACCACAGTCTGCACATGATTTGTGTGGTACCTTTCATGTTTTTTATACCTCCAATGGAGGCCCACTTACATGTATTGTATTAAACCTGACAACTTACTGATCCCTGCTGGGTATTTTTAAGCCAGACTTCACTATACATCTGTTTTACCATTTTGTTTAAATATACATATTAAAATCTGGAAAATGTAAAAAATCTGGCCACAATTTGACCACAAACTGGAAGGAGTCAGTACTGAAATTGGAAAAAGGGTCACAAATGGTGTAACCAGTAAGAAACAAGGTGCATACACAAAGTCTTGCAGGATCAGTGCGCCCCCTCCTGGGAAATAATGAAATCTCCAGGTCTACAGAAAGTGCTATCCTTTGATAGTTTGAGAGTCGTGTACATGTACATGTACATACCTATGTATCTTGTAAAGTGCCTATTTGTTTATGTCTTTTCCACTTTTCTTTTTTTTTTTGGAAAGCCTAAGAATCTGCTTAATTCAAATGCGGCATAAAAGTACATGTTTATGTCATCTTTTAACCCTGTATGAATATTGAACATTTTTTTGTCTATTTCAGATTTTGGAATCCCTGTAGGAAAGCAAGCAAATGATATGGGTAAGTAAGAAATAATGTACATCTGATACACACGGGTGTACGTGTCAAAACACACACACACACATACACACCTGTACATATTAAGAATGATAATGGTAAATCTAGGCCATAGTCAGGAGTCTTGCATTAATCCTTTTCCACTTGAATTAAAGCTCTTGAGCTGTGGCATGTGATCTTGATAGTCTCATCTGCAATTCTCAGTGATATTGTTTCATCACTTTTGAAGTTAGTTGAAAACACCAATGCACATGACATTTGACCAGCAGCCAGTTTTGGCTGGTTTAAGGGGTAAAGGGTTAATTGCCTGCAGGCAATTGATGCCTTGGCAGCATGACTTACCAGGCAATACAGAACTGGCTGGCTTATAGAGCAGGCATGTTGGTACTTTAAATAACAATCCTGACTGTAAACAATTTAAATATACAGTTCACAATTAATTTCAGATGTAAATGTATGTGTATGTACAATGTTGGCTTCTGAGAAAATATGTTTCTGGTATGAGTCAGTCCAGAACAGCAGAATATTGGTACATGTACTGATGTTTGTTGTCATTAGATCAATTATTTCGTGACAGCTGAAATATCAACTAGGTAGCAAACTGAAAAGGCAGCTGGCAACATTGTGGTGATTGCCACTTGTTAAAGGGATGCAGATACTCAATGCTGGCATAATGTACATGTGGAATCCCCTTGCTATTTTGTGTGCATATGGGGGTTAAAATCTGAGCAACAAATTCTGTTTTCAAGGCCATGGATATGTTCCCCTTGCAATGCATGACCTATTCCACAATTATTGGTATTATTACTATAAAATTAAAGAGCAAATAGTGCTTTCAAAATTAGACAAGACCACAAAAGCATGTCAGCTAGGCTGAACTGCCAGGAAAAATAGTTTCCATTCTCAGTCTGGGTAGTACTCTTTTATGATATTACTTTGCTAGCTGTATTGCTGTGTGTGTGTGTTTTGCTGTTGTAATTATAATTGTGCAACATTGTCGTAAAAAAGTGAAAAAAATCATTACATCCATGAAAAAGTTGTTAATTTTAGTTTTTGGAGGAAAGAGTACCTACAATTGTATGTTGTGCCTTCATTTAGCTGTAGTCTGATGTTTAAAACTTATCGCCAGACATTTGGTAGGCATACAAATGTATGTACATAAATGTGTCAAGTATAATTAATTTTTTTGAAACAAAATTAGAAACTTCAAACAAGATGGATTGATTGAAGACTGTATTTCCAAACTTGAGTTGATATTCTTGATGGACCATTTCCCAATTTATACGCAAATATGAACAGAATTTGTGAAAAGTTCTGTAAGAATTTGTAAAATTTTTTCTGCATGATGGAAAAACAAAATAGTGTTTGACACCTTTATGTGATGTATAGGCCTATCTGGCATGGGTAAAGTGCTACACTTTACAAGCTTTTATGATTTAACTCATTCCATACTATTGTCACAGGCCTTGGTCAATTGTTCCGGCACTGCCTGGCAAGACATGCTGCAGCTGCCCTTGTGGCAGCTGCAGCATGACTTGCCAAGCAGTGCCAGGACCACTGACTTAAGACAATAGACATGGTACTCGAACAAAAGCTCTTTTCATAAATTTAGATATGCAATTGTCATCTTAAATGTAGGTTAATATATGGAAAAATTAAGGACTGGTATGGAATGAGTTAAAGTAAGTAGTAACTTGCAACCTTCAGTTTCTGCACACTTTCCTCCAAAGTTCTCTGGCATGCATTTTAATTTTTGTACATGTTTTTCAGTTTTGGAAAAGCATCAACTCAACATTTCTAGGCATGAACAAAAGTAAAATAAATGATAGAATACAACTTTTATGGGCAAGTTTAGTATCAGCACATCTCGAGATTATGTTGTTAAATATGCAGTCTGGGTGTACATATGTTCCTCATTTTCAGATGAGTATTTAAAAAATGTGGCAAAAATTTCAATTTATCTTATTTTTTCAGTTTGCGGATTTACATTCAGAAGTAAAACGGCTCCAAATGGTACATTTACTTCTCCAAACTTCCCAGGATTGTACCCACGGAACACTGAGTGCCATTATCTCTTTTATGGAGAGCCCAAAGAAAAAATTTATATCACGTTCCCTTACTTTGATGTAGAGGGAATACCACCTTTGTGAGTATAAATTTGGACTTCCATATGGATGTGTTTTACTGCTCAGCTAACTGTGTATGTGACAATGCCTGTCTGGAAGCCATTTTTTATGGATTCTTAATTGGTTTTATAGTATGTATTATATGTCAGGTATTTATAGACTGAACACTTCATATATTGGATATTATGGTGTTGGGTAATAGGTCAGGTCAAGATCAACTGGTTCATGTGGGTTCTCAAGAGAGGGTTATGTAGGCAGGCAGGCTGGGTAGAAGTACATTTAATTGCTTTTTCCATGTGTCCGTCCATCCGCTTTTCGTGTCTGGGCTATAATTCACTTGTCCTTCAAGTTAGATTAATGAAACTTTTCGCACAGGTGCATCTGGACAAAAGGGTGGGTCATGTATCAAAAGTAGGTCACTAACTCAAGTATCTGGGTCACAATGATATATTGTTGTAAAATTGTGTCCAGGTTACAATTCTTTACTATGGAACTTAGATCAGTGAAACTTAACACACAGATGCATCTATAAATAAGGGTATGTCATGTTCCAAAAGTAGGTCACGTTCCAAAAGTAGGTCACTATGTCAAGTATCTGGGTCACAATGACATATTGGTATAAAATGATGTCTGGACTATGATTCCTTTACTATGTAACTTAGTGTCAGGAAACTTGATACACATATATATGTTGACCTAAAGGTGTGGCATGAAATAAAAGTATGTCACTAGGTAAAGTGTCTAGGTCATGGTGATACAATCATGTAAAACTATATTACACTTCCTGTCTGGGATGTGATTCTGTTGTCTTTCAAGTTTGATTTATAAAACTTAACACACAGGTGCATCTAGATATATGGGAGTGTCGTGAACCAAAAGTAGATTGCTAGGCCAAGTATTTGGGTCACAGTGACATATCAATTTAAAATAATGCCCTGGGTATAATTCCTTTACTATTTACCTTGGTTTTTATGAAGCTTGATATACACATATATCTTGACCTAAAGGTGTGTCATGAAACAAAAACAGGTCACTACGTCAAGTATCTAGGTCTCCGCTATTCATGTCTGGGCTATAATTCACTTGTCCTTCCACTTACATTTATGAAACTTTACACACACGTGCATCAGGACATAAGGGTGTGTCATGTACCCAAAGCAGGTCACTAGGTCAAGTGTCTTGGACACAGTGACATATCCTTGTGAAATTGTGTCTGGGCTATAATTCCTTTACTTTGTAACTTAATTCATGAAACATTGCACACAGATGCATAAGGGTGTGTCATGTACCAAAAGTTGAACACTAGGTCATGTATCTGGATCCATTGACATATCCTTGTAAAGTGATGTCTGGGTTATTATTCCTTTACTATTTAAGTTAGTTTCACGAAACTTGACACACACTTACATGTTGACTTAAAGGCATGTCATGAAACAAAAGCAGGTTCCTAGGTTAAGTATCTGGGTCACAATGATACATTCATGTAAAACTACATTACACTTTATTTACCCCTGTGCTGTAATTCTGTCGCCCTTCAACTTAGAATCATGAAATTTTACACACCTGTGTATCTGGACACAAGAGTGTGCTGTGCATAAAAGTAGGTCACTAGGTCAAGTATTTGGGTTACACTGATAGCTTATTTTTAGCTCAGCTGACTTGTCAGTCAGCAGAGCTTTTGTGAAGGTCCATCATCCTCATCCGTCCATCTGTCCACAATTCACATTTTCAACTTCTTCTGCAAAACTGTCAGCCTGATTCACTTCAGCCATGGTGGGGATGTGCCTTGGGTGGGTCTACCAAGTTTGTTCAAATGGTCATGCTCCAGCAATTTTTTCGTTTTTTATGAATATTTTTGTTCTTTTTTTGGGGGGGGGGGAAACCTTAAAAAATCTTCTCCAAAACCGCTCACCCAATTGCTTTGATATCACACAGGAACACTCCTAGGGACTGCGAGTTCTTAAATTGTTCACCAGGTGGCCCTGCAATTTTTTCTATTTTTTATTATTTTTTGTGTGTTTTCACTATTTCCAACTTCTTCTCCAGAACCATCCCTCAGATTAAGCTGAAACTTGGTGGATATGTTCATTGTAAAAGGGTAAAACAAAGTTGTTCACCAGGTGGCACTGCTGTGGATTCCTGATTTTTTTATGATTTTTTCAGTTTGAGTACCTGTTGGTAAATGCACCTTTCCTGTTGATTTCTTTGTAAGTCAGTGGACAATCTACATGTTCTAATGCTAATTCACATTTTCAACTTCTTCTCCAAAACCCTTGTCGAGATTGATTTCATACTTGAGGACAATGTACCTTGGGTGAGTCTCTACCAAGTTTGTTCAAATGGTCATGCTCCACTAATATTTGGATTTTTTAATGATTTTTTTGGTACTTTTTTTGAGGGGGGGGGGGCAGACCTAAAAAAATCTTCTCCAAAACCGCTCACCCAATTGCTTTGATATCACACAGGAACACTGCTGGGGACTCCTAGTTCTTAATTTGTTCACCATGTGGCACTGCAATTTTTTTTCTATTTTTACTGATTTTTTATGTGTTTTCACTATTTTCAACTTCTCCAGAACCGTCCCTGAGATTAACTGAAACTTAGTGGATGTGTTCCTTGTGAAACGGTCAAATGAAGTTGTTCACCAGGTGGTGCTGCTGTGGATTTTTTATTTTTAATGATTTTTTGTTCAATTTAGGTATTTATGGGTCAATGCACCTTTTCTATTGATTACTATGACAAACTTGGTTGGGATATACCTTTGATAAGTGTCTACCTATTTTGTCCCATATCCCAAGTTCACAGAACCCCCAACTTGTGGCGGGAAATTAATATGCATGGCAGTATTGCAACCTGTCTTATTGTGATATCAGTACCCACCACAAATGAAGTTTGACCAGGGGTGAATGCTGTTTTCAGCTTTGTCCAACTATCTGTCTGACCATCCAACCATCTCCGTACCATGACACTATTTTGTGACCTGATTACATTTTGGTGACCTTTTCATATTTTTCAAGGTCACAGGACTCCTGTGTACAAAGCAAAGGGTATCCATTCCGCTGGCAATGACTGTCTTGTTGATACTGAGGTTAATATGAGAGATAACCATGATATGATTTTTGTTTGGCAATAATTTATTCAAAGGATTTTGTCTGCCTGATGTATGTTCTTTATCTTGTTGAGAATTAGAGCCTAGGTGACTTTTATTGCTGTAATACATGTATTGGTTTCAAATGCATTGAAGTGAAATGTCAGACAATGTGTCTATCATCATGCTACAAGAATAGACTTCCCATAAGAAGAGCACCAAGCAATGTGATACCAGCACTGTTGTTAAAGAAATTAAATAATGTATGGTATTACTAATTAGTGCCTACATATGTATAGAGCAATCAGACAGCTAATGTTAAAGTGAACTGTGGTGTACATCCCACATTTTAAACGTTCTATCATATTGCTTGAATATGATAGCACAATGGTTATTGTGCAGTGAATTGTGGTGTACAGCCCACATTCTATATGTTATATCATATTGCTTAAACACAAAAGCACAATGGATATTGTGCACCATTTCAGCTTTCCGTGAGTTGATGAAATTGGATGGACATTGATCAGAATTTCTTGCATACAGTAAAATGTAAGCACAATGAAAGTCTCCACAAAATTAGCAGTAGCAGGTCAGAAAGGCAAGTAATTACTGAAGTCAGTGTGGAAATGAGAAGTAGGATTTACATTAGGAAATGATATGCCACAAATGGGTTACTGACACAGTTAAATTTTCACAAGATACTGGCCATGGGTTTTTTTAGTAGGCGAAAAGATTTATTTTTATGAGGAAAGAATGTGCCACAAGGGGGTGACTGATAGAGCTACATTCTTGCAAGATACTGGGTTGGTTTAATAGATAATACTGCAGTCAACTCTATTGAAAGGAAGAACATGAACACATGAGTATAAACAACATGCAGCATTTCATGGAGTAGTTTCTGCATTCCGTCAAACCTGCCCATGTGCCCATCTGTCTTACGGGTCCACCTGTTGTAAGCAACCAGTCCCAAGTCCCCCCCCCCCAACAATTTTCTTTTGTTTTTTACCTGTCTTAAGGGCCCACCTGTCCCACACGCCCAGTGCCCAGGTAAATTGAGACCTATTGTATCAATTTACCTGTGTTAAGTGACCACAGTGCTATCTGTTGCCACAAATATATACCATTTTAAAGTGGAAATTTTATTGTATCATTGTGTAAGCAGAGAGTTACACAACTTCTCTCGCAGCAAACACTGATTTTCTTTGAACAATTTCATCATGTCCTAATAAGGGTTTGTGTAAACCTAGTTATATGTCTTACCATTTCAGTTGATCCAAGTATGGACCCTGTCTAAAGGGACCACTTAACTTCAGGGACTACTTTCCTCAGGTCCCACGGTGGTCCCTTAATTAAGACAGGTTTGACTGTATAGTTACACTGTAGATAATTATATTTATAATATACCTGGTCATTGCTTTTGTTCATGAACTGAACAATTCCAGTGTACATTGACCATGAGTCAACAAATACGCCCCATCTGGCACAGAATTAGAAACAAAGTACATGTACTTACATTAATATTATTGCCAATGGGCAATTAATACATGAACACATATGTATAGAATCTTCATCTTGCATGAAGTAATTCTTTGATGGGTTTGACACTGAAGCAAACTAGTGATGCATGTATGTATGAATGTATGTATGTATGTATGTATGTATGTATGTATGTATGTATGTATGTATGTATGTATGTATGTATGTATGTATGTATGTGAAACTATATATGTATGTATACACATATATATACCTGCTAAAAACCGAGATCGCTACCTTTGGTATACATGTATAGCATTTTGGGCCTAATATAGTGGGTAATTGTGGGGTTTGTGTTTGGTCTGTCATACCATTTGATTTAATCACTCTTTTGGGACAGTGTGATGGCCCTGAAAAGTACCATTCAAATGACCCTTCCCCTATCAAAGTGTGAACAAGTCTGCTTCCAGTGATTTGCATGGAGGGCATGTTGGCTTAAAGGGCATCAACATGCTGCCAGTCAGCTCATTTTAAAGTCTGTGAACCTTCCTGCCAGACATAATGATCACCAAGTTCTGAACTTTATCCCATTTCCAGAGCAATCTTTCATACAGCACTTGATCAAGGATGAAGTACTTTCTTGACCACATTGCATAAATTTAAGTTACAGTGGTGTGTCCAATTCCATATAAAACATCATGTCACACTCTATGTTAAACCAATGGAGATGGAGACAATAATATATATATATATATATATATATATATATATATATATATATATATATATATATATATATATATATGTATATACATGCGTGTATGTGCACTTGTGTATCATAGTACAGACCAGCATCTGTGATTTCTTCAGAAGCTTTAGTCATACAGTACATGTAAGTCGCAGATTATCCATGCTCTACAGCAAAAACCACTATTAAAGTGAGGTGTGTACCTACATGCATGATGTTTAACTTTTACTATTGAGCTAGCTAGTAAGAGAAGTGGTTCTACTTATATGCAGGGTCCCCCCCCCCCAAAAAAAAATATTAAAGCTTTGCATTCCCTTGTCCAGCAGTTGGTCTGCTGTGCCCAGTTGTGCCATCAAGGAAATTTGGGCCTCAAAAACCACATTTTTTACCTTATTTTTGACAAATTATACCTTTATGGGAAGCTTTTCAAGCTTGACAGCATTGATGTAAGCTTTATGGGATTTTTATAAAACTTAATGGTGCCAATAATCAAGAAAGCTTCAGAGACAATCCTGATATTTAATTGGTGTACATGTACACCTGTATCTTTATTTAATTTATCACTTCTCTTATGGCTCTTAAAACAAATATATAGTTGTGCAGCGAGAACAATGGTCGAATGCGCGGATATAAGTCAGTCTGTGAGCTATGTGTAAAATGTTTACTATAAGTGAGACTGACTGCCAAAAGCCACCCACACAGATCCATGAAATGGACTTGAAGGTCCCATATGCGTGGAGAGGATGTACATGTACTTCTTTCAACAGGGTTAATACAATATTCCCATTAAGACTGATCGGTAAATACACACTGGAGCTTGGGCTCCGAAAAGTCTACAAACATTGACCCTCATGTGGGTATTGTTCAAAATAAAATTTTGGGAAGCTTTGAAGTGGTTGCATCAGATCTTCTCAGTGAATGAGCCAAGGGACCCGCTACATGTGTTCAAGTTTCAGCCAGTACCTTAACTCCGCATGTTTCACAACCAAGAGTGATGGTGTTATTTCTGGTGAGCTTAGAGATGCTGTTTCTGAGAATCTCGATGTGTGACAAGATTCGTTGGAAGGAGTGTGGTCACTCTTGGCAATGTATGTACATTGGTGTAGCCTTTGCCAGTGGTTTTTGCATTGCCTGGTGACTAACACTTGAGCTGTGTGCTTCAATGAAAAAAAAAACCCACTGATGTTGACTGGGCATTTGGGTATTGAGTTAACATTTCTCTTTGAGGTGAATTTGAATGTGGTTGATTAACTGCTATGAAAGATAGGAAATTCCATCACTATTGTGGATGAGTTACTTGAAGAATGATATGCATAAAAGGCACTCCCACTAATGCTTGAATGATGGGGGTGACATACATGCGCGTGATGTCTTCAAGTACATATATATTACCTGGACCCAAAGACAGTTATGCATTGGTGTGAAAAACATATAGAAACATGAGAAGCACAGAATCAATTAAGTGAAGCTAATGGTCTAATTGTTACAGGTGCATGGAGGAGACCCAAAGTGACTACGTGGAGTTCTCAAATTTTAACCGGGGATTGCAAGATAGGAAAATGGATCGATTCTGTGGCACAAAAGAAGAACATCAGACGAAGACAGTCAACTCAGATGAAAATTTTTTTAGAGTGACCTTCAAGTCGAATGGAGTGTACGATGCAACGGGATTTGAAGCATTTTATCAGTTCAGAAAATATGAAGGTAAAGTCCAGCAGGCAATGTTTTACCTGACGGTAATCTTTTGTGAAGCAGTAAGAATAAAATATACACAACATGCAGGTACCTCCAACAGTAGCAATTTATTATTCCCCAATATGCCAGGTCAATACTGAATGGGAGCATTTCACTTCAAAATGTCCTTAATGACATAAAGATCCTCAATGTGCTTTGTGTCAAAATCTAAGTGCAAATTTGATTTATTGACTAGTGGGACTAGTTTACATGTTTACTGCATGTACACAAATTATTAGCAGTGTATCAATTGGAATGATTGAGTTCTGACCATAAACACGTGCTAATGATTTTTATATTACCACATATTTTGCTGACAAAGCACATTTCATTATGGTAAAGGAACAAAAACGGAAACATTGTTTACTGCAAAAAGAGCCCTCTAATGTTGCAAGTATTGCATTCCATTAGACCAGGCATGAATAATAAATCAAAAACAAAGTAAGCAGTCACTCGATCCATGTGTCACAAGTGCAAATATAAATGGCATCAGCTATTTTTTGCTTACAAGAAACCATACATGTACCTGTAAATCATCCTTGTATTTTTGTCTGATAGCCACTATTATGGGTTATATTTAAAAGACTTCATCATCCACAGTTCTTTGAATGAGTGCAAAATAATTTTTGTTGTATACATATACACTGAATCAGAAAACTGGTTTATTTCAGAAACGTTATTGTTGACTAAAAAATATGGTGCATGTAGACATTAATCTCGTCAGTGAGCATACTTAACTAGTTTGTTTTAATTGCTCCCATTACTTCTTTGAAGGCAGTGAAAAAAACAGTTTCTGCTGTACTCAATGACGCATTTGGCACTGTCACTGCTGTGTTAACAACAAAACCAACAAAGTCTGATAAAGTGTACAGTGTACACATTTGCCCTGAACCAGTTTGTTTGGAGGGCACCTTTATTGCACTGTGTTGGCCCTATTAGTTTCTACATTTTCTTAGTCCTTGTTCTAGAGTTTTACCCATCATACTTTTATTTTTGACCTGTCAGGCACCCAAAGTTTCCTTTTGGGAAGTGCAGTTTGCTTTGTTCTTTGGTGAATGAGAAAGCAACTGCGAAGTGGCGGATGGCAAGGCCCTCAAAATGGATTTCAAGTCTGTCTGCAAGCCTCGTGGGGCCTGCCCAGGCAGCAGGCCCAGTATGAAGGTTATATATTGGGGGGAGGCGATGCACACAGCAATCAACATATAACTTTTGTGTAGAATGAATACCAGTCCACTGGGAGCAAGTGAAGAAAGCACAAACAAAAGCTACATGTTTACAGCAACAATGGGACATGGCATTGCATGTCTGCAGCATAAGTACATCACATTTTTCAAGCGCAAGGATACATTGTCACACCAGATATGCCGTATAAATGTTATTTGTATACTGGAAGAAAAAGGTTTACTGATTAATACATTGTCGTGCTTACAGGCTTAACACTTTACAAAATATAAAGCACGAACCTTTATATTGATTGGGTTGTTGTCATCAATGATCAAATTTTCTGTTTGAATTACAGAGGTTTGCAACAAACGCTTTATGTCTCATGTTTAGACCATCATACAGCATGTGCTTCCAGAAACTCTAGTGATGGGAGAAATCAGTGACTAAATGCATGAACTACTCCTGTTTACTTAGAACAATATATATGAGATTTGTATCCAGAAGAATTTTGTGTATCAGCATAACACAAATAATTTTTATATTAAATTTTGAGGGCACTCCAGGTGTCTGAATGGGTGGAGATTTGCCACTGTCTTTCCACAAAAGTAAGGAGACAAAACCCACCAATAAGCATAAAAAGCACATCAATTTTCTGTAGAGAGTAAGTTCAGTATGACATTTTGTCATAAAATGAGCATATAAGCCAAATCAAAACTTTTACTGGTTAGCTTTGAAGACTACCAGTTACATGAAGCAAAAGGTGACTCGAATTGACACCCAAGACTTTTTGCAAGAAGGAGTTGTGGGAAGTGAAAAAGACCTTCATGTTATTGAAAAGTGAATTTAAGGAGACAGCATCATGGCAGTAAATCGGTGTAAAATAAATTTCGCTTTTGTCATCACCACCCAGCCCAACTTGTTGAGGTGTGATATTATTCAGTCAAGTCAAAGCAGATGTTTTAGTCACTTGATTGTTTGAAAAAAATAACTTTTTCATGTTTTATTGGATAAAAAACCCCGAAAAATCCTCTTGCCTTCCTTTATGATATTTGTTTAAAAATGATAAGAAACAGGAAATATTTTTTCAGCATAATACCTAAATGAGAAAATTTCAACCTGATACGTGCTGTCATGTTTTAAAATAGGCCCTACACCATTTTGTGATGATGTTTGTAATTTGCATCAAGTGAATTTACAGGCACACAGCTAGAATTTAAAATCCTTGGTCATTGAATATATTTAATTGAGGATGTTTGAAATTACATCTACTCTAACGCATTATTGATTTCGTTTGCAGATCCATTTTCTCCAAGGCGAGCTGGAGGATCATCATGTATACCAAGGCTACATGGAGCGCTGGTTCTTCTGGTGGCGCTATCTTGGCTATCCTAGCAGAAGTAGAGTCGTAGGACACACTCCAACCGTTTGTGATCACGCTCAGCCCTTGTTTTCCGTTGTTCATCACTTTGTATCATTTTCCATAATGATCGTCTCCTGTACATAGGCCAATGTCAAATACACCATGTTCATTGCCTGTGGGACTACAAGACTGTTGACTTTGTAACCTTAGTAACTGTACAAACTAGTAGCATTAGCAAGACATTTGCCCTGAACAGAGCAAGCTGAAGTTAATTAATACTTAATCCTCACCAACCATCATGACACTTTAACACTGGTCTTAAATACTCAAAATTTGAATGTTGTGCTCTTCAGGTCAGGGCATTACATGGTTATTGACGGCCAATTCAGTATAATGGATATACCATTTTGTGCCATATGCATCACCTAGCTAAAGCCTCAGATGTGTATAGTGGCAGACTTTACTGGAGCCTGTTAGGTTTTATTATTTTTATAGACCACATAGCTGGGTCAAAAGTATCTAGGTTACAATGTGGCTGAAGCTTTAAAAAGATATTTATGTTTCAGCATATACGTATATCTTATGGGTTTTTTTGCATCTTAAGACAATAAGTTGATAGCTTTGAATGATAGTATTGTCAGTCCTTTAAGCTATTAAAGCTCCTGTATGAATCAGCTTAGATCAGTGCAGTTTACTATGTTGCAAAAGTTTGTGGTTGGGTAATAAAAGGACATTGCAATCTGATCCCTTCAGAAACTTTTGAAAGAGAAAGAAATTCTTGCTTGAGTAAAAACTGATTTTTTTATAGATTATTGGCTTAAGAGCAGTCTCGGTTACTTAAGCTGTTTAAAGAGGCTGTAGTTCTTATACGAGTATGTTACCATACTCTCTTACCAACCATGCCTGTGCAGGTCTCTGTATACTTGATATATTCTGATGTCTGCAATGAGTCTTGAAATATACAAGAACCAGTGCAGAACTGCCATTGCCAATGGAAACAGTGGTCTTGCTGTGGGGGAACAGCAAGCATATGCTGAACTGACATGTGCTCATATGGGTCACACCATTCTATGCACAGTAAAGTGCAAAATATAGAACCCTATCAGAACTTTTTATTGTGCTGGTGGCCCAAGAACTGGAAAAGATCATGGAATGTAGCATCAAAAATCTTGCTTTGGATATCTGTTAAGAATTCTTAAAGAAATGGTGAAAAGAATTTCAAATATTGTGAGCAGTTAGCAGCATTGGTCCATATCGATCTCTCTAGCTGTGAAAATCTAGGCTGAGGCAAAGCTTTGTCAGAACACATTTTAAACTGACAGCCTCAGATTCATGTTTCATACATTGTGCATCACAAAGGTATTGCGAGTTTTTAACATTTTTTTTTTCACCTGGCTGCACAAAATGTAAGTAAATAAAAGACAATGCTGGATCTAGTAAAGGTCAGAAACATTCTTGTTTCTGGCAAAATTGATGGCATTATCTACTTGTATGAATGAGCATTAAGATACACAGCATGTATACAAGTCTGGCTGTGAGGTCTACCTGCCATTTCAATTTTTGACAATGGCAAGCATGTTGAAGGAATGAACACACTGTAGTTTGGTTATGGGGAATGCTCATGATTGGTCTGGCTTTGATCTTTCTGGTGTTTATAATTTCAGTCTTATCTTCATTTCGCATTGTGCAACTGAGAAGCAAAAAATAGTGCCCCAAAACATGTCTGTTTTGTTTATGACATTGAATTTTGTAATTGTGTGGAAATGTTTGCATCAGAAAATGCAATTAAAAGAATTAAAAAAGAAAAACTGGCTGTCATCTCCACTAAGTTTCAGACAGTGATACCATCAATTTCCCTTTGTCAGTGTACTTGTCATATGCTATTCTACAGAAAACAAAATGCAACAAATGTCACAATATACACTGGGAAAGATTTCCCTAAGGCATTTAAAATAGCTTTTATTGTAAGAAATCATAGCAACTTTGTTTCACAATGGATTTCATTTATTTTATTCAACACTTGTGGGTATTCTCAGAATTAAGGAAACCTAGGTTCGAGATTGTTTTGTGCATAGACTTGTACAGCATATATCAAGCCAACAGATATTATTTTGGAAAAAATGTCAATTGCATCAGTGAGTGTTTCTGTCATCAGAATGTTTGTTTGACTATAAACACTGAGTATGTATGTATGTATGTATGTATGTATGTATGTATGTATGTATGTATGTATGTATGTATGTATGTATGTATGTATGTATGCATGCATGCATGCATGTACAATTCTATGCTGGATATACTATCAATTTCTGGAATGACAAAAGTCTGCGTAATTATTTGCACAGCATGGATGCTTTTTATAATACAACTAAAAATGAAAAAAAAAAGACAACTACTTATAAACTGATGTAATGATGGAAAATGAGTAAGATGTTTGCTTGGCCTCTTGTGTGCTTTGTGCGGTAAGACAGTATTTATCCTGTGTTCAGTAGAAGCCCAATTACTCTTGTGTTGGTTCATGTATATAGAAGCCACAGTGTGTTAGATATATGCTGTCATTACACCATTTTTAAGTGATGAAATCAGTCTGTTTTTTTTTATTATGACACAGTGGTCTTGGCTTTAGATCAAATGTTCATTGTCATCAACAGACAAAATAAAAGAATTACTTAAATAGATAGGCATTAATGACATTCCACAGATATTATACAGAGTGAGATTAACCCATTATTTAATGAATGCTATAGATAGATAGGCATATTTCAAAATTCTGAAAACACCCTGCTCTGTGGAACCACCAATAAGTAAAGAGGATGTGATATTGCCATTTTTGGGCTGGATGGATGATTAAAATGGAGAACAACCGAGAAAAAAGAGGTTCACTAATCAAGGGATGTGTTAGACTATAGAATTAACCCACTCTGTCTTTAAGATTGCAACCTGATGTACTGATATATAATTCAAAAATAACCTTGTCACTGATGTTTGAAGTGAACCAAAAGGTTATTTTTTTCTCTATTTTTTCAAAGTATAACGCTGTATGGTATATGTGCAGCAGAATGTATGGCTTTATTGTCATTCAAAGTTAGGCATCTGTTCAGTTATTTGTCAATATGGTATAAATTCTCAAAACCCCTTGAAAACCTGTCTTCAGGTCAAGTCTGAAATTGTGTATTTAAGTAAAGTTATATATACATATATCCTGATCCACAAAAAGTTAAAAGTGTTTTCTATATTTTTATGAAATGTAAAGAAAGTGTAGATCAGCATAGTTTACGACTGACAAATCATTAAATATCTGCCATTTAATACTACTATTCACTTCAAATAGAATTTGATGTGATTCTTTGCTATTATTGGTATAGCTGAGCATGGTTAAGTGCATGTATAATCAGTATTGGTGGCATCAGAAGACAATGAACACAGCATTGGGAGATACTAATGAATGTGCTTGAAGATGTTTATTTTGTAGATGCACAGTTTGCATGGGGACAATAAACACGATTAAAGCAGCATAAAGTAGAAAAATATATGTTTGTTTCCTGCTGTGGGATTTGATGCAATGCCTAATTATGGGAGTCGATTCGGTCTTGCAGTGGTACATTAACATCAAAGTTTTCTTTTCCCATAAACTTGGACTGAAAATATGTATCATACCATATGAATACATGTAGTGTTGCTCTTCAGCAAAAGGTACATTTAACGTCTTTAGTACCTTTGTTAAAGCTACTGCCAAAAAAGGTTAAAAAAAATATTAGCACAGTTAGCAGCCCTGCATGTACATCTGATTTTGCTTTTGCTTTGTCGAGAAGTGGATGTCTTCGTTGCAGAAATTTCAATCGAATGATATGAAGTTTATTTGAGACCAAGATGGGAAGGTAACTTGTTGATTGAGACCAAGAGTGGCAGAACATAAAAGGTGAAACAAAGAGACTCTGTGTTATGTGCAGTGAATGCATATTTGTGACAAGTTCCTATTGTACATAAATAATTGTATCCAAATATCTTGTACATATAACCTTTTGACTGTTTATAGGAAAACAAGTGATATCAACTAAATTGTTGTGGACATGAATGTGACAAGCTACTGCCTACATAAGTTGAATGGCTGTAAAATATTGTACGGGTCACAAATATAAGGTACTTTGTTAGAGTCACTGTGATTTTTCTGTGTTCTAGGCGTCTCTCATTATTTTGTGAACTTGGTATTTAGGTGCAGTGTGTGATTTCTCAGTGAGAACATCTTCAGTGAAACCAAGTGCCAAGGAATCTCTTACTTTTATGAGCATAAGTTTTTACAAGAATTTAAAGGACAACCTACAGCTTATACTAAAACATAATCACTTAAGAGAGATGGAAGTGAAAATATATAATAATCTTAGAAATAGAGGTCTAGTTTCCGTTTGATAAATCACTACAATGAAGTATTTTAAGGACGCAAGATTATATTGGTGCTTGGCATTTATTGTTTAACTGTAATTGTTAGGCTAGTTCTACTATGCCATAGATTTGCATCTAAGAACACCTACATGTATGTTGAAACTTCATCCAAACTCTGCATAGTATTATTTACAAGAATCCATCTATTATTACACACATGGCTATTTATGTATTATTGTACTTTAAAGAGCTTTCCATATTCATCAAAATGGAATAATAAGTATGTACCATAAAACCACAAAAATTGTGAAATTGCTTTCTTTACTTGCACCAAACCACCATTTAGAGGGTAGAATAAACATCAATACCATTGTTGTTTGATCATACAATTTTCATATTGCCAATGCAAGGAGAGTAATTTTAAGTGAAAGAAATCTGTTTTTAAATAAAAATTTTAATGTGAAGTTATCCTGCACAAAATCGACAATATTAAATTTGTAGACGAAGGACAATATAATGAATGTAAACACCGTACTTGGATTAAAAGCTTATTAAAACAATATAGTTAATATTCCGTTAAGCTGTACTACATGAGCCTGGGTACACTTCTACGTGTTCTAGTGTGTGAAGAATGCTTCCACATGCACTCTTCAAGTCATTTTGGAGAGGAAAGATACTGTGACCGTTACATGTAGCCAAGAAGAGGGTTGTGTGAAATTGTACATTCATGTGCCTGTGAGGGTTTGATGAAAAAAAGCACCCTTTTGGTTTCTGAAATAATTTCACATACAGAGAAAAAATAGGTGAAATTTATAATATAAGTGGCTAGAAACAGGGAGCAGCCTTTCCATTTTACAGTTGGAAAGAAAGAAGCATTTTATGCATATTATATTATAACCGGATGAAAGGGGAGCATCAATTGCACATTCAGTCGCCGATTTTAAGCCATTCACATGATAGGTAATTATTGTGTATAAATCATAGGATTATTGATCAGGCTCAAAATTGCGAACGCACCACTCTTAGTGACCTTTTGTGTGATGTTGAAACTGTGGGAAAGCATTGTCCCCAGGATGGGTGTATAATTAAGCCAATTTGTTAATTGATATTAAGTTTACATTGTCAAACTCTAGAAGTGTAATTGTGGGTCAGGGGAAATAAACGAAACTTTTTGTAAACAAACTCAGTCCTTTGTTCTCTTGTCATGTAGAATTAAATAATCAGGTGGTATTTAAGGTTCGTTTGTGAGAAGTCCCAATTTGCAATTATTTTTTTTATTCTGGGTAAGTACATGGAAAATCAGACTAATACATGATCCTGAACCACTGTTACTTTTACCGGCATGTTGTAATCCTGTCATATTACTGTTCACCAGTCTAACAACGTTACTTCGATCATCTGCTGCTCTGTGAGATACTCCAAATTCTAAACTGTACCAAGAAACAAGATGGGAGACCCAGATAAACCTCAGAAATAAAACTGAAAATAAAATATGATCAGTAACATCATTACCATTGTGGACACTCATGGATAATCGGATTAATTTTATACAGACGCGTTATATAATGACCAGTCGAACGTTACTTGTATATATATATATACACACGAGACAGATTTAGTTATATATATATATATATATATATATATATATATATATATATATATATATATATATATATATATTATGTAAAACTAAATCTGTCTCGTGCGTCTTCCCGTCAACCCATAATTTATGGGATTGTTTCACTTCTTGACTTTGTATCGCAGCAATTGCGTTTGGTTAGCAATGACCAACAGCTTCCTAATTTACTGAACAAATTGCCCCTCATTTGCCTACACAAACATATGCAAAATTTAGTGTAAGTCGTCTCTCCATACATAACTTCTGTTTATCACTATTTCTTCATGTCTGCATGTCCTTGTTCATGACCATATCCGTGCCCATCGATACCCTTGAAAGTATACGAAATCCAGTATTGGTCGGGCTCAGCATGCAAACGTTGGTTCGTTATTCAAGGAGATTTCGGCTGCAGTTGCTATGAAATATAGGTTCGTGAAAACATCTGGAATTGGAATTGTGCATTGAAAATTAAACTTTCCAAGAATTGATTCTTATACCAGCAATGAGCTAGCCTGGTTCATAGTCTGGCGTTCTTGCTTTGCTTGCCGATCCACAGTTCAGTTGACGAAATGGACCTGGAACATGACTTGTTTGGCATTACAAAATCCCTGACAAAGACCGTTGTGAAAGTATGGAAGCCATTGGCCAGCATGATGTGTTCCTTTCTTACAATGAATAGAGGTCTTGGAAACTTGGTTCGGCCTTCAGACACACTTGGAACAACACAGTGCTTCAGGGCTATCCAACTGGAGCATTGTAGCAATATTTTGCTACAAAGCTCTTAAAAACTGCTACAAATTTTCTCAAAAATAAGTGCTTCCTATGTAAAGAAGTGGAAAAATTGCTACAAGGAAAGAAAATTTTGCTACAGATGTTTTCAGCTGGACAGCACTGTGCTGGCTGCTATTCCGACCATGATGCAATGTACAGCTGCTGGCGTTCTGTGCATGTGACACGCACGCCCACATTCTCAACACTGGGGGATTCCATCATCGGAAGTGTTATCTGTAACTTGGTCAGTACACAATTAAAATCTTCAGATGGCGCGCTTTATTTAAAGTGGCACATAAAATGTAGCTTTGTATGTATATGAAACTTTTGCAATTTTCACGCTAAATATGAGCACATTGACATCATTTTCACAAAAAAAAATACCCAATAATATGTGATTTGGTTAAAATTGATCAGATTTTACTCATGGTGCGCTAATACTGCAGCTCGTATGGATACACAGCCGACCCATTTTATAATCAAAATGTGTGCTGTTGAAACAATATTGTAGTCTTGTAATTTGTATCTTAATTTGCAGAAAGACCATAGAGTTAAAAGTAAATTTTGTCATTTCATATTATCTTGCAGTTAGTATGAGGTATACTCTTGTACTGTAAAACTTCGAACAGACTGTCTTGCTTTGCCTAATGGAATACAATGCTGGGTGATCATGAACAGTATAGTATACCTGCGTTAAAAAACAAGATTTCCTGAAAGTTGAAAAAGCAAGATTTGTGGAAATTACACATAAAATCTAAACCTTGATAGGAAATGAAACTAGTCGATTGGAAAATTTTCAATTGAGAATATTTTCATTTAAAAAAAAAATCTCGAAAAGATTGCTTTCGATATAAATATGGTTAACGATTCCGCCCACTTGTGGAAAATGTTCACTTGCTATCGCTGATTCGCATGAAAACTCTATACTCAGGTAAATACGCAGCTGAAACCTTTCAAATGAAATGTATATTTTAAAATACTGCAACACACTTAAATCCTTTTTTTGGGGGGGGGGGGTATTAAAATGACTACGGTATTTTCAATTTTTGTGTCTTCTATCTCGAAATTTATATGCTCACGTGCTTCGACTGTGTTTGAGAGATATGAATGTCGTACATGTTGTTATCGTTATTGTAATGGACAAAAGGGTAATTTCAAATATTAGCTGCTGCCGCTCAGCGCACAATCATTTACAAAACTAAAACAAACAAAAATGATAATAATAATGGAAACATCAGTCTGTAAAATAAATACTTTATGAATATTTACCGGAACCAGATAGTTGCAAAAATTTAGCCTATTAGATTTCCTTGGTCCGTTCGTAATCTAGCATGAGTTGATAACTATTAGATCGACATTTTGACCAAGTCAATTACAAGTCCGTACCACGTAGGTGATTCTCATTTCTGTTGCTGATACTGTTTAACTGCACTGCATTAATGGTAATATAAAAAAAAAACTAATCAATAAAAGAGGAGACCCCCCCAAAAAAAACAATAAAAAAGAAACAAACCCATACTCTTTATGTAATCCTAAAAGTGGACAAGTGTCCACAGAATACTGAAATACGACAGGAGACATATATATGATATTAATACAATGATTTCATCTAATTATGCTGCTAGTGTGTGGGGTTTTTTTTTCGTCTTTTCGTTTTTGACCAAGCAAGAAGATATTTACATAAAGACCTGAAACAGAAAGTAAACTATTACATGTATTAGTTGCGGTACCTCAATTCAATCTCAGGAAGTCAATCCAGTACTTGTCAGTTGTCAGTATGCAATTCATTATAAAAAAAGCAAGAAATAAAAAAAATCCAAATTAACACTATCAATTTAATTTTAACAATGGTATTAAACTCTCCATTATATTTACTGCACAAAAATGCAATTTATTTATCATGATGAGCAAACACACAAGTTCTTTGAAACTATGCGATTGAAATGGATCATAGCGCCCCCCCCGCCGAAAAATACACATACATACATACATACATACATACATACATACATACATACATACACACACACACACACATACATACATACATACAGACAGACAGACATACAGACAGACAGAGAGGCTTTGATAATAACATGTGCCAGAACCAATAAAATGGTTTGATTCCCGCTCCAGATGTCCATGTATTTCATAAAAGCATCTCATGCTGACAGTGATAGCCATTTGGGTAGCACGTGTTTACGATTGACCATATGACACACGGCAATTAATCACATAATGAATGTCATTTTCGTTTGTATACTAGTGATATTAAACGCAGAACATGCTGCACTTTTAGACTGCATGTCCCAATGTGTTTACAGCAAAATTCACCAGTTCCACCCTGACAGTCCAAGTGCTTAATCCAGCTTCACAAACGTCCTGTGCATGCTTTGTTATGGCACAAATGGCAATTATTTGTATCAAAATCAAATTTGCACTTTTATTGAACACTTTTTAGGAGTCAAATAAAATTGTACTGGGACAATTGAGTTAAAAAGAGGACGATAGTTGCCGACAGTTGCCTGCAGCTGTGATAAAAAGTACTAGCATCGTGACATTTTTATTGCCAAGATTATGAGCAAAAATCTTAACTTACAAAAGTGGTCTAGATATACACATCCCTTTACACATGTCCGTGTGCATGCATTATACTGTTAGTACTGTACTCGTCAACTGGTCTACTTTGCAGATGTTAGTGAAATTAAAGAAAGCTGATTTCTGACCACTTTTTTCAAATATAAACCTGTATGTCAAATTGTGAAAACCCACATAGACCTAAAGTCGACCAGAATTTCGCTTATATGGGGCTGTCAGTATGCGTTCAACTGCAAACATGATTTAACTCGCCCGGTCTCCCTTCTGTTGCACATACAGCTTTGCTACCGCAACATACGTTACAATTTGTTGTAGTGTTTCTAGAGGCGTTCGGGTTAGGACTTGGGTGTACAGGCGTTTGGATTGCCCGATGCCGGAAAAATTTATCATGATTCATGGTCTGCTTCCACGGGAGCCTCATTCCTATAGGCCCTATTACCCATGCAAGCAGTCTAGAGTATCGGTATACATAAAGACCTAACTGAATTGTCACTTCCACTGAATCCACATGTATTGTCGCTTATTAGACCTATCACGTTAGTAGTAGGCCTATGCCTATTGGTCTACTGGTAGAATGTGCTATTTCCCGCTATTACTAATTTAATTATGGTCCAATGTTTCAATTGCATATTTGGTCCATTTCTTTGTTATTACGGTAGGCCTCTCTGTATCTTTGGGTTGTAACAGCTTTTGAAACTTGGACTCAGTCCAAACAGTACAATTTGAATATCCATCAAGCAATACGTTACGCATTGAATATTTACAGAAAATTGCGTAAACATTGGTTCAGATCTCTGCTGGCCCATGTTGTCGTCTGCAATGCAGCTCCGCCAGGGGTCGACCATGGTAATGTTGTTTTTTACATTTTTGCCGCTAGGAGCGCTCTTGCTTATATTCTTGGTAAATCGATGGTAATTAGCGTCAGTATTGTATTTGTGTCTTTTTGTCCAGAACCACTTCCTAGTAGTGTAAAGTTTTTGTTACGGAGGAAAAGATAAAAGTTTTAAGACACGTTGCAGCAAAAGTTGCGTTTCTTTTACAGATACTCTTCAGATTACAGAAACCAGCTTGTAAATGTTACTGACACCAACCGGGACAATTTTTTGTTTGTTTGTTTGTTTGTTTTTTGTTGATACATGCAGTAAAAACGCGGTGCGTGGTGTCCATAATGAGTATAAATACCTCAGGAAGTCGCTTATTTACAAGAGACGTGGATTTTGCGATTACACAGAATATCCACTTATATAAGCTCTGCAGTCTTTGCCATACTATGGAAAATCCCTTTCTTGTCCTTCAATAGCTGATGTGGTGTCCCGAACTCGCTCACCTTTCCTCTGTCGAGGACTAGTACCCTGCAAATAGGAGCCTACACTTTAAAATGTTTTAGATGCAAGGTGCAGCAAATAACGGAAGCTTCGTACTCTCCCCCCTTCGGGGGGGGGGGGGGGAGGCAAATACTCAACGTTGGTGTGTGCCTCGAACATTTTTATACAATACCCTATCTTAATCCTACACCGGATGTAAAAAGGTACCCTTTCTTAATCCTGAAATATGTTGAAGGGAGTGCTGCATTGGTGCATCCCTATCCTAATCCAGGTGTGTACATTTTGGGAGCCTTTTCTAATCTTGGGAGTAATGAAAACAGGGCCTTTCCCGCGGCACATACCCAGTACAATCATACATGGAAGTACCCCCCCCCTGTACTTCCGTTTCTCTTCTGTGCTTTTGTGACTTAAAACCCACGTGTACCAATGCAAATGATAAAATAACAATATTCCATGAAGATTAAACCCAATACAAGTTCAGCTTATAACCAGTTTTTTTTTAGAAAGCAGCTACAGAAAGAAAGGGGCTAGTTACGTGAATGCACAAAATTCAAGATTTTATCGTTTTATGCCGCTTAAATGATTAATGGTCCATTAACGTACCACACCACTATACAATTGAAGCTTATTACAGTCATTGCAATATTTTATATTTAGGAATTTAAGCATACATGTCATAATCCATGATAGTGTTGAGTCGATGTGCTATGGTAAGCACTGTGCAGTGGGAAAATTCCGTGCGAATCGTGGACTGAATGAGGTCATCTGTTTCCATGTCAACTGCCGCAGTGGCTTCATCTAGAATCAGTATTGTTGTTTTACGTAGTAGTGCACGTGCTAAACAGATCAGCTGTCTCTGACCAATACTACAATAAAATCAAAGGTGAGCCAATTACTTGTGTCGTTCGAGGAAACAGTGTTATGTAATATAATTTATTTATATGTAATGACCTTGTCACACCTGTCAACAATGCGTTAATAGAGTGTAACAGGATCGCCCATCTTTTCTCTAGAAGTCCCTCACAATGTATGTAAGTCCTGCATAGCCTTAATGGTATTTGTTGTCCAAAAGCATCATAAGGCTTCTAAATCACCCAGTAGCTGCATTTAAAACATTCTGGTCACTTATTAAAGTGATTCCTCGCCTTTAACTTCTGTACGAAAGTTCAACCGTAATCACACTGCGTGACTATGAGCACTTTGTGTTTTGGCCGTTCTCTTCGTCAGGAAACAAATCGCACACGTAAAGCTAAATGACGAAAATTAACATTTATTCATTTTTTTTGTTGGAATTAAAAAAATGGTAACAAAAAAACCTCCTATTCACGAACTGATACGATATAAATGATTACTTGTGCTGCTGATCTGTAAAAATAGGAGTCATGACGTTTATACTGATCCCGTAATTATAGGTGTATCACACAGAAAATAAGGAGAATACAGACTAGAGGATATGGTTGTCCATTCCCCGAGAAGGAAGTGACGTAATATATTTCTATTTCTACGTCAATTTTTCACTTATATTTCACATTCGAAAAATTGACTCTGGTCAATAGGTTGCGTGAGAAATAGACCTTCAAAAGTGATTTTTGTGTTTACTTTGTTTTCATCGTTTCATACTTAAAGCTATAATAACTGTATGAAAATAAAACTAGCTGCGTCGAAAATACTGTCGCTCCTCCTTTGCTCACTGCGGGGAAGCTGTCTTACTCACTTTGTCTGACGGTGGAGGCCGGGAAAGTGGCGACATGATTTCTGAGTATGAGAGATATCATTTACCTTTTGGAGGTATCAATGCAATACATGTGTAGGGAAAATTCTATGCCTATACTGACTTGCAGATAATCATTCACTCAAGGCCTGCATACAGAACACACATTCTTTACAAACAAACATATAGAACAGAAAGAAAATAGAAAGCTTGCTCAATAAGTCATTCTCTAAATCAACTTTCAGTCACCTTGCAAAACCACAGAAGGATAAATAATGAAACAACACAGCCTCTGACGCTTTGGATAATAACTCTATTGATAGATACCAATATAGAAGTTATCCGGCCCTCAGACCCTGTGCTGTCTGAAGAATTTCAGCCAAGCACGGAGGTTTTGTTGGAATAACGCAGCATTCTTTTTGCTGAGCCGCCCAAATATGGAAGCGGGCTTAGCTTCTGACTACAGCATGGCCAATCCGGAACCAGAATAATTAATTAAAAATAAGCTTACTCATCCCAAACACAGCAAAGTCATGGCCTTGGTATTTCTTTGTTTCCTTACAATCTTAATATGACTTCCAATATTATAAAATTAAAACAAGGTATTTTTGAGTGACTCTTTACTTGAGAGGTCTTTATATTTTGCATTACCAAAATAATGAATACTGCCTTATTCAAAACTAAGAATTAAATCATAATATAAATATCCATATAAACTAATCATGACAATACTATTCCCCAGACTGGCCTCTTTCCAGTGGCTCTCAGCTTCTCGTGCTTAGCACTCGTAGTTATCCGCCAGAGGAACTCAGTCAATCAGGTGGATAGACTTGTCAACTTGGCCATTTTTCTAATATAATTCTACACATTTTTTCTTTGAGCGGCAAAGAACACTTTTGATTTATGGCATGGTATCCGGATAGGCCTCATCTGCAATTATGATACGGGTGAAGGGTAAAGCTCCTTTCTACCTCAATGCTTGTCCGCCCTCTCCAGAATCGTAGTCCAAGCCCTTTTTTAATCCAGAAACAAACGTTTTTAAGTGCGCGTGTGCAAGTGCATCCCAGACAGCTTCATCAGAATACTTTTCGAATGGGTCTAGATTGATGCGTAGAGAGCCAGAGAAAAGCACCGGATCCTGGAATATATAACGTAAACTGGGATCCCGAAGGAAAGGATAAGCTATCAGGTACACAACATTCAATAACTTAAAGTTTCCTTTAAAAAACAAAACAGAAATGACAAATTGGTATCATGGCTGTGAACACAAAGCTTTACTTGAAATGTTCGTGACAATATTACCAAGCGTAGATAGGTGTATGTCATACATCATTATTGACGTGCCCTATGAAAAGTCACCATTGACCTTATCTTTACGGGCAGGGTAGATAGACCATACACATTTGCCTATAGTGTGCTTTTTATTTTTCAATTCAAAGACGGAAGATCAATGCGACGAAGAAATAGACGACTACAAATTAGTAAGCAATACTAATTGAAATCAACAATACAACTTGGCATACCCGCCAAAATACAACTGGAAACAGAAAAAAAAAATAGCTGGACACAGCTATTTGTAAAATAACAGGAGATAGGTAAACGCACGTTTTTGTCATAGTTGTAATTACTTGCTGCTAAATGAATCTGAAAAATTCTTCAATTAGAAACAACACACAAGAACACTTTTACTTGTTGACATATTTATTTGATTATATCCCAGCCAGGAGTTAGACCTTTTCATGTGGTAGGCGGGATAAGCTTTAAAGGCTTTAATTACTAGAGCGCACTGCTGGCCAATAGAGTTCACGTGACAACTCCCTGACAATCAGATATGACAGGAAATATCGGGTGCTCTATCTTGATTAGTGTGCCCTATGGTATTTCCAAGCCTTTGGACTTATCATTTTGACACCAGACTGAGTGCGCCTAAAGGGAAAACTGCTGAAAAAGTACCTGAGGAATAATCGTCAGTCTTGATCGGAGATCGTGAAGATTCAGCTTGCTTATGTCCTGCCCGTCTATCAGTATTTGGCCTTCTGATGGCTCGATAATCCGAAACAAGGATAAAGTCAAAGAAGATTTTCCAGCCCCTGTGCGGCCTACAATACCAACCTGTTACAAATTGCAGGTATGGTCAATATGGTACTCCGTGAGTAAAATGTGGAGGAAAGTATTCTGTTAGAGCAGCACTGTCTTCAAAGATAACAAGTTCTTGAATATATCTATAAGCTCTACACTGTTATATCACAGAAATTATTGACTTTATTATCCACAACGGAAAATTGATTGAACTAAAAGCGAAAGCAAATCAGTAATGTCGATTATGATTTCAAACAATACACCACAAAATGTTTTGTGTTGTAATCCATTGCCTAGGCTAAAAGGTAAAGGATTGTCCGTATCCACCAAATTAGAATGGCAATAAAGTCCACAAAAGAAGCAACACATTTGAAAGCTGTCAGTTGTATTTTCAGTGTATAATTTAGTTGTTCAACACTTACGAGATCTGTTGCATTTCCGGTACATAAGTCAATTTTCACCTATTCAAGTACAGTTCAATACTTCAGAGATGCCTCCAACTGGGTGAAAAACAAAGTGCCCAATCTTGTTTTTAAATTGTGTAAAATAAAAAAATTGCATTTTAAAAGATGCGCGAAGGGAAACACGAAATTATAAATCCTGTAAGCATTTAAGATATGAAAGTAAATATCGAAGCAGAATGTTTATGAAAATGAAGCGGTGCGAAAAATTCATTAAAAAAAAAAAAGAAAAAAAAAAGGAAGCGACCATCAGTTGGGGGCCGGTCTCGCTGTCTCTGTGCATGAATATTTTAATCGGTGGGTCACATAATATCTACATGATGAATTTTAAGGTGACCATCTGAAAACAAATCCTTTTATAGGGCCACGTATTGGCTGTATTTTGTGTGGCCTTATGAGAGGGCAAATCACAATGCACTGAGAAAAGTACAAATGAATCCAAAATAGACTAATCATTTGGCCTTTTAAAGGTTCTAGATGCCGCAATGTTGCACCATTCTAACCCTCAAATTGGAAACAAATGTGGAAGAGGAACCCCCAAGTCGTCCCAGCTCAACCCAAAGTTTGCATACAATATGTCTCTCATGTGTCAGTTGGCCTTGTTTCCATGGGTTTCTTTATTTTGTCCTCTCACAGGTGTCTGCTGGGCTTGCTTCTATGGGTTTCTCCATGGTGTCTTCTATGCAGTTGTTACGGTTAGATCTTAAAGTAATGTTTTCATACAATGTATGTCCTCGCAAATGCAGTATGAACATTTTGGTGATACAAAAAGTCATTTCTCCAGAAAAATATTAAATCAAGTATGTTACGTTAATCTATGAACCCAATGTATTTGTTCATAAATTAGTTTTCGCAACGTGATAGTCGGCCCGCAGAAAGCTTGTCTGTACCGTGCCACATTACGTACCGTGCCACATTACGGCGTTAAGGACTTTGGATAATGCATCCGTTTCAGATAAAACCCCCATACGCTGTCTGGAAAATCTTCAGACAGCGAAGGGATTCAGGACTGATAACAAACGTATTGTTTGGCGAAGTCATGAAACAATGTGGTTTTTGTCTAGAAATCAGTAACTTTGTTGTCTCGTCTTTCTCGTCTCTTCCATGCTGGGTGAGTGACTGTTTCCGTTCATTTGTGCGTGTAAATGAATCTATCTTGTTTTACTTTCTGTCTGTGGCTTTTAAAAGTATGTGTGTTCTTAGGTGTGAAGACCTTGGGTGATTGGTTCCATATGTTATTCTACCAACGTTGAAATAAACTACTACAGCTATATTTCCCTTTTATATATGCTATAAATGCCGTGGTCCTTTTTTCGGGACCTCCACAGAACCACGAAGCAAAGCGACCGAATTAGATTCCCCCTATGAACGAAAAGATAGAAAACAGGCCCACGAGTTAGACCGGGTTAAGCATACGCTAACTTCAACTAATATAAGAGGCACAAGTTTCACGAACGTTATTGAAAATCTTTACGTTCGCGGATGTTATATATCAATACATGAGCACGACTTAGGTGCCTAAGCTGGGAGAGGGGGGGTTGTTGTTACAAAGAAAGGAATGGACATGTATGCTTTTAGGTTCAAAGTGTTCTTTACCTTTTGCTGTGGTTCCACACAAAAAGAGATTCCTTTGAGTACCAGATCCAGCCCGGCTCTGTATCTTGTGCTGTAATTTTCAAATTCCACCCGCCCATACTGAGGCCAGGCGTCTGGAGGCCGCTGATCAGCCACCATCCTATGAGACTATCAAGGAACAAATGGTAGTGAAAAGCAACTGTTTAGCTCAGATGAATTGTCAATCAGCTCAGCTTATCAAACAATCTGTTGCCCGGCACTCGTCCGTGGTCATCCCTCATCAATTTGCACTTTCGACTTCTCTCAAATAAGTGGCCAGATTTTCTTCAAACTAGGCGGGATGTACCTTGACCAGATGTCTACGCCCAGTTATCGACAGATCACGCTATATATTTTTTATACATGTGTGTGTGTCTTCTTTAATTTTCTCTTTGAAAGCACTTGGCTAATTGCTTCTGAAATTGCAAAGGAAACACTTCTAGACTTCAAGGTAGCCTTAGACATTATTGAATTATGAATGAATTTTTAAAATATGCATCGAAGTACTTTTATTGGGTATTAATTTTTTAAATATGGCCATATATTTCGGTGTAGGCCACCAATTTCCCCGATGGGGGTGGATGGGGTGGGGTGGGGTGGTAGTGGTGGTGTCTCAATCATTATTATTATTATTATTATTATTATTATTATTATTATTATTATTATTATTATTATTATTATTATTATTATTATTATTATTATTATTATTATTATTATTATTATTAATTAATTAATTGATTATGTCCCCAGTAAAGTGTACAATAAAGTGGGGCAGTGAAGCATTGATGAAATGCAATACCTAAGGTTCAAATCAGTATCGTCGGTAGCCGCTAAAGCGCCAGGGTCGTTGCTTACAAGCTTCAATGACAGTCTACAATTGCAAAGTTCCTGACTGTAAGCCAGACACAAGAAAACTGGGTAAAATGGATAAATACCCCTGGATGCAAGAGGTAGCTTTCCACGGTTTTCCTTCAAAGAAACACAGAAACGACGGGAGTGGTTGTATACGGTGAAAAGACCAGAAGATTATGAACCACCAGGCAATTTTAGCAGAATTTATTCAAGACATTTTGTTGGGGGTAAAGGTCCGACACGAGAACACCCAGTGCCCAAGATATTTTCGTATGACAACTAGATGATTGCAGAAAAACAACGCACGACAAACCAATGGCAGAACAGTGTGAGACGGCCGAGGATCGAGTGACTTATCCAGCAACGGAGAAAGGCTAGTTGCCAAGGAGAGAGCCGGGGTGCGATCGCTGCGTGGCAGCGGTAGCTCACAGTATTAGCTAATTTGGACCGAAGCTATTCATATCATGACCACACACTATAAGGGGAAAAGTGTCTACAGCATAGACTTTTATTGTCTCTCTTTTTTGGAAGTAAATAAGCATTCCAGAAGTACATGGTGGGCACCAGAATGTTTCTATACAAATTTAATTTTTAAAAAATGGAACCTTGTGTGATTGCCCGGCTCTCATGTATTATAATGACATGCATGTAGGACTGTTTATTCTATATTCATGCAATGTAATATTCTCTCCCTTTTTGGAGGTAAATAAGCATTCCGAAAGTACATTGTGGACACCAGAATGTTTCTATACAAATTTATTAAAAAAAAAAAAAATGGAACTTTGTGTGATTGCCCTGCTCTCTATTATAATGATATATGACTCTGTTTATTCTATGTTCATGCAATATGATATGTATGTAATTTATCATTTTGGGTATGTGAGTCCATAACAATGTACCTTGTATCCCTACAATTGTTTATGTACACTGTAACATTGTTTGTCCTGTGTGTTGTGTACATATTGTGTGTGTATCTCCATGGTCTGGAGAAACCAACTTATTAGTATCATTTTGATGTACTATAGGGCCATCCAGATGAAATAAATATGTTTCAATTAAAAAAACAATTTATGATTCTTTCAAAGGTTGGTTTTATATTCTTTTATCCTTCTATATACACATTTCACCACAAAAACATGACAGCTATAGTGTACTGCAAAATTGGTCACACAATATACATGCAATGAGATATAATTATGTCTTTGTGCTGACACAGACATATTGTTTTTCTAGGAATTCTTTCTTTCTTTCTTTCTCTCTTTCTCTTTCTTTTTTTCTATCTTTCTTTCTTTCTTTTTTTCTTTCTTTCTTCATCACTACAGAAAATCTTGTTGGGATTTGGATTTCAAATTCAGTGGAATGAATCAGAAGAGAAATATACCCTGAAATAATAAGTAGATTATTTTACAGGTTATATTCATTCATCCCTTTTATCCACTACCAGACATCAGGTTTACATTATTTCATCCTTCTATCTTTCCCACTTCCACATATGATAATACAAAGTAGGATGAAATCTAGTTTATTAGACTGATATATATATATATATATATATATATATATATATATATATATATATATATATATATATATATATATATATATGTATATATATATATATATACATACATATACATACATATATATATATATATATATATATATATATATATATAATTATATAAATACTGTACATAAACTTGCATAGAAATGCACCATACACATAGTGTGTGGTCATGGTGTGAATTGCAATCCTCAGAGCTTCACTGTCCCAGTTTATTTTACACATTACTGGTAACATTGAACTGAACCTGTGGCGGGAGGGTCTTTAACATCGATGTATCCAACAGGAAATGATGATGGCAACGATGATAATACATCTGAATCGTTAGTGCCTTACGTTACAAAAAGTCACTGCATTGTAAACTTGCTCTTGGCAGAGAGAAGCTACAGGTATCTCTGTATAACGATGGCTGTCCGCTAGATTATCGAAATTCACACAGACGCTCCTGCTGACTATCATAATATATCGATTTTATATCGTACTAGTTCATGACCAGGGGTTACATGAAGCTATTGACATTTTGTAAAGGCTTCCATACTTACAAGGCATTCGCTGTCCCCATTTCTCTGCTTGCGTGTGTTGCCAGTATGAATTTGTTCCTCTAGTTTTTCTTTAATACATAAGGAACAGAAACGTTCAGGTTGATCAAACACCTACTTGAAACACTCGGGTCCGCGTACAGTTTCTACAAATCTAATAATTACATGTACCCACATTATACAAACCCAATTTACCTCTGTTTCAACTTCAGCATACTCTTTTAATCGCTCCACTGCCACAATATATGTTTCCAACTCTGTAGCACTACGGACCACAGCGTTCATGTTGTTTGTCACCTGACGAAAAAACGGACAGAAAAATTACCATCATTCAAATGTAAAACGGAGTCAACTATTCAGAAGTCACATAAAAAAGTACACATAGTCTGATAATGTCTTTAATAATTTTAGATCTATTATCGTTGTGGAGATTGTTGCTTCGATCAAATTCTGACCTTCTAACTATCCAAGACGGCCCTTCAAATTTTTCCGCCCTTTCATTTTTTTTTGGCAATAATGTTACATTTCAAAGCAAAACATAATAATCCAAGCAACAACATGTCCATCTTAAAATACGATAATTACGCCTTGCAGAACATATCAAGGTGCTCAGACAGAATATTCAGACCTCACTAATCAATCAATATATTTCCACAAGACAAAATTTTTAAAATTGTCAATGTCCGATATATATATATATATAATGTCAATAATAAACAAATAGACGTTTATTAAATGGCTCAACTAAAGAAATAAATGATTGTATCATATCATTCAAGAAAAAAAAAGATACCAAGAAGTCAGACGTGAAACTTTAAAGTGATTCAAGGCTGGCACTGCATTTAATTCCAGCATCGCTTGGTTTAAAAGGTTATGCCTAAAGAGAAGTCTGTTAGAACTTTGAATTCTCCATGAGGCATGGCAGGTTTTGGGGCGATGTAAAATGAATCGTGTTGGGTCCAAACCTTTGTACAATATTCAAAATAGCAAACAATATTTCTTTTAATACTGGTAACACTCTCAGGGTAAACCCCCGGTTCATCTAATGGATCCACACACACACACGCGCGCGCGCGCTAAAATATAATACCGAAGTGACTAAGAAAACGACGCAAGGTCAAATTAGAGATTATCGCAAAGGATTAATGAAAAAATGTCAGAAATTTAAGAAGTGAAAGGCAACACGGGGATTACAGTGCGTGAGAATTTCACGCCAAGCACTCTGTACAACCTCCAAAATGCATATTATACTGTTTATTTCATCTTACGTGGTGAATTTTAAATATTTGTAGATACATAGTGTCGCATTTTTGTCATTTTGTATGTTGCACAATTAAACTATTAATCATAGAACTATCCAAAACCCAATAGAGCATGACCTGTTGAACAATCTTTGAAAGGGCCCTGCAAAAAAAAAAAATTCACATTAAGTTTGGCAAGAAACAGGTGTTTTCGAGAAATCATCAAAAATATATAATTATGAATAACAGACGGGGGTCAGGCGACAGTCATCTCATCAGCTCAGCTGACTGTCAAATCAATTGAGCTAGTAGGGCAAACAAGCAAACAAATACTTAAGAACAAAAACTCTAAAATAAATAAACAAAACATGTTGGTAAAACATAGATGCCCCCCTGTACCGACTTAAGACTAAGCCCTTTAAAAATTAAAGTACGCTTTTGGAGAGGGTTATGTGTTCTTTCATTTGACAATACAAACTAAACCTGATTTTTTATTCTTTTATCCCATAATGGGCCCTTTGGAGGGTAATTACGGTATGTGTTACGGCTATCACGTCTGCTATTCCGTATAACTTAGTACTGCACCATATTTGTCAAGGAGTGCCTTGTTCTTGGACTCCGGTGGGACATGTTGCTGCTTTATGTACTTTGAAGTAAATCGGAAGTTCTTCTTTCAGGCCGCTGTTTGGTTCGAAAATAAACTCATCGTGCTATGTATTTTCTGTTTCCTATTCCTTGCCACGCACAGCCATGCCCGTTTGGCACGTTGTCAACTTGCGCCATTCCAAATTGAACCGCATTACATTTCTGGAAAAATAGCAGACTCATCCGCGCATGGCAGTGTTGAGTGGTTATGCTTTTCTACGTATTTTTGGTCTTTTTTTCTAAAAAAAATATTATCTGTTGTCTAGGATATTCCATGGAAATATTATTGGATAAATACTAACCATCATTCGCGTGTGTTTCTGGTTGTGACTCAATTATTCTGTGCAAGGAAACCACTCCCTCCTTCGCGGATCGTGGCTTCCTGCGCAGAATACTTTCGTCCCAACCAGAAACACCGATCATGACAGTTTGTATAATAATGCTATTTTAACTTTTATGCAAAATTTAAGAATTTTAATTAAAAGTTGATTACATCAATAGCGATACTAAAATTTTATATTCAATACGCGGATCAAACTTGATGTCATGTTCCCTTGAAAAAATATACTTTTTAGGGTATTAGATGGTAACGATAGAAAAAAATGAATATTCATACATGGGTCATAAAGTATACCACGGTCTTAAGTAGTCCAGTGACGTTAATAATTAGGTCAAGCTCAACCACGTTCACATCATCTCACCACTTATACAGGACCATACCATGTTTTGTACCAAAGTTACAGCTGAAATTTGAGAATGAGATCAAAGTCACCCATGTACTGACCCAGTCTGACCCTCCTAGAGAACCACTACCATGGGCAAAATCAAAGTCCTAGCTGAAATAGTTCAAGTGATCAAGTGAACATTACAGTTTACACATATGTCACTATGACCTTCGGCGTAAGGTCGCGATCACTCATGTACTGTCTATGTCTGGCGCTCATAGAGGACCACTAACATATATAACGTTAAAGTCCTAGCTTAAATAGTTATAAAGGTATGACGTGAACATTAAAATTAACATAAGTGTCCTTATGACCCTGGTAATATGATCAAGGTCATTCAGGAATTGTGTCACTCCTATCCTCACTACCAAAAGTGTCCTTTACAATTTGGAAGCAATTGACTGAGCAGTTTCGGAGCAGACTTTGTAAAAAAAAAAAAATGAAAAAAAAAAAAAAATCGTAAAAAGTACACAGTCTCCGGAGCTTGAGCATTGGAAGAAACTTGTTGGAACCTCACCCAAACTACATACCCACCAAGTTTGACGTGACTCTTGCTTGTCATGGAGAAGGAGTCAAAATGTAAAATACCACTGCGAAACCCCCCCCCCCCACTTGCACATATGGTTATCAATAGGAATGTATGCATTAAGCCATAAGTAAACGAATTGAAAAAAAACTAAAAAAAAAAAAAACAAAAAAAAAACCGTACTAAATCAGGGATCCATAGTAACGCCACCTGGTGAAGAACACTTGTTTGATTCTCCCACCCGAAATATTTCCACCAAGTTTCAGCATGATAAGACCCAGGCTTTTTTTGGGGGAGAAGCAGGATATAGAGAAAAACTCACAAACATACATTGATAGAAAAAAATCAAAGCGCTAAATGGTGCACAAATTGAGGTCTATGAGACCCCCAAAAGTCCCTATGGAATTTCGAAACAATTGGCCAAATGGCTATGGAGATGAACTCTTTAAAGGTTCTCTTAATTGACCATGTTCCAATTTGATGCATGGGTGACTCATGGGTTGTTCTCAGCATGCGGTGCGCTTAAAAATGGATGTGAAAATAATACTTTTATTCACATTCTTATTTTAAAAACTCACTGCACCTTCATTCGTCGCTTTGCGTTGATCGTTTGGTTAAAAAAAAAAAACAAACAAACCCACACACACAGACCAAACAGGAGAACTGTAACAGTTCTGTGCTCAGCTGAAATTACATGTACAGACTGAAGTGGTCCTACGATTTCAGAATATTAAGATTACCTTTGTTTCAGAGCATATCACTGTTTCTGACATGAATATATCTCCTGACCATTTTTTTTCGAACTTAAATAATTCGTTAAAAAGCAGAAAATGCCAGTATCACCATGTAAACAAATTTGTTGGAGATCAAGTCCACGTACATTCCCAATAAGTCTGAAGAGGATCCAACTTACCGTTTTGGAGAAAAGCCAAGATAAGTGAAAAAACACACAGGAAAAGATAAATAAATATATAAAAAGCGAAAAATAATCAGCGCACCATGTTCAGCAAATAAAGGTCTATGAAAAAAAAATCGTAAAAATTGTAAAAAATCATTAGAGCGTGCCCATTTGATCAAAATTGGTAAGGACCTGGCCAGGGTTTATCCCATCAAGTGTGAAGAGATTATGGCCTACGGTTTTGGAGAAGTCAAAAATGTGAAATGGGAATGGACGGACGACTGATCACCACCCATCCTTTTAACTCAGCTGACTGACAAGTCAGTTGAGCTAAAAATCACAAATTAAAAAAAAATCACTGGTGCGAGACCATTGCAACAAAAGCTAGTAGAAATCCATTCATGATACACCCCCACCATATTTGAAGTGAATCTAGCTGAAGATTTTGGAGAAAAAGTCTAAAGGTAGGAATTCCATTGCAATTTTCCATTAATTTGCACCATGCATTCACCCACAAGTACCTGAATCCACAAAAAAACTTTGAAAACAAGAAAGGAAATATACAGTAACCCTTCCTGGTAAACGAAATTTGCTTGACCCTTCCACAAGGAAAATTTCTATCAAATTTCAGCATGATTTGAGTAACGATTCTGTAGAAAACGAAAACAGCAAAAACAGACAATGAATAGATTAAAAAATTGCAACGCCACCTGTTGACCAAAAATACAAAAAGCAATGGCGCATAACTGTTTAGGCAAACTGGGTAGGAACCCACCAAAGGTTCATCCCCACTAAGTTCTAAATAAATCTAATGGACGATTCAGCTTTGCAATTCGCAACAACAAAAAACAAAGGGGGTGGGGGACGTTGCAATGGATTGATTAGTGGTTTCTGTTCAGGAGTTCAAATATGCTGTATAGGGATCATTCACTAATTTAAATTTCTGGTTTTATTACAATTCAGCGTAAGTTCTTTAGTTGAAACATCTTGTCATTACAAATTACCGTAGTTTAACATTTCAAGCTGTACTAATACTAGGTTTAACTGAAATGATTTGCCTTGAAATGTAACATTATCGCTAAACAATACGATATTACAGTTACAGCTGTAACATACATTTGTTCACGGATAATTGTGTAAAACGGGTCCTTCTAATTCGGAAAGGGATATGTCAAAGTAGATGACACTATTTGTTTAGCATTATTTTCAATTTTACTGCACACTTGCGATGTCCCAGAATTACGCAGCTGTGACGCACAAATAAAAAAACAACAAAACAAAACAAAAAACAAAACTAAAATCAATGCTCACTGGATAAAGTGAAACCATAATATTGAAGTGAAACCATTATATTGTATTTTCACATGAACACCCTTTTAACTTCCTATCTTGTCAGATTACTTATTCAACAATTATATTTGGCGAAATTTGAAAGGGTGTGTGTGTGTGTGGGGGGGGGGGGCAGTTCTACCACCTTTACTTTGTAGGTTTTTTTTTTTTCATCAAATCTTAGTAACTTAAAGGAATTTTAGTTGAAACAAACAACAGATACATCCGGGCAACACGTGCGTTTTCAGGGCAGGACCGACTACTTATCAATTCTCACCTGCAAAGCGTAAGATACGGACAGACCCACGAGCGCACCATTCAAAGAACCTCGTTGAATGACAGCAAAAAGGGCAGAAAAGAAGACCACAAGGGCACCCAGCCCCTCAAGTAATATCCCTAGCCATCTGAAAATGAAATCCATCATTGGCTTACCAGTGTGCCGTGCAAGTAACTTTCAGCGAAACTTAAATGGATAAATGTTGATCAAGTGGTGACCATCAAAATTCAATAGGTCTATTGCGGAAGAGAACGTGGCCTGTTGGTATGGAGTGCTAAAGGGTGATATGTTTTACTTAGCAGTAAACGTGTATAGCATATTGCCGAGCTTGTTAAAGTTGTTACCTGTGGGGTATGTATGAACGTATTTCTACCAAAATGTACTTCATCATGTCTCGCTTCCTTGAACGTATGGGCAGTTACCTCAAAAACCAGCTTCACTTCGAGTCGGTGTAATTTTACTTTGTGCCAGAGAGTGGAATCTACCTAAACATTCCAGCCAATTTGTGCCCACCATTTTATTTTTGTTTACAAACTGTATCAAATATGTAGGTTTCTAAGCACATCCAATATTATTTTGTATCAATTTAGAAAATGCCCGCGTTTAGATCTAATCTCGTTCCCTCAAATCAATCTACGGTTGAGAATAAGCCACCAAACAGGCAATACGACCACACCGTTCCTTATGCTGGCATATCACTCCATCTTAGCAGTGTCGTGCACTAGGATATTTCAGTTTTACTCAGGACGTGGATACATTTCTAACACCACAAAACCCCAAATGAACTGGCTGATGGACAAACTCTTTTGAAAAACACAAATCCTTATAACAGTGGAAGCTGTCAATGTGCCAGCATTCTGCATTCAGCATTTAACATGAAGAAAATCGCAGTACAAGTTTTACGTATAAATTGTACCTGATTTCTTGTTACGATGCCAGCGTTTGTTTCATTTTTGGGTATATGTGCACTTCTGCATAAGTGTGTGGGGGAGGGAGATGAGGTAGTTAATACCCGTGGGCACTAGGGTGTGTCAGTTCCTAAACTTTGAGTATTGCTTTTTCATTTATTCATGTTACATATTAATATAAAACACAAAGTTTTACACATTTGAACAAGTGAGGCAAAATAACACTCATGCTATGAAGAAACGTAGCGCTTACTTCCCGCTGTGATTGTTCAGTACCAGAAGACAACTTTAACTCTTTGGTTTTACCCTTTCAGTGCCATATTGTGGACTGAGTCAACAGCTTTTCTCGCGGCGTATTAGGCGCAATGCCCCCAATGCGCGCCGAGAAAAGCTGTTGACCTGGGGTATTCTCTCTGGAACTATAAGTATACTGGTAACTGAATGAAAGGTCTTTTACGAGGAATACGAATCGGGGATTCTAAGGATAATTCAGATTAGTTTGACTTAAGTAGACCGACTTGAGACGTGATTGGCACTGAAACAGTTAAACATATTTTATTTCAAAAGAATGATTGGACTTAACTTTAACTCTTTCAGTATTAAGTTTGGACTGGTATCTGAACGAAAAGTCTGTTTACAAAATATATGAACCTATATATGATGTATCTTAGGTTAATTCATGCTACATCGACTTTGGTCGAAACTGGCAATCAAAGAGTTTATCAAAAGTCTAGTTGCCCATTATGTAAACAAATTCAAAACTATTACCTCCATGTGATTATTATAGGGTACCAAGCTCTCTGGCTGTCATCAGTGAGTTTGTCTGAGTGATCACTAAATCTCTGTTGTTGTCTGTACGCACGAATCGAGGAAGCTCCGACCACGGACTCGTCAAAATGGATGTAAAGGGGAGATCTTCTGATGGCGTCAATGCGTTTGAATTGCGTAGCTGCATTGATGTACAGTCTCTGTGTGACCAAAATGTTGATAATCATCTGTTCGTGTTCAAGCTTAGCAATACAACACAAACTCTGAATGTAACAACACATTTGTTTCTAGCTGTTTCGACACCAGTCATCATATGATTCGAACAGCATCATTTAAAGCACCATTTTGTGGGAAAATATTGGGCCCACAGTTGAAAGCAAATTTGAAACACTGGCCAAATAATTTTTAGACTTATTTCAAAGTCTGACCAGGTAAGAAGAAGATGATGACTCTGACAGTCCTCTGCTTAGCTGATATGGATGCTCAGACTAAAAGTGGTCCTGCCTCCTTCAGAATTAGATGAAGGTCACCCTTCTTTAAACCTATCATCGCTTACAAATATCTAGTATTAAAGCACTGGTTCATTGGTTCCCAAGTCACCAATGCCTCATATAAGCCAGTATGGCAGTTTGCAATTGACCTTTCATGGTCGCTCAAAGTCAAAAGAAACAACACAGAGAGAAAACCCATGGGTGCATTTCTAGTTGTGTTTATTCGTAACCATGGGCAGAGGATCCATCATTTTCAACGTATAAGCCAATATGACAGCTCTGTTGCTATCCCTATACTAACAACGCTAACATGTATATGCATGATTCCGAACATTTGAACCGCGAAACGTGGACAACAAATTAGTGTCAAGGAAAGGTGCATTCCCTCAAATTCTGAAAAAAATCCAGGATGTGGTTTGAGAAAAAAGGTCGAAAAAAGCGAAAACACAAAATTAATTAATTGGAAAAAAAATACATCGCCACTTGTTGAACAAAATGAAGCCGAAAGGTCTCCAGAAGTGTACTCATGTCATTTTGAAGCAATTACCCAAGCGGTGTCAGAGGACAGTTTTAAAGATTTTACTAAAAAAAATGTGAAGAACTCATAAAAATAAAAACAAGAGGACTGTGACACTCATATGCTAAGCTGACCTTGGATGCACACATAGAAGTAATCCTATGATCTCCAGATACTTAGTAATATCAAGGTCACCTTTCTTAAAGACCGCCATCACTGTTTGCAATATCAGTCTCCACTCACACTGGTTTGGAGTCACCATTTTTTAAAAATGAAAGTGCCAGATTCAGCTTTCACCAAGATATACGCCAATATGAGAGTGTAACCTTTCAAAGTGACTCAGGGTCAAAATCAGCAACACTAGAAGTAATCTGATATATATTTTCCTATTAGTTTTTGAAAGTAACTGGCCTAGAATCTACCATTACAAAGATACAAGTCAATAAGTTTGGCCTTTCTATGTAACTCAAAGTCAAAATCATTATTAAAAAAAAAAATCCCATGGGTACTTCTTTATAAGTGTGTAATAGTAATCATAGGCCTAGAATCCAATATTACCGAGATCCATTCCAATATGTCTGATTTGCTGCTATCCTTAAGTAACAACGTGAACATGGACAGGTAATCTTGCCGATAATGGCAATCGATATTACGTTAAAAATCAGAAAATGCCAGCACCAACATGTAGTGAAAAAACTTAGTGAACAGGTCCATTCCCAGCCCAAGTCCAGTCCCAATCCCACCACGTTTAAAGAGAATCAAACATGCAGTTTGGGGGAAGTTAAAATAGTGAGCAAACTCAAAACCCCGTTAATAAAATAAAAACAATCTGCATCCCCATTATTCAGTTTCCCTATGCAATTTGGCCCAGCGGTTTCGGAGACGATTTAACGACTTGGGCACAAAAAAGGAAAAAAGATCAATTTTTCCTAAAAATCAATGAAGTGTAACCATTTGAACTTGGCACAGACTCAAGACAGGTACATCCAGACCAAGTTTGAAAGGGGTCCAGAGAGTAGAATTCAAAAATGGGAATTCCCATTGTAATCCCCATTGACTTACATAGTAATCAAGTCAGGGATCCAAAGCAGCACCACATAGTGAACAAGTTTTTTTTTAACCCTTCCAGAAGCATTTTCACCAGGTTGCTTGAGTTCAGTGATACTTTAGAATAAGTCGTCAAAATCATATATAACACACAAAAATTCGTTCAAAAATAGCAAAAATATCGCAGCGCCACTGGTTGAACAAATGTAAGTCTAGGGGTCCCCAAAAGTATTTCTGTGCAATTGTGTCGCTGTTTAAGGTACTGCCAAAAAGTGCACAAAAAGTCATGTAAAAGCCAAAATTCACTGGAGGGTTACCATGTGGACATATTTGTGAGAGATACAGGTACATGCCCACCAAATTTGAGAAGTATGCAGCTACCGCTTTTGGAGAAGTCTAAAATGTGAACCGATGACAGATGGCGGACGCATGGCCGACCAAGGCTCCTAAATGTTCACCTCTACTGACAAGTCAAATGAGCTACAAAATTCATGCCAAATTGTTCAACATGAATAACTACAAAGAAACAATTTGATGCTAGTTTTGCACGTACTTAACTGAAAAGTTTTTAATCCCTTTCTGATAAGTAACTCACATTTGTCAAACCAGTCGAGCAAAAAGATCTTCATACTTTACATTTTTCTACTTGCATAGTGTTAATGATCATGGAACAATTCTTTTTACAAACTTATTACCTTACCTGAAGTGCAAAGTAAATAATTCCCAGAGGTATAACGACGATGAGAAAATAGGGTGTGGTGTAGGAGATGACCACCAAGGTAGACAGTAGTGACGCGACAGCAAGCAACCACCCCCTGATCTGTAGTGGCATGTTGAAGTCTACCACGTCGATATCCCTTGAAAAGCGGTTTATAATTCTACCAAGTGGAGTAGTATCAAAAAAAGACATAGGAGCTTTAAGTACTCGATCTAGTATTGCAGCATGGAGGACTCTTGATGCCTCGACGCAGCCGACTGCCACACCCATCGCAGTTACCAAAACAAAAACACCTGCAACAACCATAGTTATTTTAGTTGGTCAAAAAATACAAAAAACAAAAAACAAAACAAAACAAAACAAAAACAAAAGAAAAAACAAAACAAAACAAAAAACAAAACAAAAAAACAAAACAAAACAAAACAAAAACAAAAAACCGAAAAAAAAAAAGCAAACAACCAACCAAACAAAAAATTAAATAACAACACCCCCCCCCCTTCAAACCAACCTATGTGTTCTCGATTTCATGAGAGAACAAGTATGGTTGTGATCCACGTCTGATTGTCACTCTGTATATCATCTATATCCAGTTGCATTTAATGTTGGTACCGCGGTAAGCATATTGAATTTGAATTTAAAAAATGTGCCAAACTTTCACTTTCAAGGCTCAACATTTCCAGAGAGGTTTTTAAGTAAAGCAATGATCATAGTTTGATGCTGTGGGCAACGCACATATCAAATTCTACTGCTATTGGGATCAAACATAGGACCAAGTTGGGGGTGGTTTCATTGGTTGTTCGACTGAGCCCTAAGTTTAATTATAGAATGAGAAACGAAGTGACTAACTAAAATCTTTCTGAATAGATTTGTCGCAATGAGTGGACTATAGCAGTTTCTAACTTGATAGAATGCTGAAATAAACGGATAGGTATATATTTTTTGCTTGTGAGCTAAATAACATTTAGTCCTAATCTAACAAAAAAGGAGGCACAATTATGCAATTTACATGAAAGGGTACGATTTGACAGGAGTACGAATTGACTGGTTCACAAAATGACGGGGTTACTTGTTGGCCGGGTTACATGGCACGGACCGGTACAGCTTGAGACGGATAGGGGTTGACTGGGTTACGGGTTGGCGCGAGTACAGGTTGATTTGGGCACGAGTAACATGTAAGTCAGGTATGCGAAGACAACGTTACGAATTGGCCATCATTCAAGAGAAATAAAGCAATCTTCCCTGCCTGGAGTATGGCAGTGTGGTCTGGGATGGATGCACTCAGGCCAACAAGGACCGTCTCGAAACCGTTCAGCTGGCTGCTGCACGAGTTATTCCTGGGGCTTTTGCCCACACAAGTCTTGAAAAAAATTTATATCGAAACAGGGTGGGAAAAGTTAGCGGAGCGCAGAAGGAAACACAAGTGAGTTCTCATGTTCAATATTGTCCATGGGATAGCTCCAGCATATCTCTGTAAACTATTACCAGGAACAGTTTCAGCTAGAACCAAACAGATACGAACAGTTGATGCAAAGAAGAGTACACTTTACAACTCTTTCTTTCCATCGACTATTCGTGAGTGGAATTCCCTGTCTCGATCTGTCAGGAGTTTTGATAATTTAGATGAGTTTAAACGGGAGCTAAATCGATCCAAACCTAAACGTAATGAATTATATTATTTTGGAGATAGGAAAGTTGCCATCATTCACATGAGAATGCGCATGTGCTGTAACCAGCTGAACGGTGATCTATACAAAATTGGAGTTGTGGAGTCGCCATCTTGTTCATGTGGAGCGCACACCGAAAGTGTTTATCACTTCTTTTTTAATGTAAATATTATCTTCCTTTGAGGAATGAGCTGCAAACCAAAATAGTACCCTTTGGTAACTTTAACTTGAAATCTGTGCTCTTTGGCGTTGAAAATAAAGGAATCACTAAAAATCAAAACGAAGAAATTTTTGGAGCAGTTCATAATTACATAAAGCTTGGCGGAAGATTTAAAATCTAACTTTGTATTTGGTAGCTGGTAACCATACAAAAATGATAATTGTATACACTATTATGCTCACACATCGTACCATCTTTCTTCCGTATCCCCTACATTGTTGTCCTGTAAGTCCTCCTTTGGTGAACTGGTGTTCAAAATCTCTGCGTTGTCTCGTTTTGTATGTACAAGAGGCCTTCATATAGGCTAGTGAGCCTGTTGGCCAATTGTTTTTTTTTTGTTTGTTTTGTTTTTGCAATATATATTTAAACCAAATGAAGCAATCTGTTACCCCCAGTTGGCATTGATCAACTTTACTGTACTTGAGCGTAGACTAGTGTCTCCGAATTGAAATATTCCAACTAAACTATCATAAACTTAATTGTACACCTGAGATGAAAGTTACAGTTAGTTAAAGACTGGTGATCTATACTAACCTTGTGCTGCCCCAAATGCACCATAGACACCCAGTCGTAGATCTGTGCGGCTTTTCGGCCATGACCCATTAATGATTTGGTCATTACTCCACTCACTCAACCAAATATTGGTGCATACTTGGACAACAATGAAGAACAGGTGAAACAGAAAAGACAACGCACACAACCATATACCACCTGCACGTATGTACATCATCAAGACACTGTACTTGATCTGCAATAGGAACATATGTCATTGAGCCAACCCGGTTTGTGAAAAATGAATCCAGGTCTAGGCTGTAAATTTTATCTCACTTGGAGAAACCACAGCCGCGAATAATTATCTGTCTATTCACCTGGATACACAACTCAGTACAGGGAATAATTTGTGAGGTACATTATGTAGAGACGAGTATTTTCATTGTCTTTGTGATATAAATGTTAACCGCAGGATGGGTACAATCCAGCCATAGATATTTCAAATGTCCCTCCCTTTTTAAGCATATTTAAAATATATATGCCAACTATTATGGTTTATGTTTGCAAAAGATATTTCAAAACGTTTCCCTCTTTTGGGGTTTATTTGAGAAACATGTGCCAATTCTTCTGTTTTTTTCCCGATAGATATTTCAGAATGTTCCTCTCCTTTCAAATATATTTGAGAAATATGTGCCGACTTTTGTGAACTTTGTCGGGTTTGCATTCAATATAATGCTTATAGATGTCAAATGAAGCCAACTTACAGCACCCACTTCAACTTTTTCGTCCTGTATCAGTTTATTGGTTTCTTTGTTCTCATGTCTTTGAGATTCGGTTAGAGATGAGGACCATGATATCTTTCGGATTCGTTTACGGGGTCTTCTCGTCCTGAAAGTGGAAAAAAAACAATTCTAAGTACAGAGAGAGAGAGAGAGAGAGAGAGAGAGAGATGTCTCTAATGTACACACACACACACACACACACACACACACACACACACACACACACACACACACACACACACACACCGGACACTTTTGCAATGTGGAACATGCCATTGAAAATTTAGCATCACTGCTGGTCGAGTCGGAGGACCAAGGTCGCACCTGACTGCCAATGGGTATGTTCATTGCGAACCCAGACCACCGATCTGGCCGCAGAAAAGAATTTAAAACGACTTCGTTAACAGAGAAGCAATCAATTAAGTGCTCCGCCGACCAGGGTTTTAAAAAGTTATCTGAAACACAAATTGTTGTAGTGAGGCAACTATGCCATTAGTACCTGGAACATACGTAGCAGCTTTCATATTATGAAGAATTATGGCTCATATAAATGCCAAAAGAAGAAAACAGTACCACTTTGCACCTAGCAGTCACGATGTTATATTCATCGATGAAAGAAATCACCCAGGATATATGCTGCTTTGAGATGACCCTGTAGTGACATTTGAACCTGGCCGGGTCTGGAAAAGTAGGTAACTTGAACGACCTGTCTTTAATACTCGTTACACCGTTGGGCCCGTTGCAACTTCACGACCCTTTTCTTGGAGTTGGTCGAACTGCTTGTACATGCGCATGCCACTGGAATCTGTCACGCAAAGAATGCGTTGGACGTTTAAAATTGCATTCAAATGTGGTTTCTGAGATTGTTGAACAACATGAAGTTCATAACACCGACAAATGTCAGTCTCCTGAAATCATGTAAAAGCAGTATTGTTTACAAATTTAGGAGACAGGGCTCGTAGTTGTTGGTTCTTGTGTCAGAACAATAAACCACAATGGACTTCCCGCATCTCAGTTTCCTATTTCTTAAAGAAGCCACACCCATTCGTGATATCTTCTTGATTTGATTTACGCAAATACAAATGAATTACAATTGACCTCATATATACATGCCTTGAAATGCCAGAAGAAGCATCAGGCTGTGAGAGATTTCCACCCTCGGATTCATTTGCTGTGCTGTGTTCATCATTACTGTAGGACAGATGAGCCAGACGGTTACGTAATTTCTCTTCTCTCTCGGACTCTGTTGTTTCAAAAATGGATTGAAAATATGCATTTATCAACATTTACTTGACTATCTGATTTGTAGGATAAATGACTAATGTTCACATATGACGATGACTATTAGAAAGATGTTTATCAGGAAAAAGTGCTTAATTTTGCGAAAGTCCATTTTTTTTACGCATATTTGATTTCGCTACTTTACTACCACATGTATGAAATATTTAGGGGTTTTTAATTTCGTGTGGCGTTTACTTTTCTGTTTTAGGCAGTCACAAAGCTATATACCACTCCAAAGAAAATATATTTGTAGTATACGACACTAATTTCCACTACCTCACAGAAGCAAATTTACATGAACGTTTTCCTGTGTTAACAATTTTTGCACCAATCAAATTGTTAGCCTAGAACGTGCCTCCCTGTTGTATCTCATCTACAATTCTAAGCGAAAACGTTTTCGTCTAACAAGCAAATTATGTTGAAACTTGAGGACTGTGACACTCCTGTGCTCAGCTGATCTTACATTCACAGACTGAAGTGGTCCCATGACTTTCGAAATAATACCAGTCACCTTTCTGGAGGACCATCATCACTGTTTGTCACATCACGGTCTTCACTAACCCAGATCTGGAGTCATCATGTTTTTAATGAAACTAGAAAGGATTCGCTATTGCTAAGTTATAAACCGATATGTCAGTTTTACATTTCAAGCTCACTCAACGTGAAATTTAGCAGCACAAAAAGAAACCCCAAAGGTACTTTCCTATCAGTGTTTAATAGGTATCACAGGACTAGGATTCACTGTCACCGAGATGTAGTTAACATGCCAGTATTAACTTTCAAGGTCGCTCAAGGTCAAAACTAACACACCCCCCAAAAAACACAGACACCTTTCTTGTAGTGTTTAGCAATATTAATATGTCAAAGTTCCTGCTATCCGTGGTAACAATTATTTCTAACATTAACTCATATCCCTACCCATAATCCATAATTTTTAATAATTCACTCAATCTCAGAAAATCCGAGCAGCACCATATGTGAATAAATTTAATGCAGATCGAGGCCAGGTATATTTCCACAAAGTTTGAAGAGAATCTTTAACTCAGTTTGGGAGAAGTAAAAAAAAGCGCACCCCCCAAAAAATGTTTAAAAAATTGAAAAAAGCGTCACCTGTTGAACAAATTAAGGTTTACAGGATTCCAGAAGTGTGCCTATGCAATCTAAAAAGGTGCACCCCCCAAAATGTTTTTTTTTTTTAAGTGAAAATTTTCAAACATATTGGCAAAGTGCCTAGCAGAAGATTTGTTTTTAGATTTTTCAAAAAAATGAACAAAATTTTATTTTAAAAAAAATCGAAAATTACTGGAGCATGACTATCGGAATATACTAAATAGAGATCTACCTAATGTACATCTGCATCAAGTTTGAAGTAAATCTGGCAGACGGTTTTGGAGCAGTCAAAATATGAATTAACATTACAATCTCCATTAACTTCCACAATAATTGATGGGAAGGTTTTGGAGCAGTCAAAATATGAATTAACATTACAATCTCTATTAACTTCCACAATAATTGATGGGAAGGTTTTGGAGCAGTCAAAATATGAATTAACATTACAATCTCTATTAACTTCCACAATAATTGATTGGAAGGTTTTGGAGCAGTCAAAATATGAATTAACATTACAATCTCCATTAACTTCCACAATAATTGATGGGAAGGTTTTGGAGCAGTCAAAATATGAATTAACATTAAAATCTCTATTAACTTCCACAATAATTGATGGGAAGGTTTTGGAGCAGTCAAAATATGAATTAACATTACAATCTCTATTAACTTCCACAGTAATTGATGGGAATGCATGCATCAAATGACATGTGCTGCACTGAAAATTTCGTAAAAAGTCCAGAGTTCCACAATAGCACCAACTTGTTCACAAATTACTTGACCCTTCTACAATTGACAATTCCACCAGGTTTCAACATGATTCAGTTCTGCAGAACTTGGAAATAACTTTAAGGCACAAAAATTTATGCAAATTCAAGAAACAATTGCAGCACCTCCCTTTAAAAAAATTCAGGTCACGGGGTCCCCAGAAGTCTTATAATGTAATCTCAAAACAATTAGCCAAACTGTTTTGGAAAAGACTTTTGGAAAATGTTCTGTTGGGTATCCTTTTGTGTATACAGAGTTCACATTATCTTTACCTTCATCGTTGCTTGTACTTGAAATGTCCTTTTCGTTCAGATAAGTTCTAATGAAGTCCGCAAAAGCGCCATTGTGACTGAGCAGTTCCTCGTAAGTACCCGTCTCTGATATATGTGCGTCTTTGATAACAATGATGCGGTCCACATACGGCAAATACATTAAATTGTGCGTGACGAAAATGCGAGTCTGAAAAAAGCGTTTGTCCAGTTATTTTTCGTCAATTTTGGGGCTTTCCTTTCGGACTTTTTTTACATGTCTAGTAATGTGAAAACGTTGAGTGCCCACTTACCCGAACGAACCATTAATTAGCGCGCAAAAACTAAGGTTAATTAATGTGGTACCTCTTACGAAAAGGATATGTGCACCAAAACAATAACAAGAAGCTTGTGGGCCTACAAATATACAGTCAGACATGCCTTTGTTTGGCAAAAGGCAGACATGAAGATTTTGTACAACAGTCGTTAAAGCACAGTAAATTTGAAATGCAGTATTATAGGCGGCATACCAGTTTATTCTGAATGTGTCTGTGTTACCTTGTAAGTGACCGAAATACAGACTACGGTGTCAGATGGACCTCATCAGGTAATTCGTTTCTGACTGGGTTTTGGATGGGATTGAAGTTTCTGACTGTAAAATCCACATTTTTGGTTGTGGTACCACTTTAAAAAGTCGTGTCTCTTGCATTTCGCTTTAACAACAGCTACAAACTCGCTCAGTTCTGGCGTCTTTTAGATGGAATTTTTCAAATGGTGATGTCATCATAATCGTCCCCAAACGTGTCACTCAATCATTAAGATAAACCTATTAACCAACATTATCTGTTATTGCTCGGATAAGCTTAGATTTTTATGGCAGATTGCACGCGGAAACTGGTGAATCTGCCACTATTAGAAATATCAAAGCTTCACTGTGTCGCCATTGAAATGTTGAAGGCGTAGGGCTGGATAGGCCCCTACTTTATGTATATCCGTGATATGTTTTAAATACGTTAACATAGCTATACTCTCAAATCTGAATATACTCTGTATCAAACGTGTAAAAGAACAACAACAACAACAAAACGAAAAACAAAAAAACAAAAAACAAAAAAAAAAAAAACCCAACAAAGAAGGAGAAGACGGTCTCACCATTTCTTTCTTGAAGCATAACTATGGAGCAGCCTCTAAAACCACTCAAACAACTGTAGAACAGGGAATGATTTCAAGATTTTTAAGAAACGGGTAATAAGTTGGAATGGTTTTAAATGTGAATGAAATTTCTCTAATTTTGTAGAAGGTTTCTGCATCTGTTTTTTTTTTTTTTTTTTTTGTTATATGCCAAGAAGGTTCTTATAAACATGTTCTTTTCTTTTACATCTCATCAATACTTATTTCCTCACCAATAGCTTAATCTACTGTCATTTTTATGCATCAAATTAACAATGTTTCTATTGTTACAAAAGTTAAAACCCAGAATATAAATAAAACTTTGTGTCTTGTATCTTGTGCGCCCTTGTTCCAGTAATGAAACAGTGGCGCCATTTTTCCGCTTCTTTTGTTTCCATGACCTAATTAACGTCTTGGGCCAGGAAATACGCTGCTGATGCAACTTTCAGTCACGCAATGAATACAGGACCTCAGGTAACTGGCTATTAAAAATTAGGGAGCAGAGAAACTCTTATCCATTTCTTGTCATATAAAGTAAATAAATATGCCTGATTATCTGTGGATTTGGGAAGGGTGTCACTTCAACATTTAATCCTTGTACTCGAAATCTGGTTGGGTTATATTATTTCACTAAGTTTTGCTTCGGAACTTTACCTATGGAGATAAGCATAAACAAATGCGCGAGTAGCAAAAAAGTTAATTGGTTTTGACCCCATTTTCTATTGATAATGTAAGTGTCATTGAAGTAAACTTTGAGAAAAATAACAGGCATAGTGTCAACGAAACTTTTAAATGTCCGAGACAAGCTGACGAAAACCGCCAATTTAACATGTAACTCTATTAGGGTTTGATTTACTGGTCCAAGAGCTAAATATGGCTCTTGTCAATAGAATTTAAAGGCGAAACGTAAGTCTGAGTTTAGCTCATGTATAAAAGTTGGTTTTTATTTGAGCACTACTAAACAGCTTTTGTTTTTTTGTTTTTTGTTTTTTGTTTTTTGTTTTTTTGTTTTGTTTTGTTTTGTTTTGTTTTTTCATTCATTAGGTGCAGAATAAACATGAAACCACCCGCGTCATCAGTCCCAGTCATCAGACAAAAATTCTTCCGACGCATAATACCTGCGTCCGCGCTGGCTTGGCTGATGCGGTCGGAACTCGGGACTGGCAACTCGGGTAGTTTTATTATTGTATTTGGGTATGCTGATGAGTGCCTGGAAACACACTGAAACTGCAACAGACTACACACATCTTTCTGCACGCTTGTAACACATTCAATTTGCTTGTGCGCACAGACGATTATCCATGTTGACACACTTGGCAATACGGTGACCGCGATCCAGCAAGCCTCACTTCACCTTCCTCTCCCCACCCCACCCCAAAAAAACCGCACTCAAAACGTACGTAACAACTGGGATTTCTTAATGATGTGCGGTAAATGGATACTAAGCTATGCCAAATAGCGTTATGTAAAGATTCGCCTCCGGTCCAGAAACCAACCAAATTCCTGAGTTATGTGGGTTTGTTCGAACTTGGCAACAGAGCTAAACACTTGGTCTGGTAACACTTTACTTATGATTGGGAAGTGCGAATTTGGCAAGAGAGGAATGAAAGGTGCATAAAAAACGTTTGTGACAGACATACAGTTTGGCTGAAATACTGTCAATAAGTCAACAGTTTTAGGTTATTTCATGGTTAGGGTTGTACTATCATTGCCTGTACTGCATCAGGGATACGGAATGATATGTGTGCGTCTTACATCTCAACTTAATGCACTGGTAATGCAACAACACAGCATTTGGCAATGTCTCCTTCACTACACCTGAGTGCACATACATTATCAATGATGTGCGTTGTGTTTCCAAAGCAAGTAATGCATGGATGTTTTCCGTAAGAAGTTCCGCGATGCTTGTGCTCGCGTCTTTCTCCGAGTCTGCACGGAATAAACACGGAGATATGGCTGAACCTCACGTTCAACAGCACGAAAAGTAAAATGTACCAAGCAGCATCACTTAAAGTGAACACTCCACCACGATTGACCAATTTAGCCCATTTACGTGTACAGGTGAGAAAATTTTGTGTTTCTTCGACAGTGCAGTTGATACGTACGTCATATGGACAGAATATTAAGGGATGGTTCAACATTTTCATCATTTTTGAATTAGTACTTACAGTACGCAAGGGGGGAGGGGGTTAAATGGGTCTGTACACTTTCACAGGATATGGAAAATGATGGTCAATTTTTGGCCTGTTTTGTGCAATTTTGCTATGATTTGTAGGAAAATCATCATTTTTAAAGTACTAATTTGGGGGGAGGGAGGGGGGTCATGAAATTTAGTACCCTAAGTACTAATTCAAAAATGATGATAATGTTGAACTATCCCTAAGAAAAATTGTGCTACTGCACTTTTCTGTCGCTGGGACCTCTTAGTTTTTTTTGTGTGTGTGATTAAGGCAGAGGCAGTGCTGTATACCACAAAATTTGGCATTCTGCCCCATTCATTGGGATCTTCTCAGATTCACCATTGGGCAGTGACTGATGTCCAATAGCACCAACCAATAACTGTTCAGCGGTCTTGACAAGAAACTGAACCACCAGGGCAGATGCCCTTCTTTGTGTGGTGAGATAACCATACAGAGAAACTAAAGTAATAAGTGGTTCCTTTCACCGGACGTACTAGGCTGGGGTCGGAAATGAGGCTGCTATAACCACTTGAACAGGTCGGATCTCTCAATCTCCCCTCTAAGTTTTTGTCCTGTGTTTTATGGTAAAGTTTATCACCAGAGGTCTCAGTCCATCAAGTGCGTAAACAGCTGTATATGAGGACCAACAACTAAGTTCAAAATTTAGGAAACGCTTCTTACATTTATAGGGTATTCTATAGTTTACCACTAATTTGATATCGAAATCTATTCAAATGTAAGAGCCAAGTTTATATCAAAGAATGATAGCCACTGCTATATACTTTGATAATTGCTGTGTAAACATTGTAGCTAGAAAACTCTGCTACAGTGCTACAGAATTAAATCTTTATGGTGTTTGCTTTCCATAAAATGTATATTTTGTGGACTTTTTGAGTGTATTTAAAGAGTTATCAAAAGAAAAGTGCCCCTCATCACTAAAGCCAATACTAACTTGCCGTATATCCTTAATTAAATTGAAAAAATGAATAATCAATCGTGAAAAATCATTTTCGATCAATCCAGTATTTCCACTTTAATTTCGTGGTGTAGTTTTTTCTGTTTACATGTGATAAACAATTTTTTACTTCTTTTAAGTAAATTGTTTTCAATGTATGTTAATTCAAAAACTTTTTAAGGATCTGTAGCTTTCACCTGCAAAGGTACGATATGTGACTGCAGTTAATTTTGCCTGAATAACATTCCTCCAAATCGCATTTTAAAAAATAGGAACTGCATCTTCCATGTTCTCTTTCTTCCGCTCTTTAGAGGAAAATAGCCGTGTCATTTTTCACAAATTTCCATTGAAAAAAAAATAAGAGAAAAGTTAATTTAGCAAAGCTACATTGCGGATGACATAATATGTTTGCACATACAATACAATAATGACGCAAGAGGCTTATTTTATTTGTAAAGAAAACACCAAATTCTCCTTAGAAAGACCACCCTTGGCCTTGCCTTGTTCTTGCCCTTGTCTGTGGCTTAGGTTGCCCCCAAGAAAGCACACACTGACACGGACCTCTGTGGTGCATGTTGACTTCTCTTGTATGCAAATCATTCTAGGCTATATAATCAGATGCCGCTTATGGCAAGCAGTTATAGCATTTATTTCATAATTATACACATGTGAAAATTTTTTTCACATATATGTAAATAATTTCACATATTTGCAAAAGAATTTCACACATGTACAATAACTTAAAATAATTTAACATATGTGAATTAGTTTTACACATTTGTGCAAACGACTTACACATATGTACAATTTTATTTTTATCTCATGTGTAATCTTTTACATATGTGAAATAATCATTATTTCACATGTGCAAAAAAGTTTAACACACATAAAATAGGTTTACACAAATGAATTGTATCTTTATTTCACACGTGTAAAATTATTACACGTCTAAATCTTTCACGTATGTGAAATCATATTTAAATTCACATGTAAAAGATGCGAAATTATTCTATACATATGTGAAATGAAAAATCAATTATACATGTATGTTCAACTGTTTCACATGTCTGTAAAAGAATTTCATATATGTCAAAATCTTTTTCACATATGTGAAAGTTATTTTACACATCTGAAAAAGGTTTACACGTAAGCGAAATTGTTTTATGCATATGTACAAAAGTTTAACACATATGTGAAATAAAATCATAATTACACATATGTGTAAAACTATTTCACACAAGCGATAATGCGATGGAAACTAGGGAAGATTACACAGTGATCACGATGGCCTTGTAACTACTTAATGGTGGCAACAAGGCTGACATACATGTGCACTAACAAGTGTGTATCATCAATAATTAAAATTTTATTAGAGCAGCAATGAGGCAGTTTGTACCACTTGGCAGCCATCATTTTTAAGCGGGGGGGGGGGGGTATCAAGGTCAATGTAGGTTCACTGACCATTTTTTTCTGGCAAGCTGTATTATTTTGTTACAAACAGATAATGATAATGTAACCCAAGTGAAAAAAAATTGATATGAAATAAAATCTTTACAGAAAAAAATAATGAATTTTATTGATTGGTTGGGTCAGATCAAAACACGAAAAATTGCATGGGAATCCACTGTGATAGCGCATAGAAAAGTGTTATATTGCCAAGAGTATACCAGTATGCTGAATTTTATTTTCAGAGTATTACACCTGTATGGGTCAGTATTGCATATGCATAATTAACATGAATATTAATTGTCATTTGCATAATGAAGGTATTAATACACCATTGTGGCAAATCAGGTGCAGGTTACCGCACTAAATGGTTCTTGGTTGTCTTGTGCTGACACCTTTGGGAGTCATTTACCTGTAATTAGCCCACTGTTTCAACTCGACTATTACATGGACTTGTCAGCTTGTCTGTGTTGTTTGGTTTGGCAGCTATTTTTCCTATGATGAATTTTATCAACAGAGGGCGAATCACATATTTATACACAGTGACGTAATGCTGCAGGCCGTGCTCGGAACACGTGTTTCCTGGCTATGACAGGTAAACACTGGTATAACTTTCCACTCTGTCTATAGACTCGCCTTTTTTATCTTGAATGTTTTCAATGAAAGGTGTCTGCACAACACCAACTATATACTTTATTTTAAAAGGTGACGCAACAAGTTATAGCGAGCGTCAGCAAGCTCTTACCATAAACCCGTGTGAATATGGGATATAATAGAACGGTAAATTATCCAATCAGAAGAGTCCTTAGTATCCATCCAACGAAGTTGATTTTCTTCGTCACCCCCTACTGTGCACGCGCACATGGGCGCGGCCATTGAGTTTTTAAGGCACCACCGGTAAATTTCGCAGTTTTATTTACACCACAAAGTCTCACAATTACCGGCCTTTATGGAAATCATGTCAGTAATTCATAACTGGGCTTCAGAAAACGTTGTCAGCAGAGTGTAATGAATGATAACGATTCGCCGACTTGCACCGCTACACCTCGATGGAACGTGGACCTGGCAACACGCTCCTGGGGCTGGAAGTGGGTTTTCGCGGTATAGAAAAACTTGACAGGTGTGAGGGTAACAAAAAAAAAATCATCCCAAAGTGTGTAGCATTTGTTGCGCATGTTGCGTCTCACCTTGTGACACACTGTGCTGTCACCAGGTTGCTTCTCGGTGCCTTCCAGATCGCAACTTCCACTAAGTTCTAGTCACACTTATCCCCCCTCCCCTCCCCCAGGGGCTCCAAAACGCCATGTTGCCAAAGCCTGCTCCGATTTTGTTGTCGCGCGACAATCCAACAATCACTCTCCGAACGCACTACGTCTCTTCCACAGGATACGGTACTAGTTCAATGGCGATATAAAATTATTACGAACAATACTTAAATTTGTGGAACAGCGTCTAACAAAAAGAAAGGTTGTACAGCAGATAATTTCGTTCATTTATTCACGGTAGTGTGGCCTCGTCCCTTTACACTGGTTTAGTAAATGGCCGCTTGAGGGACCTAACGACCAGGTGCTATGTACTGCCTGATCCACCGACGTTATTATCGATACTTTGTAACGCTGACGCTTGCACCTTAGGCTATGCCTACAACATATTATGAGAATATACAGTAAATATAATGGTGGTTTCATCCCCTCCGTGATGGATGCTTTCCGCAATTGTAAATAAAACTCCATCCACTTGGCTGTGATTGACGTTGGTCCCCGCCATATTGTCATGCTTGCGAAGTCTCACTGACGCGAGATGATCGCTAGAGATTGGTAATTTTCAGCGTTGAGCACTTTCTTTGAGTTTATTTCACATATGTAGAATAAATGATATTTTACATGTGTGAAAAATGTATACATATGTGAACAAGATGTACATATCTGAAATAGTTTTACACATATCTACACTTACTTTTTATTTCATATGTGTGTAAACCAATTTTATATATTTGTAAAAGAATTTCACATGTGTAAACCTTTTTCACATATGTGAAATAAATTATAATTTCACATATGCGAAGAAGGTTTATACATATGTGCAAAATATTTACACATGTGTGAAATTCAGTAAAGATACAATTGTACATATGTGTAAAACTGTTTCGCATATAAAGAATTTCACAAATGTGTAAATCTATTTATGTACGAAAAATAACGAATATTCTACATGTGTGTTACAAATGTTCACATATGTAAAATAGTTTTTACATATGTGAAAAAGACTTTCACAAATGTATAATTATGGAATAAATGCTAAAACGGCTTGCCATAAACCCTAGGCCTAAACGTGGTTTGAACAGAAACCTTCCCGAATCAATCCTAACATTTCGCATAAAATCCCATATTCGGGAGAAAAAAGTCATCAGCTGTTTGCAACTGTGAAATTAGTTACTCAATATAGAGGGACTGAGTGCATTTCTCAAACATCATCATTGTTTTCAGTTAAGGGGAAATTTTACATTATTATTATTATTATTATTATTATTATTATTATTATTATTATTATTATTATTATTATTATTATTATTATTATTATTGTTATTATTTGTTTATTGAATCTCCAGTGACTTCAGAAAATAAAATAAGTACATCGAGATAAAATACAGCATGGAATAAAATTCACAATATTACATATTATTACATACAACACATAACTGAAATTGTTGTCGGAACACCACGCGGCAAAATTACATGCCAGTAACTGAGTCAAACATAGCCATGATAAAATCATACGTTGCCCCTGCATATCTACAATCACGAGAAAGAAAAAAAAAAGAAAGAAAAGAAAGAAAGAAAGAAGGAAGGAAAGAAGGAAGGACGGAGGCAGTGTTTATAACGAGTCGGATTTCCGTTATTTTGTCGGATAAAGTAGGATTCTCAGCAATTTTCTTCTTATCCTTCGGATTTTTGCCGTCGAATCGGCTCAATAAATTTTCGCGGGGTTTATATTCATATGGGAACACGGCAGGTTGAACTGATGCGTCAATGAGTTAGTAGAATTACTAAATTTCCTCCCTCCGACGTCGTTATACTGAAATATGGACTAGGGCAGATTAGCGGTGGGAGTGTTGTCATTATATAGAACGACACATACGCTGTTCTCGCGATCTTCTCGGCTTTCTCGAGACCTGACAGTCGCCATTTTGTCAGTATGCAGTATAGGTCTTGGACCAGTAACCTCTCAAGGTCAGGTCAACTGATCCATAACTTTTGATCGAGTACTGAATACTGTGCCTGTGTTTACTGGATATTAATATCACAGGAGTTGAGCATCCCAAATTAAGTCCCATCACAATTTTGGATATGAAAATACTTATTAACTGTGAGTTTATGAAAGGCATTGCTGCACAAGAAATATTTTAAATCATTTGATAACTTTATGTATTTTTGGAGACAAATTTGGCGCGGGACAGTCAATCATGGAGGTAAGGTACATAAACGCACGTGTAAAAAAAATCTAATCACATGACCCCCTATTTTTTTGGTTTCAAATTGTTGCTATCGGAATAAACTTGAAATAGAATGCAAAGAAAGTTGTGATTTTACGTTTGAAATTGGAGAAATAAGTCAGCAAATGTCACTGTTTTAACATGTAAATGCATTAGGCCTAGGTTACTGGTCCAAGACCTGAAGGCCTGTGCTGAGGTAACATGATTGGAGAGTGCCAATAAAATATCAGGCCTAGGGATGTAAGGGGCTGTATATTAAAAACGTTTGCTACCAGAAAGGTAGATTTTGGCTTGATAGTGGAAAACAATGTATACTTTGAGCTGACATGAATATTATAAAGGTATGTACACTGGCACCAGTATACACAGTGATTCAGCTGGAGTCAACACTGTGTGCGCGCAATGATACTGCAAGTAGTACTATGCAGAGCTGGTTGCCATGGCAATTTGCTGAAAAATGTCCTATTCATGCCCATGTTTTCTGGTGTTTATTTGATGTAAAAAATTCTTGGGAACATTTTGGTGTATAAAACATACATGTTTGTAATCCATTGAGTGAACTAGAAGGTGATAGCTCTGTTCGTCTATGTTTCCACAGGTTGAATTACTGGCGTGAAACCATAATACTGGCAAGGCCAGGCAACACGTCAACAGGTAGGACCAAATTTAAGTACTACTGTCACCTGTAGTTCATTCAAGGACTGACTGTGAATGAAAGTGAAGACAAAATCAACATTTTTACATTGTATACATTTTAATAAGTGCAGTTTTATACCAGTTATCACTATATACAGCATGAGCACAGCCAGTGACAGGCACGTGGGAGCGTGTAGGGCGTGTGCTATTAATAAGACAGAGCACTGTAAAGGTGCAGGACAGAATGAATGCGCTAAGTTTTAGGTCCGAGTAAGTGCCACTGAAAAGTTAGCATGGTACATGCATTCAGTGATCTCCAGCAGATGTTATTTCAGGGGGAGACCAATATTGTGTGTGAAAATGAGCCCCACAGTATTTTTGCTGTCAGATGCATAAGTTTTGGTGTTGTTTTTTTTTAACTGAACATCAGGTGAAATGTATTAATACAAAAAATATATGGTTCTGTGTTGTTAATTTTTCTGGTGACCACCAGGTGTCATTTTTGAACAGCCATAAAAAGAATTCATCGGAAATTGTTTTTGTAAGTTGATCAAAATGTAGGGCCTGGGACATAATCCACAGGTCTCAGGTAGGGTGTGCCTCGAGTCATGGCACGCTTTTACATACTTTTATACATATATAAATATATGTGTTATGTCATTATTAAAATACCATAGAGTTATTAAAGTACTGGAAGTACTGATCATGTGTTGAGTGTCAGTCAGGGATCATATTGTCACAATACACACATGGGTCATATGGTTCACACTTGAATACACCAACAGTTGATCATCATATGTCACAGGTTGGTTACATGACTGCATCAGTACTGTCACTGGGTGTTGCTGTGCTGTACATTCACTGTCTGTTCTAATAATTGTGATCACTGGGCACAGAGTGGGTGGGGGATACAACATTTAACTTGGACAGTCTTTTAAGATTGCACAGTCTTGAACGTAAGATGTGGCGGCATTTTATTCTGTTGATTCTGCGATGATACCTGCAGTAGTAGAGTTCTCTGTTCATTAGTTTCACAAACTTAGAGTATATTGTTTTTGATGTAACTGGAACACCCAACCTTTCACGAGCTTTTAACAGTGAAAATACGCTGCCCATTGCATGGCTGTGCATGGCACTGTGGGTTCTGCCATCAAAGTTTTTGACACATAATTTATGTTTGGGCACATGCTTCACAGTCCTGAGGTGAAGGGCCTCAACTTTATTGGTATTAAGACCAAACCGCTGCTGCTTCTGGCTTGCTGCTGAAAGTTTGTAATCTACAATATCTTGTAGGCGTTTTTTATCTTCTTTTGTGGGATTGAGGGTCCTCATGCCTGTGTTGTGGCCCTTACCCTTACAAAACAGTGACTTTCTCTTACATTGATTGTGTTTACCGCTCAGACAGTTCACTATGTTTTGTCTTGCTTGGTCTGCAGCATGATAAAACTTGTGTGTTGACGCACCATGCTTTTTTATTGCAAGCGTCAATTCAATCTGACACCTTGTAACTAGCTTGTTGGCCAGATATGCACGATTGAAGTTGAAACTACTGTCGGTGGCTTTTCCAACAAGTTGCGTACTGAAGGATGTAGCGTAGCATTTTTTTTTCTCTGACAGCGTGAGACGTGCACAGTACATCCCAACTGTTCAGGAGCTGTCTTAATTTTGGCACACCCATCACTTATTACATGGGTCACCTTTAGACCACTCTTTTCAATGTTTTCAATATTTTTGGACACTGCCTTTGACTCGCTGCTGTCAATGGCAGCTGTCTCTTCCATGTTGGCATATTTTCCAATTTTAGAGAAGGTCTGCTGTGCAAGCACCAGGCCAGTTTCAGCATCAATCATGGGTGTATGTGACTGAGTTCCAGCCTGGTACATACTTCTGCCTTTCGGCGGATTATTGTACACTGTGTCTGTCATTACTTGAAGCTCGCTGCCTCGCGCATCCATCAGCAGCCTCTGGTTTTCATCCATCTGCTCTGTGTTCAGTTTTGTGTAGTTCACAGACCACTTGTCCACCAAAGCCTGCAGTGTCTTTGCATTTGGAGCATGACAGTCCAGGGCTGCAAACATAAGCCTGGTGTCCTCAATGCTAATGGGACTTTTCATCAAGAAGGTTCCCAACTGCAGATTAACTGATGCTGGGGCCCGTCCAGGTCCTGGCATCTTGCACACTTTGTACAACCTGTGCGTCCGTCTAAATTTGCACTTGGTACAACACACTGTCACTGTTGTACCAAGACCGAAGTCCACAACATTGCAAATTTTAATGCAGGCTGCATGGTTTGAATTGTGCTCATTCACACACTCTGTCAATAGGTTAGCCAGACTGCCAATGTCTACTATTCTGTTACCCCAGTCACCTGGAATGATGTCAGCATCTCGGTCCCTTGGCCGCAGTGGCGAGAGGCATCTTGTTGAAGCTGTACGGGCCTGTAACATCTTTGGTGCTCTGTGGTATCTTGTTGGCCTGGTTTGTTGGAAACCATGAACAACAGTGGGTCCAACAGAAGTCTGCTTGTCACCATTGGCTGTGTTGTGTGGCCTCTTTCCCCCATGAACAACTTTCTTTAGGTGTTTGTAACCACTTTTACTTACTGTTGCACTGCGCCTCTTGGAACCTTTCCTTTTGACATTACCCATCTTCAAATTTGCTGCTCTAGACACTCTGACACACTTGTAGACTATTTCTCAACTTATTCACGACTGTTCAAATGCTATAGAAACAGGATGTTAAAGCAGGACACACCCCCTGTGCTGAGTAGAGGCTGATGTCCGCAGGCCTGCAGGAAATACCCCACAAGCACAATGTGGCTGGGGCTAACAGGGGGAGGTGGGGCCAGACAGAGTGATAATTCACCATGTTATGGATTACAAACTTTCTGCAGCTGGTATATTTATTGAAGTAGACAACATTGTCAACTTTATGAACACATTTGCATATGGGCATGAATGGGAAAATGTTTTGCTATTAGATCCAGCAACCTTGTCTCCAAATTTTGTCTTTCAGGTTAATCAACACACTGCTGTAACATCTAATTTTTACCCCTAGCATAAAAAATTTATATGTCTTACTGTTATTTTTAGTTGTTTCATATTGAGAAATACTGTTTTAATCAGTTCGGGGGGAAAAATCAACAGGGTTTTGACTTTTTCTGTACAATTAAGGTTCCACGGGGGGTAATTATGCCTGTGCTGAGGTAACATGATTGGAGAGTGCCAATAAAATATCAGGCCTAGGGATGCAAGGGGCTGTATATTAAAAACGTTTGCTACCAGAAAGGTAGATTTTGGCTTGATAGTGGAAAACAATGTATACTTTGAGCTGACATGAATATTATAAAGGTATGTACACTGGCACCAGTATACACAGTGATTCAGCTGGAGTCAACACTGTGTGCGCGCAATGATACTGCAAGTAGTACTATGCAGAGCTGGTTGCCATGGCAATTTGCTGAAAAATGTCCCATTCATGCCCATGTTTTCTGGTGTTTATTTGATGTAAAAAATTCTTGGGAACATTTTGGTGTATAAAACATACATGTTTGAAATCCATTGAGTGAACTAGAAGGTGATAGCTCTGTTCGTCTATGTTTCCACAGGTTGAATTACTGGCGTGAAACCTGAAAATGCAAATGGTCCCATGTTACTGGTACCTCTCGGATTGCCCGAGTCCGGACATGCGCAGACGTGCTCGGATTTCGGACCACAGTCCGGACATGCGCAGACGTGCTCAGACCTCGGTTCAGAGGCCGGACATGCATGCAGCTGTGGGCATGCCAAGCGCAAAGTTGCGACAGTGGGATAGGGCTTTTTTGGTGTGTGTGTGTTTGTGTATGTGTTAATAAAAGCCACCTGACTAGCTACTAAGCCAGCCAGGACCGCGGCAAAGAAGCGGAGTGCCACAGAATATTATTATGTAGCATGTGATGTAACTCAATCGTATGCCCCAAAAATGGCAGTTCCACATGACATTTTGTTTGCGTGCAAGTTAAGTTACAAGTTTTGAAAAGAAGACATCGATGAGATGAAAATAGCGGCTTGGATCGGGAATTACAATAAGGAAACCTTATGGTGGATAAAATTTAAAGGCGGTAGATAATTGTTCGAACATTTTTGGTATTTTACACCCCTGTGAATTTCAAGATTCAAGGAAGCCACAAATTACTGACAATTTTATGAACAAGTAGTATTCATGTTTTCATCACTTCGTTGCTTTTCATTTCCGTGCTGAACAACATTACAAGTATTTGATTTTTGTTGGTATTGTCCCGTTGCATTTTGAACCAACAAAAAGAACAATTCGTCATGAACAAATTGTGTTAACACCATCATGACATTTTTACTGGTACCAAGATTTGAGGGTGGGTAAGGGGTTTTCCGTACTGGCGCACTGGCGCTTTTTATTTACCGTACTGGCGTACTGGAAGCCCTCTTTATTTTATATACTTCGTACTATCCAAAATTTTGATAGATTTTTATTTTCCGCACTGCGTACTGTAGAAAAATAATTACTTGTACCAGTGTACTGAACCCCCCTTACCCCCCTTAGATTTTAAATGATAATGAATTTTTTAACTTACTTTGGTACAATTGTTTGGTGACCGTTTCCCAAAAAATTGTACCAAAGTAAGTTGAAAAATTCATTAACATGATATTTTGTTTTATAGAAAAAAATATTTTTGTTTTTCCATGCATATGTGCTGTGACTTGTTTCCTCTACATATGGTAATATTGTACTAAATTTGAGTTCAAGTCCTACCAAGTGCCATATATGGCCTGATATTAAGCTGAATCCAGGGAAGGTTGGCCTTGAGGTACCATATATGGCATCTCAAGCCCAACCTTCCCTGGATTCAGCTCAATGTCATATTTTAAAATGTCTATTCTTTCCTTCTGGTACTGTACATTTATCATCCACATCTATATATATAAAGGGAAGAAAAAAATTAAAAGCAAATTTCGGAATTTTTTTGTAAAGTCGCTCTGTTCAATCATTTATCATTATTCAAATGCAAAAGTGAATACAATTGGGGAGGAGGGTGAAATCCTAAGAAGAAGGGTGGAAAAACAGAACTGACAACACTTTTGTTCTAACCTCTTCAGCATCTTCATTAAAAGAACATGAATGATCAACAATGTTTAAAATGAGTGTTACCCTAGCTAGCTATAGTTCCATTTGAAATAAATGAGCAGGTAGTGATGACAGGTTTCCTACTTTTGTAGGAATTCTGACTCTTCGGACCTGTTTCCCACAAATTCGGTTAATTTGAAAGTTACTTAAGTTCAGGCAATCACTCCAATTTCAGACTTTTTTGTCGTTTGACAATTTCATCTCTGAGCATAGATTAATTTATGTTGTGATGTCTATCCCAAAACAAGTTGATTGTTTTCTCTTTTTTTTTTTTTTTTTTTTTTTTTTGCATTTTCTGTGGTTTAGTTTTATTGTTGAGGGCTGGCCTCTTTTTGAGGGGTAGGTGGTGTAAGGGAGAGATATAGTGGAAATACTATATTTTCTGCATAAGAAAGCTCGCGTTTCAAGAGGGGAGCCATTCTATATCGTCATGATGCCCTAAAACAAATTCATCATTTTCATTTTTTTACTTTTTTTGTTAGTTTTTGGCTTAGTTGTTTGTTTTGTTTATTCATGTACATTGCTCATTTATTTCACAATTAAGATAAAAAAAAAACAAGTTCACTATTTCCAATTTTTTGCTATTTTGTTTGGTTGTGTATGTGTGTGTGTATGTTTTTTTTTTTTTTTGTTCTGTTTTGTTTTTTGTTTTTGTTTTTGTTTTTGTTTTTTGTTTTTGTTTTTGTTTTTGTTTGTTTTTATGTTGTCTACCTTGTATACTCTGGGGAACCCCTTGATTAGTCGACTTGTGTACTATTGGGCTATCCAGTGTGAAATAAATATGTTTAAATTAATACCGCAAACCCAATTAATCATTTCCATATTTTTTGCTTGATTAATTGTATTGACTTTTGTTTTGATTTTTCATGTACATTGCTCAGTTATTTCATGATGCAAACAGCACAAGTTCATAACCTTTTTTTTCATTCCTGCTTGTACATTGCTCATTATTACACCCCCAAAACAAGTTGATTATTTCAATTGAACACAAACAAAGTAAAAACAAAGTCTTTTGAAGTTGGAATGCATTCACAAGGGGTTTACCAATGCAGTGTTGTTTGCAGCAACTGTTGATAATGAATTATTACACCAATGTGGCTTGGGCAACTCTGATGAGTTGTTTGTCACAACTGTCGATAATGGATTATCACCTATGTTTCATGAGCAACTCACAAGGATGTTTGAGTCACCTGGCAGTTTAATTATGGCAAGCTGGTTTGAACAATGCATATGGCAAACATAAAAGTGCTGATGTATTGTGCAAAGAAACTTTTATCTTTTCTTTTTTTCTCATAAGACACAGAAAGATCTAAGAGAAATGTAAGCCAGTTTGATGTACAATGGTCCCCCTTGAAGAGAGGCTACCCCATCTACAAAGACCACATCTCTCTTTGCCAGAAGTATGGAATGTTACATTTTCTATGTTTTACGCGAGGTTAGGTGATTTTGTACACTGTTGTACATAAAAAGATTGACAGTATTGTTTTATTCAGTGTGTAATTTAGTTACATTCCATCTTGGAACTTCCACATTTCGTCAGTTCATTGCCATTTAGCGTAGATTCAAATATAAACTTTCCCGCAAAGATCTGATTAAACTTTATTTAACTATGGTTCGACCAATTCTTGAATATGGTTGTGTGCTCTTTGACAACTGCGGTCAGGGACTTTCCGATCTTATTGAATCCATACAGTTTGAAGCTGCCAAAATATGCACAGGTGCATTAAGGCACACATCACGCGCCAATCTCTTACGTGAACTTGGTTGGACAACTCTCGCCAGCAGGAAGAAGTATTCTAAGTTACTTCTTCTTTACAAAATGTATCACAACTTAACACCCTCCTATCTCTCTCAATTAACTCCTCCTACTTTTAATGCTCGAAACCTCCGCCACACTAGCTCCATACGTCCCATCAATTGCAAAACTAACCGCTTAGATAAATCCTTCCTACCTGACACTATCAAACTGTGGAACAATCTTCCCTCCGATATAAGAGACTCAATTTCCCTCCAAATATTCAAATCAAAGCTGAAAGCAACACTACTAGCAGTGGATCATGTTCCTGTTTACTATACCCAAGGACACAGATTTGCCAACATTTGTCATACCCAGCTTCGTCTTGGATTCTCGAGACTTAACTTTGATCTCTTTAAAGTCAACATCATCCCACAACCTACATGTTCGTGTTCCTACCCCACTGAAGATCTGCAACATTACCTGTTCTTTTGTCCAAAGTATTCAACTTATAGAATTAGACTACTCAACTCCATCATCCCTATTATTGCTCCCGGCGTCCACCCAAATCTGATTATATACGCAGCGAGTGACAGACTAGCTCATATTCTTCTCTTTGGTAGCGACCAATTGTCCATTCCCTTCAACATACAAATTTGTGATGCTTTCCACAGATACATCGTAGATACTAGACGCTTCATATCTTAGTTCTGTTATGCATAAGCAGTAATTTTCAATTGGGTTAGTCGCTGATAATTCTTACTTCCCAAATGTCCTTTATGAAATTTCCTACCGCTAGTCCGTATTATTGTGAACAGGGACGTATATGTGTACATTCTACCTGCAGTTAACTATTTTGCTTTGTTTTGCATTTTGATGACTACCACTACTGTGATTTTTGTATGCAGGGTACAAATCTGAAGCATGTGTACAGCTTCTCTGTTAATTGGGTAACTTTGTTCTTGTTTTGTCCTGTGTGTTTTGTAATATACATTTTGTGTGTCACTCTATGTTCTGGAGAACCCCTCGATTAGTGACATCTCGATGTACTATAGGGCAATCCAGTTGAAATAAATATGTTTAAATTAAATTAACTGAAAGGTTGATTAGTGGACAATCCATGCTTTAGGGCCCTGTCAGAAAATTGCTAGTTTCTCTTGTCCAGCAACACAACAGAAAAATGTGGGTAGGTAAATCGAAATTAAATAAAATTGAGGTAAAAAAACCGGGAGGAGTCCTGATGTACCAAATCAGGATGGTGCGTGTATGTTCAATTCTTGGTGACTAAATCCAATACTTCACTTTTTTTTTTTAAATAAGAATAGTGAATCGCCAAAGTTTATTTATAATCAGTTTCATTAAGAGAAAACTCAAAGCCAATGATGCTATACACTATACCATTCATTGTAGAGGCTTTTTTTTTACCTGTTTCAATGTTACAGGGTCAGTAGAAAATAAAAAACTCTTTTTATTTTACGGCCAGGAGCAATTTTTAAGGTCGGTCAGGACATGAGAAACAAATAATTTATAAGCATTGCCCTTACCAAGTTCGTGTTTCTCTGATTTTACATAGACACCAAAATGTCAGTAATTTCTTTAAAAGAATATATATATTGAACCTATTTTGCCTTTACAAGTCAACTCTTGTCACTGAAGTTTTACTAGACTTGAGAATAACAGACGGCAGATTTGCCTGCAATACATATAGAAATTCCCTAATTGCTTCATTAGTGGTCCTTCCGTAAGTGTTTGCTGAGAAATGCCAATGTTTCATTCAAAAATAAATTTTGAAATACCATTTAAAATTGGCAACACATATTTTGAATAGTATGATTTATAGATGAACGTCTAGATTTGCAACTTTTTTAGAAACTGAATACTAAAATGTTATATAAATTAATTACCTGTTTGGAAATGAACATAGCATAATAGATTAGATTGGGGGACCAATTAAACAAGAATGCTTTTAAACTTGATACACCATATTTGAAATATGGACATTGTTGACCTCATTAGTAACAATAAATCCAATGTGGAGTTCGATAGAGGTCTTTTCTATAATGAGTGCATTGCCATTGAACTCAAAGTAAAAGTGTGGAAGTAAAGTAAAAGTCTAAAATTTTGAATTGACGTATATCTGCAAATCCTAATACACAATCAGATAAATATTGGCAGGAGGAAAGAAGCAGAAAAAAAGTGTTATAACAATTTTAATGCCCGGTTTTGCTATCAACACACGACTTTCAAAGTGAGCTTTATTCATACATAAGCAAGAAATGCATACTCGTTTCAGAATCCCATGTATGTTAACAGTAAATATTTGTTATTTTCATTAAAATAAGTCAATCCTGGTCGGCAAAAGAAATACCCATGCGAAGCTGCCTGAGGATCGTTCAGGTGTCGAACAAAACTGCACAAAAAGAACTTAATATTTCGGTCTGCCTGAAGCAAGCTGGTGGTTATATACACCTAAGCACCCATATACGTTAAACATAAGTTATTAACTGTAAAACAGATATTTTCTAACTTCTGTACCCCTGCATCGGACCCGGTACCTCTGCATCCGATTTTGGTACCCCTGCATCGGATTTGCACATACTCCTAGTGGGCCAGAATGGACAGGACTGCGCATGTCCGGATTGGTACGCCGAACATGGACCCTGCAGCGGTGAAAATGGTTTTTCACTTTTCAGAAAGTTTATTGCGTACCCCAGATTTTAACGGGGGAAATTTGATGACTGGGTGCTAAAGAAGGACCAGTTTAACGTGCAATGCAGGCTATGTAAAAGTAATGTTTGCATTAAGGAGGGAGAGAAGGCGCTCAGCAAACACAGTGCCACGGCCAAGCACAAGAAGTCATTAAAATGGTCTAAGGAAGAGTTCTGCAAAGTTATGCTCCGTAGACCTCGCTGGTTAAACTTCGGATGACTTAGGAGATAGCACAAAGTGTCATCGATGCCACTCTTGCAGTGAACGGGGGTGGCAGACGAATTGAATTTGGAGAACACACAAGAGAATGAGCTCCCATTATTAATTAAGCGACATAGCAATATCCCATTTATTACTAAGTTTTAAGAAAAGAATTTAGAGAGCATATAGAAAAATACGGTAAGAGTTGGATATTCCACTCTACTTATTCTGAAAGCTAGGCTCGTAACATCATGTTCAACTACATCCGACACAGTAGGAATATTTGTGACGTTTAGTAGTCGAGAATGATGATGTCGTTTGCCAAAACCCAGTAAGCTCTTAACTATTGTACCCTGTGTGGACTCTAATAAAGCCAAGTCACTCTTACGGAGGCTTCTACAATCTATACCGTAAGAGAGACTGGGAATACCGATCGTTTTCCACAGATAAGGTTTCACATGTGAGTGGAGACCTGGGTAGCATAAGCCTGCGCTAGAAAGTCTGTAAATTGCCCGCCTGGCGGCGCTGCATCTGGCATTCACATGAGAAGAATAAGTTCCTTTATTAGAGTAAGTAATGCCAAGAATGTTCAATTCATCCACTGTTCCTATTTGATGGTTACTTAATGACCAAGAAAAAAGTTGGGAAACGTTGCCCGGCGTAAAAACTTGAGTGTTGCCAGTGACTAAACATTTTGATCTATTACGACCAAAAGTAAAACTCCAGTTCTGGGCGTATCCATAGCACACATCAATAAGGACTTGAAGACCAGGGACAGTAGAAGAGATTAAAGTAATATCATCCGCGTAAGCAAAGTGGTTTATTTTATATACATCAACGCGTCCACTGTGTTGACGTTGTAAGTGGTAGTACCATGGGCCACGGACCTTATTCGTATGTTGTCAGGAAGCCACTGTTTTTGTTTTCCCTTATTGAATAGAGAAAATAAGTTGGCTATCTAAGCTATGACTATTACACAGAGCCTTTTGAAATATGCAAAAGTATTGCTATCAAAATGTGGGAGTCCTTAAGTTTTCCTCGCAGTCGCTAGCACTTCCAGGATCTTTGGTTTCTTTTTATGAGGTTGGATTGTGTGTATTGTGCATGCACTGTGTTGTATTTGGCAAAATACCTTCTCTGTGTATTGAAGGTGCAGCTTATAAAGATTCATTCATGCAGTGACTATAAATGCTTCTTCTTCAAGCTCTTCATTTATATATTAAGTGTATGGTACCATTTCGACGAGAGAGAGAGAGAGAGAGAGAGAGAGAGAGAGAGAGAGAGAGAGAGAGAGAGAGAGAAGCGTCCGCCTGCTGTTCTGGCAATTTCAGTGGTACCGTTAACCGTCGAACAAACCCAGGTAGTAAAATGCTGTCCGAGTCATTTGTATACCCATCATTCCGTTTCCCTGCCGGCATCAACACGCTTTGGTGATGGTGTTTTTATCACACACACTCACTTATCTAAGAGCCTATCTCTGATAGACCGAAACTTTTAGCCTGAGCAAAGCAAGGATGAACCTCATTAATTATGCAAGAACAGGCACCATGTGATGTCACACCATGGTAACACAACTTTTTGTCAACACTTTGTGACATCCGGACTGGTGTCCCTGGCGGGAGTGTTCAGGCATTTGTACCACACGCCTGAAGCTTCTACAAGCATATGAAATTTGCCTGGCATCCAGAACTGTATGATCAAGGAATGGTAGCAAATGTGCACATGGAAACAAAATGTCTAGAAACACGTACCTTGTCGTTTAAAATTCCCGTAGGGCCTATCACATGCTCAAAAATGTGTTTACCCACGTGAGAATCAACTGCACACAGCGGATCATCTAACAAATACACGTCACAATCTTGGTAGACGCCACGTGCCAGACTCACGCGTTGTTTCTGGCCCCCACTCAGATTGACTCCCTGTTGAAAAATAAACAGTCTGCTTTTGTTGATTGTTTTTGTCATTCAATATACATGTCACCAAGGAATTTGCAGGGGAAGGAGTCTGCACTTCGGGAGAAAAAAGTTTTTTGTTAGGCGTGAAAGAAATTGCTTTTGAGTTTTTTTGTTCTATGCCGAATCAGTATGAAATCATGCATATCGGAAGAGTTTACAATTACATTTCAAACGATATGCATATATAAAGATTATATATGCATATCGTTTTAAATGTAATTGTAAACTATTCCGTTCTTGCTTGCGATACACACAAAATGGAAATATCAATGTGCTTGTAACAAATCAGTTTTTGTCTGCTTTCTTACTGAAATTGAAAGGAGCAAGTCGAAGTTTTCATCTGGCAAAATTTCATTTTTACATGATTTTGACAAGTTACAATGGAAAGTTCCTTTGCACAAAATCAACCCCGGCGTATCATAGTGATCAAGAAATAAAGCACTTTTGGAACGCGTTGGTCACATTGAGGTTGACTTTGCAGAACATACTTTAAACATCGAATTCTTGCAGATTTACTTTGCTTTCTATGAGAAAAACCCCCTCCAATATGTCGCCTAGGAGATCTGTTGCTATCAGATATCATGTCTAGGGGTGTGATATTGTCAATTAAAGCACGTGCATGTCAGTGAGCTATTGTCAAAGCGTGTGCGTGTCAAGGCATTGGTCATTTCAGTGAAAAACGTCCTTTAATTAGTTTGTTTACAAAGAAACAAAAGGGAAATGAGCTTTCTCATAGGCACAGACACCAGTATTTACTCCTTCCGCGGTAAACACTCCTGGATGTCACATTTTCACATAGTGTACGTGTTGCAGTTAATTCCTTATTGTGTTGAAGATGGAAAACTGAAACGGCTATAAATGCATAAGGTTGTCCCAAAAATGAAACGCCTGTGAATGTGTAAACGTGTAAAAATGTTCATGAACGTCTCAGTTTGCAAAACCGGAGGATCCTGTTACAAAAGATATTGTGCATAACTATCATATATTTCGAGACATTATTTTAAAGAATATTCTTGGGATATAATGGTATCATGGAAATATTTAATTGCAATATCATGTTATGATTGTGTCTGTGAACATCAAATTGCAAAAATAAGACTTTAAATCATGTTAGTCTCATATAAAATTTACATGTTTTGTGGAAAATGAAACGTTCTAATGTCTCTAAATAATTAAAAGGACTAGTGTTCTTAAAGTGCAGAAGTGTAGAAAAAAATGATCCTTCTATAGTGCAAGGTTTAAGCCAAAGCCAACAGCATCCCTCTGCGCGCTTTTTGGCGAAATGCGCCCTCCGCTCGCCGAGGAGAGCTCTCCACCTGGACCATTCTCTTGTCTGAAAGTAGTCATTCTTGATGGTTGTGTCAAATGCCTTTTACGAGAATATTTTGATGTGGCATCTTTTTTATTATTCACTTGAGCAGAATATTGTTATAAATAACATTCAAAGGGTTGCGGTGCTCTTTTTTTTTTATTGCTCTGCTGCCAGAACAGGATTCTATCTGTAGTAGCTAGCAATAACCTTGGCGTTCCATATACAGGTACCTCCCATCAGAAAAAGTGTTTCATGTTGGTACATATGTAGCCAAACACAAGGAAGTAAAATCGTCGTCTGGAGTAGATCGACTATTGTACAAAATGGCATACATTGGTGCTTACCTTTTCACCTATTTCTGTCGAATCGTTTGCAGGAAGGATGTGCAAATCTGGCCCAAGAGCACATGCTTCCAAGATCTGCTGATAATAATACTTATAATACGGCTTTCCAAACAAAATGTTATCCCTCAGCGTCGCATTTTGAATCCATGCTTGTTGAGGCACATACGCCACCGAGCCCTGAAAGTGCCAGTATCAAGATTCTTTATTACGAATCAATCTGTATGCCCCTGCCTGGTTCTTTTCTTTATGAATAATAATATCCTATCAAACAAATATCTTGATACATTTTGTGAGAAATATAATACTTGTCACTAGATTAAGCAATAAATAACAAATTCATGTTGGTCCAAAAAAGCAGAACAAAATAGTGCGTGTGAACAAATATGAGAAGTCATACCGCACAACCATCTGTACATCGGTGGTCATAAGTAACAGAGACTTAATGTCGAGTTCAAAATGTTGCTTATGGTTAATACGATAGTACAACGTTGCGGAGAGATCATGAAAATGACCCTGTGACGTTTAGAATTAGATCAATGTCCCCCAGAAACAACACCAACTGCGGTATTAGCCAGATACACAAGTGCACAGTGATCCAAAAGATCTACTTCCCCCGCCACAGTATTTTTTAATGCCACACATAGGGCCAATACAATATAACATCAAGTGGGGCAAACAGTTGCAAAAGTGGTTGCACTTGTTGAAAGGATGCACCACCTAGGCATAAAATTATATGTATGATATCATATACCAAGTTTGTTCCGTAATATATGATATGGTATGTACACAGAACATGGAGAAAATGATATAGCTATAACATTGGGACATGAAAAATATATCACAATCATACATAGTGAAAATCATGTTTCAAATAGGATTGTCATGACAATATAATGGTACTTAAACTACTTGCTTGAATACATACTTGCGGTTTAATGTAAAGTGACAAAAGTGATGAAATGGTCTGTATATGGTAAAGGGAAAACATCAGCATGGACGCAGTTGCACCATGATGTTGTTATTCCATCTCTAAGGGTTCTAGAGATATGCTACCAGACACACGTAAATGGATATGTTCTTAGGCTCTGCACGAAAATGGATGTGTTCTTGGGCTCTGTGACCTTGAAAATATGTCAAGGTCAAAAACAATACACAGTGCACATGCCCATGGTATGATGCATCTCTGGTATAAATTTAATTATTCTATATCTTAGGGTTCTAAAGATATGCTCCCGGACGGACGGACGGACGGCAGGCCCCCTATCCTCACTAACTCTATGTCCCCCTATGCCACCTTCGGTGGCGGAGGACAATAAACCGAGCAAGTTTCGACGAGTTTTATTAAATTCTGTGGCAGTTATTGCACAGAAACTGATTTCACACATTCAAGTGATCCGTTTTGATCAAGTTTTGTCATAAGTAGTTATTGTATGGAAACTGATTGCATAATAGTGACCCTTTGTTCTGGAACATTAGGTCTACAAGACGAAGATGCGGATGATGATGAGGAGGAGGAAGAAAAAAAAAAGAAGAAGAAGAAGAAGAAGAAGAAGAAGAAGAAGAAGAAGAAGAACAACAACAACAACAACAACAACAACAACAACAACAACAACAACAACAACAACAACAATAACTGTGGTCAACAACTGACAAACAGCTTCAGTTTAATTTCATGTTCACTGAGTATCCAATAAACATCAAGATGTCTTGCCATTCCTAACAAATTAAAAAGTATACTTTAACGATGGCCTAAATAAAAATTCTGATCCCTCAATACCATCGCATTTTAACAGAAAAAATCTATCTAAGAAGCTATAACTGTTATTAACTGTTAAGATTCGAAAGCGACAAAAAAGCTAAACGAACTCTTCATGCTTGCAATGAAAGGCGACGCTTATTTTGTTTCAATGCGGGTGAGAAGATGGAGAGTGGAAAGCGTGTTCATTTAATTTGCTGTACATGATATTTGTAATTGTTGTGATTTGCTCAAATAAACTTGTCCTGAGTTCTGAACAATCAGGTTATGTTCTGACTACTTACCTTAACAGAGACTTGTCCAGACAGGATGTGCATCTCTCCCAGGATGGCGGCGACCAAAGAAGATTTACCGCTTCCTACCTGGCCTACTACGGCGACAAGACTCCCGTCGGGTATTTGTAACTCAACGCTGATGAAGAGAGCACATTTCATTTCAAGTGGTGTTAGCTAACGAATGTAAAAGTAGCTTTACGGATATACTTAGGATATATACATATTGACTATAGTTCATTATACTCGGGTAAAACACAATACTAAGTATTGGAGTATCAATGGTGTTAAATATTGCTAATTAGAAAAACATTGTGATAAACATAAAATATGAAATACTATTTGACTTGTCATAAAATATCAGCCTTTCATAACGACAGCGTGCGTTAAACGTTCTTATGTGTATATTTCATATATTTTTGGCCAAGGTATCGGTCATAAAGTACAGATTTTAGAGTTGTTAGAAATTAGAGGCTTCAAAGTGAACTTGCTACAGAACCAAGTATCATAAAAGTACAGTACGCCACGATGAAAATGAATGATCGTAAATTTATATCAACCATCAATACGTCAACAACAGGGATGCCAACATTCAAGGTGTCATGTCAGGGACAAGTAGTCAAGGCCATCAGTAACACAAAATAATTAACAAAGAATAAAGCAGCAAATATTCAATTGGGATGAAGGACACACAGCGTAAATTGGTCGAATTTTCAGCTAATTACAGGGATTATCCCTGATGATCTGGGGACAGTTGGCATCTCTGCAACAACACTTACTTGGATAAAATTGGTAGGTCATCTTTACCCCAACTGACAGTAACATTTTTAATTTTTATTGCATCTCCTGAGCAAAGAAAAACTTCCTTTAGAGTGAAAGAGTAAGTCATGTTTGTACATTCGATATGCCGTAACTCAATTAAAGAAATAATAAATTATGATAAAAAAGTCTGTCTGCCATCCGATTAAAATCTGTTGTATTTGATTTGAACAGCATTCCGATAAAATTCATGTCATAATGTCATTTTCGTTGGAAATGTCAAAGGACAACAGGAGCCATATAATATCAATTATATAGATGTGCAGGAAACATTTATCTGTTAACCAGAGGCTCATTTCCCTGGCTGACCAAAGGTGATACTGAAAGATTGAACTGTACCTCGTTATTATCATTATCGTAGTGTTTATTAATATTACTACTGCCATCTTTATGAAAATTACTATCAACAACATAGTTTGCAGTGTTGATATTTTTATCGCCATCATTATCAAATTTTCCTATTTTAATGAAATAAAATGTCATATTTACCAGTATAAGTCCGTTGTACCTGGTCATCAGTCAACTCCTCTCGTCTCAAGAAAATATTTATTCTTTTGATGGAAACAGCGCACTGAAATTAAATTTCCCGACTGTAACATACAGCGTAACAATTTTTCTTATATTCTATAATATGGTATCACTACGACGACGAGAAAACACGTGAAAAGGCGTGGGTATTAATGAAATACATTTTGAAAAGTTCGATCTGCAAGGAAGACCTAATGATAAAACAAGGAAAAGTTGTTCAGCACAAATATAACACTACGGCTGGCAAGTTTCGCGCTGTCACATTGAGTAATATTTATAAGTTGTACTTTGCATTCTACACACACACACACACACACACACACACACCCCCTCAGATAACTTACGTAAAGTGAATAAAAATTACTATTCTTATTTCTTGGATGTTACATATAACACAAAATTAGCTTTAAAACTATCACACAACTATATCTCAAAATTGTTGCATGATATTTGTTAGCAACTTTTATACGAATGAGTGCCCAAATTCAACCATTACTTTCTTTTAAATTTTATTTCTAGCAACTCTTTACGTATAGAGTCATGGACATGATCATGGGGAGTGACCTTAGAAACTAACAGCATTAAGCGCTATTATACTGAAAAACACCTTTTGCAGCGTATAATTCAGTTACGCTTCATTGACTTTACATAACGGTGCTTTATGGCCTTGTTTTGAAGGCCTCTCTGTCCCAATTTTTTAAAAAAAATTCACTGTGATACGTATGGGAACAGTTTGTGACTAGTGTCTTTGTTCTTATCTACACCTGACAGCTTTCACCTTCTCCCACAGCAGAAGCGACACCCAGACCTTCGATGCAGTTTTTATGGACTTTTGATGAATCTACACACACCCAATGTGTTTGAAGACGCAAAGCAAGTTCGTCCATTGATGTTGGGAGATTTTTCTTACTTCTCGATCTTAGATCTCCCAAACGTGTTCATTAATTGTGAGATTATTAGCTTCAAACAAGAGCAAGGAAACCAGTTACAACTGTTGAGATAAACATCACAGTGTCCACACAAAAACAAAACTTGAGGCAAACCTTGCGTTTTGTATATGGCCATATAGCACCATTATGAAAAGTCACTTGTGTATATCACAGGAATATGCATTCCTATATAATAAACCTATTGACCATAAAGCTTTGCAGAATCTGTCTGCACTAAAGATAGAACTCTACATTCTAAGTTGTGGTATTATCACAAGCTCTTTTGGGGAAAACATGTTTTTGTGAACTTTGGGGTATTTGTTGAAAAATCTGCAAGATAAACTGGTGAAACCTGTACTATTAAAATGTCAATGCATGCATCTACAAAAGCCTATCAGGGATTTTTCATTACTGCATCTGTTTTTTTTTTTCATAGCGACAATACAAAAATTGCAAAATTGCGGATTTGGTCAAAAGTGATAAAGTTGGTAGATTCTTCATTTTGACACGCATTTAAAAAAGAGCTCTCCGTTTCCAAGAAAATCCCTGACATTTTTTGGTCTTAAGAATTTTTCAAGTTATTCAGTTTTTATTTGATCAAAATTTGATGATTAATTTTACAGAAATATCCAGATAAAGTGGACAAATACCTGTTGTCTGTAATCAGGATTCAAAGGTTAATACGGTTCATTGACTACCAAGTTAGCATTAAAAGTATTTCCTTAGTTTCTTCACATTGTATTGGGACTAGAACTACCAAATTTGGACAGCTGATAGACATATGTTTACCAAAATGTCCCAAATCTCAAAATGAACGAAATAATTCGAAACTGGTAGACATTACGTAAAGGGTAACTGCATTTTTCTGTTGCAAAAGGTCACGTCTGCTAGCATTTAACTGGTTGGTGCGGTTAGTTTTATGTGGTTTTGTTTCATGTAAGTTTGAATGGTTCCTCCATATAACTATCTCCGTGACTATATTTTATCTTCACGTCACGCACGTTATACATGTATTACCGTTGTTTTTGCTGTCGATGAAGCATTTATTTGCTTAAACTAGTACTCAGATATCCAAGGAGTATCTAGTGAGAGACTGAAAATTTGTATCAAGGGTGTCGTTACCTGCCCCGCGTATGCCACACCGATTGGGAGGAGAGAGAGGGGATAGTTCAGCACGTTGATCAGAGATAATGATACAAATGCTCGGTCGGCATCTAGGATGTTGTATGGCGATGATAATACATATACAGCGAATGCTGCCAGAGAAACCTGGAATATTACGTCACAATATTATGGTTGTGATGAGGAAACGTGAATGTTGGTGCGCAGAATATGAGAAAATGATACACATAATATATTGGTTACATATACGTCACTGCGCTCATTGAAATATAAACAAAACAATAAAACCGCGTCAGTCCTGGTCAGAAGGCGGATCTCAGATGCGATTGTATCACCCAACCCGGAGGCACGGTAAAGCGAATCTGACAAAGTTCCGTCTGGCGATTTGGACTGACAACGCCAGTGGCTTTTTTAATCTGTACCCGAAGAATTGCAAGAAAAACATTCTTTCGGCAACGATCACATAAAAACCAACTCTTAGTTATGAAAATAAGTTTTCTGAGGGGTAATACGCAGACCTGCGTTTGGCGTACGAATTCATTGACAACAGCGAAAGTAATTAGGTCAAGCAGACAAGACAAGCTGGCACAAAATGGATTACGTTAACAACATCACGCGGTCTACCATAAAGTCTTAGCTCGTGCATGCGATGACAGCTAGTTAATAGTTGAATCCTATCGATTGAATGACACGTTTGCGATTATTATGGCGATAGCGCCATTGAAAATTGCATCGGAAATGAAACCAGAACTGAGAGCGTTTGTAATTGTCGTTGAAGCGGCATTGGAGAAGGTAGTGCAACAATTATCCAGCATCGAATCAGAAATCAAGAACCAGTATAGTATACATGACACCGGTGTCAGCATTTTAGCCACTTTGAAGGTAACACAGGCACAATATAGAATAAAAGTTTTCAACGTCGCGAATAGGAGATTATGGTCTTCATGAAGGATTATATTATTTTTCGTAATGAGCGGATGTTCCTAATGGCATATACAGAGAAAAAGCTGCCTTTTATTCCGACCATAAATTCCCAATTCGCCACGTTCAATTCCATAATATGAAAAAGACAATCACAAATACCTTACGCTTACTGTAGGTGAATATTTATGACTACATACACAAACCGCATAATGAACATTATCGTGGCAAAGTCGTACATCATTTTAAACGGGGGCCGTTTACAGCGAAAGGAAATATATTGGGCCAGAAAATTCTAATGAATGTACTACTACTACTACTACTACTACTACTACTACTACTACTACTACTACTACTACTACTACTACTACTACCACCACTACCACTACTACTACTACTACTACTACTACTACTACTACTACTACTACTACTTACGTCATAATAAAAGCATGATAGCTGTTAATTACACGTCATTTTAAAAATGGACCGAAAAACGAAAAGATTGATCCAAGGGATCCATAACCACCCCTACCCATCCCCGCAAAAATAGTTTTGACCATGTTTGTTTTAGTTTGTGCTAGATAGTGTTTTTCAGTCAACTATAATGGTAACCACACCCCAGGGCCCTCTGATTCAGTTTGGAGTGCAAAGACTTTTGTGATGAAACCTAGAAGCCTGAAGGTCCGCATGTTTATTATTTCTGTGACCCTGAAAATAGGTCAAGGGAACACAAAATTATACCAGCATTGTGTCTTCCCAGGATTCTTCTGAGGTGTAAATTTCAATGGTTATTTTTTACTACTTTCTAAAATACTCGGCAGAATGCATGAAAGCAGCCATGTTTATCGTTCCTGTAATGTTCAAAAGATGTCTGGTTAACCAGTCTCTTTCTCCCACAATAGGGCGAGATGATGCTTCGAAGATACACAAATAGACATTCTTGAGATATCTGGCAGGACGAACAGACGACGTAAAAATACATGTATAAATGGATGGACGCACAGGCAGTCCTTTACCCTGACAATTTTCATGTCCCATAATGCCCCTTGCTTTGGGGGCGAAGGACAATAATTATCCACAGTCAGAAATACTGAAAGCTGCAGTTTTCTGGAACTTTAAAACTGAAGTTGCAAACGCGCAATTTTTAGCACGTTTCCCCCGAACGCCCAACGGAAAATATTTATCTTAAGGTCAAGCAACTAAAGTGCGTAACTACAGATGCATATGCATAGCCTACAGATAGTTAATAGATGTCATAAATACTTAAAGCCACTGTCATACCATTATTATACAAGAAGAAAACAATATTCATGATTATGACACCTCGACCCGTAAGAATATAAACTTTTGCATCATGTCATTAATATGACAATCTGACAATCTGCATGTCAGAGTAATATATTTACCAGATAAGGAGCGAGAAACCAGCTGATAGCTCCAAGAGCATTAATATAGGCTGCCTTTTTAAGTGCACTCAATTCACCTTCACGTATGCTTAGAACTTTAGTCTGGACGGACGGTTCCCATGCATAAAATTTGAGTACCTGCAACACAAAGATATTTCTGCGGCTTATCCACACAATGCAATGCAGAAAATGCGATAACAACACAACTGGTGTTTATGATATTACTTATCATTTTTTTTTTAATTTTTACCATTAGCTGGTGCTATGATGACCCGAAACTTACAACTGCTCAGAGAACAATTTCAGTATTCCGAGAAAAGATTTGCTTATAAACTATCGTGAGCGTGTTTCTAGGCTTCAGCGAATCCTTACCATCAAACAGTAAACATACCTTCATACCACTCAGGATATCGTTCAACATTTTTATTCGGTTGTCTTTGCATTTCATCTGTACTGCCTGAAAAAAATCGTTTTCAGTCATGAAGCAAAACCGTACGGGCTGTGTGAACAGCCTGCGTTCAGCTGAACTACGTCTTGACACCTAAGTAAGTCCACATCGCAGGCGCGGAAGGGGAGGGGGGCTTTTGGTGCTCCAGCATCCCCCCTCGCCATTTTTTTAAATTAAAAAAGTCTAATTTATGGATTTTGTGCTTTTGTTTTGCAATACAGTCTCGAATTATGAATGTTTTCAACAGAGTTCTAGCGTTGCCATGTAATTTGTCGTTAAATCGTATGTTTCAAACTTAATCTGTATGTCTTTGTAATTACAGTATTTTCTTGCCAGAATGGCCCAAAATGCACCGATTTGTATGCCAAAATTAAAAATATTTCGGGGGAGCCAGGCATGGCCTTGGACTTTGCTAGTCTTGCTTCGCGCTCGCTAGGGTACTCAATACTTCTCAAGTGCAGGACTCAACACCCCCTTGAAAAAATTCTGGATCCGCCCCTATCATTGAGCTAGCCAGTGGTTTTTCAGAGGTTAAAAAATATAAATTATATTCAGACAGTCAACCGGCCTATCAAGTAATCAACAGGGATGTATACAGCAAAATTTAATGACAAATAACAAAGATGAACAATTTGTTAAAAATAAGGAGTGCACAGCAACAACAGATTATGAACAACTTTCTCTGCTTTCTGACCGAGGACAATTATATCAAGTTTCAGTTTAACCGGAGTGACAGTTTTGCAGAAACGAGATATAAAATTGTTCTCAATGGTTTCATATAGTTTTCCACCAAAGCAACAAATAACAACATTTGTTCACTTTTAAACATTGACAATATATTCTGTAGAAATGCCAAAGTTGTCTTGCATGTTTTTATCATAAATAAACAAAATGGGAGGCAACTCACTTCAAAGCTATCTGTTAGCAATTTAAGCAAATATTATTTTTTTGTTTCTGTATATGTTTATATATAGAGCTAGACCCATTTAAAATGGTAACTGCTGTATGCCACCACTGCCGTGAGCAGCTGCATTGCCTTTTGTGGTCACTAGGCTCGGACATAGGAGTCAATTTCTTGGTAAAATTTACCTGTAGTGACAGGTCACCAGCTGTATGTGGCCATTTTTTTTCTTGGCAAAAGGGGTGGCAACATACAGCAGGTCCACTGTATTTCTAGAAATCTTTGCCCTCAACTTAATTTCGCACTGTTGACGCTGTCACTTAAGGTGTTAAATTAAAATGCACGAAAAATTCTCATGAACAAGGAAGAATTCAAGGTACATTCGCGTACTCTTAAAATTTAGATAGTTACGAAGATCGCTTCGGCCATTTTAATTGGTATAAATTCATCATATTTTTAGCTGCGGTGTGACAACCCTGCCATGCATCGACAAATCAAAGGCAGCCATTCCTTCTCAAGGTAATTTAATTTCGTGTACCCCACCGATGCGCGAACTTTAAATACGCGATTTCTACATTTTAAATAATCACGTTTGCGCGAAATTAAGGCTACAATAGTTTTGCTATACTGAAAGCAAAGTATTAAGCGGTGTAGGAGCTCTGAAGTTGCACAAAAAACCATGGCAAGACTCATCGTAGATGGAGTCTTTAGAATTGAGATCAAAGGTAGACATTTTGAAGCAAAGATCAAAGGTAAACATTTTGAACCAGTGTTTACATTTCTATGAGAATCACTCTATTTTATCGGGATACTACATAATATACTTACTAAGATGCTCATGTTAGAAGAGACAAAAGTACATGTGAGAAAAAAAAATTGTTAAACGTCAATTCCTGTTTAAATATTGACGAACGAAAAATTCCTTAATCCAACTATGTGGATATCAACCCTACATTTAGCGCCACGAGGGCCAACTGGTCAAAAACATTTCACTGAATATATGCTTCTGACAGTCTTCTCTGTTACTTTTATGGAATTAAATTATAATTCTTTTAAAGGGGCTATATAAAGACATAAAAGAACTTAATAAGTAAAGTAGCTACCCCAAAGCAACTTTAGATACAAAACTTATATTCAGGTGAGATGCAATAATATTTGGTGAATATCTTACCTGCAGGATTCTGATCTTATTAGCCAGGTACACTGCGTTGGTTGGAACGATAAGCACCAACACCAGGAGGCCTGCGAGAGAGGAGGCACCCAACGTTCCCCATAGAAAGTATATAGATAAACTTATCATCAGAGGAACATTCCAGGTCAATTGCACAAAGTTGCAGCATTCCTGGATTTTTACAATATCGACAGACATCAAATTGACGATTTCGCCCACTGTACAATCCTTTCGCGCTGCATTTGAGAGCCTTAGAGCCTGAAAAAGAAACAGTTGAAACCTGCTTTAGACAAAACTTGGGTGAGAGACAGAAGTGAGACAAACGGAGAGAGAGCTTTAGCACTTTTGCGCATATGACCATCAAAATGTAAGTTCCTTTATCAAAGTAGAAATGACATTGACCTCCAGATGACGCATACAAACATTTTGGTCGGGAGATAGTGACCTGAAAGGGCTTTTATGATTAGTATACTGGTAAAGTGACTTCCTTTATGTTATGGCACCCATAACTACGACAGAAAGCCTGTGTCTTGCTTTTGAACCTATTTTCACGTGACACTGCATCTGGTCTCGGGACTAGGAAAACAATAAGATGACAATCCAACTGCTCAGGATTTAGTCTTTCTCTTTCTCTTCTTTTTCCTTTTTTTTCTCTGTCGATTGTTCTTTCGTTCTTTCGTTCAGGACCTGAAACAAACTTATAGTTAGGTATTTCTTTCTCCACTAGCCAATCTGAAGCCTATATTATATATATACATATATATATATATATATATATATATATATATATATATATATATATATATATATATATATATATATATATATATATATATATATATATGTGGGGGGGCACATAGCTCTGATCTTAAGAAAAATACAGACCTTCTGTCTCTTAAATGTGCAATAATCTAACTCCCACTTGCCTCTGTGGTATCTTACCCCCCCTCTCCTTCACCGGTCGTTCTTTACATCATAACAGCTCTATACACCCTATCAAATGTAGAACCCAGCACTTTAATAAATCTTTTCCACCAGATACCATCCGGCTTTAGAACAATCTGCCAGCAGACATGAAAATCTCTCTCTCTCTCTCTCTCTCTCTCTCTCTCTCTCTCTCTCTCTCTCTCTCTCTCTGCCTCTCTCTGTCTCTCTCTCTCTCTCTCCACATCTTCAAGTCTAAGCTGAAAGCCACCTTATATGATAGCAGCGAACAATATACCTGCTTGATATTCCTTTGGTGATCGCCTCCCCCAGTACATATCATACTTAGATGCGCTTGGGATCATCTAGGAGTAATTATGATCTTCACAGAGTCAACTTCAATACGGGAGAGCAAGAACAGAAGCTTCTACTGCTCTCCTGTAGAGGGCATTCCAGTCATTCGGGGCTACAATTGTGTATTCCCATTACTTTTTATTGTAATTTATAGCTTAATAACTTGAAAACCGCCCGTTGCAGAAACCTTAAAATTTGTATGGTAAAATTATGCACATGACATGTTCATATATATTTTATTCTTGCAGCTTTAAAAGGAGTCTTTTAATTCGAGGTTAATTTTGCATGTAATCCAATGGGAATACACATCTCTAGCCCTGAAATATTAGGCGTATTGGAATGTGTATTCAGCTGAATACACAGATAATTGGTAATCGTGACCTCTCATATTTTAGTGCTGCATGAACCTACTCCTGCCCCACCAGACCAGAAGTATTTCCTCCTCCTCTGTCTTAAATTTTTCACATCTTCGAAAAAAAAAATTGTTGTTAATAAACTTTATTTCTTTAATGACGGTGGGAAAAATTAGCCTCTGGCTAATTCAAATCTCTCTCCTCGTGTAAATACAAAACAGCGTACATTTGTCACCCATAGCAGTGCAAAGCGAGAGAAAAAAAATTAAATAGAATACATTACCAGTGGTCAGGGAAAGAATCAGGCTGAATGTAGGATTAATACAAGAACCAACTTGACAGTTCTGGTATGAAAATATACATGTACATATGTCAAACCACACAAGATATTAGCGAACATAATAGGATTAGAGTACAAAAATATAATACTGCTCATATAACTAACCATTATCAACGGTATTGTCTTAGAAATCGTTGAAACCTTAAAGTGCTGACAATGTATTTCCCTGTTATGTCTATTTTTGAACAATTGGCAGTATATGAAGCAGATGGAGTACCATACAATAATAAATTTATTTTTTCGGACTGATGCAAGTTGTCAAAACAATAAAAAACCACCAGTATTATTTATTCTGAGAATTTCACTAACCCTTGCCAAGAGAACTTGTCTAATAGTATGCTCATAAAAAAGTGGACACTGTAGCATAAAGTATGAGTACTGTTTCAGACCGTAAGCCACAGTCACAAACTGGGGAGTTACAAAGATTACAAGAAAACAGATGAGTATTTAGAGCACTAAAATCCACTCTCAGCCGGTTTAATAAAATGTTCAATCTACGTGACCCATATCTCAGATGGAGCACTTTTGAAGGCAAGCGGATCAATTTGATTGAAGCTGTAAAAGTATTTAATGTTGGGGCATTTTTCACATTTAACGGAAGTGTAGTCCAGAGACGACTAGTTGATGTAATGCACGAGAGGTTTCAAAACCCAATCTGCATGACACTGCAAGTATTTGATCACGAACATTTCGCACGTTGCGCTGGGCATAATTTGCTCTATTCATATTAATATTTGGATAAAATTATGCAGATACTCAGAACACAGGCCATTAATTATTTCATAATAAGGAACAAGTTTTAAATATTTACGTCTGGCTTCTAAGGTTTCCCAGCCTAAACAATTTAGTACTTTGGATAAACTACACGTTTCCATTGCTTCAGAAACGTATAAAGAAGCTTTATCCTGGACCGACTCCAGCATCTGTTTACATTTGTTTGAACCATCACTAAAGACCTGTGCGGCATTCTCCAGAATGGGCCGAACAAATGAAGCAAAGATGCTCTCAAGAGCATTACATGGAAGAAGAGGATAAAGATATCTAATGGGACCCCGACGAGCAGAAGCTTTCTTACTAATGTATTTTATGTGACTGTCCCAAGACACATTTTTAAACAAAATGATACTGCGATGTTATGCTCATGGACTCTTTTTACAGGCTCATCTGCAAATATAGCGATTCAGGTGCTAGATTTTTCCTTTTGCTAGAGAAAACAATTTCTCCTGTTTTACTAGGGTTGAAGTCAACTCTCCGATTTTTGCCTTGGTCTTTAACCACAGACAAATTGTCATTTAAGTGAACGGTAAGTTGCTCGGGTGTGTTAACTGTTTCTAACAGAGATGTATCGTCAGCAAAAAAGTATGCTTTTCAAGTTAAGTCATCCACCAAATCATTTATAAAGACAAGGAACAGCAAAGGCCCTAAAGCACTGTCCTGAAGAACACCAGGCTCTATTGACACCCAGTCGGATGCAAAACTATCATGTAAAACTCGCTGTTTTTGTAACCTAAATATGATTGGATCCACGACAACAAACGATCACAAATTCCTAGTTCATGTAATTTATACAGGAGACCATGATGCCGGTTGTTTCATTGCAAACTATGTTACCAAACAAATTGTATCATGTAAAATATATTGGTATCATCATAAACAAATATCAAAAGTCAAAAGGGCATCGAAAAATCACATTGATAAATATAGTAATGACACTAGGTATAATATTCACTATTGACAGTAGAATCTAAAAGTAATTATGGCAAGTGGGTCAATATATATATATATATATATATATATATATATATATATATATATATATGTAATTTTGGTCAACTTATAGCTATACATCATAACATAGACACCAAAGAGAATGTTTATCTTGTGTGATTTAGTCAGTAGGTCACATTGACTTAAAAGTGAAGAGAGAATGATACTGCATGATTATGGAAGGGATTAGAAATCAAAATCGTCTGCTTTCAACTACACAATTTTAACTGAGTCAGATATGTGTCTGTTAAGAAAATCTTGTAGTAATTTGTTGAAAAAGAGGAAAATATGAATCAATCTTTCGCTGGCTATGTGGATTATCAGTTTAGAGTGAGCGCCCGGAGCTAAGATGTGCATTGAATCATCGAAATTTTTTTCTTTCTATGGAATGCAATTGCAGGACAAAAAAAAAGAACGAAATGAGTAACATCTTCTGTCTGAAGAGAGCAGGAACAAGTAGCACTTGGAATTACATTTACTTTATAAAGGTCAAAATTAAGTCTACCGAAGCATAGCCGTAGCTGGGTATGGCAGATGTTACAAAAGCGATGCCCGTAGGAAAAGACGTCGGGGACATTTTCCACCGCCAGCAGAGTTGTCTTGAGTTTTATTTGACAATTTGAAACGAGTTAGAATCTCTAATATCAGTAGGTACGCTGTTCCAAAATCTGATAGTATCAGGGAGGAAAGACCTGTCAAAACGAAGTCTTGCACTGGATTGTGCAAATCAGTCTAGAATGACGTGTTGCTCGACCAAATTAAAGGTAGGACGTGGCCGGAGATTGGATAGATAAGAAGGAGTAAAATCATGGGTAATTTTGCAAAATAGAATTAATTTAAACTATTCCTGAGGGTTAGCAAGGATAGGTCATCCGAGTTCTTGTAAAAGTTTGATATCATAAGCGTGTGTGTTAGGGTATCAGTGCATATTTTTGCCTCGTCATACTGAATAGCTTCAAGTAAATCTGAAAGCCCTTATCGAAGAGGATTCAACCATATTCCAGAATGGGTCTAACCACAGAGAAATAAAGCTTGACCAGGGTTTTTCGGGGCAGTTTGAATTTAAACCTGCGAAGAAGAGCAATGGACTGCCTGGCTTTATAAGCTATATGTGAGTATACCAAGATAAATTACTGCTAAGTGTTATGCCTAAATGGGTGTAAGAGGTTGCCTCAGGTATAGCTGACGGACCAAGATTAACAGGTGGATGGTGAGGTTTAACTATTTTGGCAGTGAAGACAATAGATAAAGATTTCAGGGCATTGAAGATAACACGCCATAATTTCATCCATTTTTGGAAATGTAAAAAGTTTCTATTTAAGTGGTGAGCAGATTCCATTGGATACTTGAGGTTGTCTTGAACATTGCATATTTTCAAAAAAGACTTGATCATTTTTCATAAAATGCACAGATGAGTTTTTTACTATGCCTTGTGGATTCACATTCAAATGTTAAGTTTTATGAAAAGACTGAGTCCAGAAAATGTCAAGACTTTCAGTGAGAGGTTACAGGTTTGGGTTTGATGCCACGTCTTCAGTCATGACATTTTGATAACAATCACGGCATAGCCACCTCTTTACCGGAAATATCAAGAAAAGTAATTTGTTTGCCACATCTAAACATACGATTGCAGCTCTATCACTGGCCAATGTTATGCCAATAATATAAAGATTAACTGAGATTATAATATAAAAACTGCCTGTCCATGAAAAGCACCAGTCCTGGCACCAGTTATACAGCCAACAACATTAGAGTGTTTCTGCACATGTTTTGAAAATGCTTTGCTTAAAAAAAGGAATCAATCAATCTCCATGAAAGCAGTGCCAATCAAATGATAACATTCCAAGATAGAGATAGACTTTTTTTCGCTCGGCGATATTTTGCTCCTTTCTATGACCTTTGCAGTTGAGAAATGAATTGATAAGATAAGCTACAAACGTTTGGAATCATAAAAAACCTCCCCAAACACTACAAATAATCATATTGACAAAAAACAAAACATTCTTCCCCAACGTTATAATACAAAGTATTACTCCACAAATTTTCAAGGTTCTGTCACTAATATTTTTGAGTGCGCCTGTTTTAACATTCAAATAAGACTCCTCCACTAAAATACCGCTTGTGATATTAAACATTATTCCCAGATTTTATTTTTATATCACAGTGCAGTACACATCTGTACAAAATATGAAAATGTATCGTTTTTAGTGTGTTGCTATATGAGGAGGCAAAAACAGCAAACTCAAAACCCTACTACCATAGGTACATCAGAAAGACCGATCCACCTTCAAGTATTTCGAGTTAAAATGAATATAACGGAGCACATTTTGCAAATAGGACATGGCCCTACCTTCCGATAGACAGCACACGTGAGCATAGTCCTAAGCCTCAGGCCGGCGGTGTGGCCCAGGTACAAGAATCCGTGACTGAACACACTGCTGAGAACACTGGACACGAATAACAATACAGCCAGCATGTATCCCTTCCATGCGTATGCGTCTCTTCCTTCGACGAATGCAATTAAAAGTCTTGGAAGAAAAAAAACCCACAAACAAATAGTTATTTTAATTCACGGGAAGCAATTTGTGAGATGAAACACTGAAAGTAGCAGTTAACGTCACTCGTTTAGCAACATGTCATATCAATGTGTGCATGTAATATAAAGTTACACACTGGTAATATGCACGGCCCTTTCATCACATGCTTCAAGTCTTTTGTCCTTACGTGCGCCAATATTTTTATATGCGCGTGCCTTACACACTTGTTATGACGACCGATATTCCGGTTAATGAAACTATCACAAAACTGCAACAGACTGAATTCTCTGCACCCTATATTAAGGTTTGTCTGTTTATAAGTATGCAAGTATTCCGAAAATTATTTTCGACAAAACGTGAATAGTAATCATCCACTTACTCATTTACTTTAGCGGCCACAGATTACACTGACAATTAATCAGTGACAATAAGGTTGCCAGCAGCACGTTGTATTTTTCCATGGGGATTTCATATGTTTTGCATGCTTTCTGGTGTCTTAAAAGGTTGTGAAAATGATTTTCTGAACGTGAACGCGCAAGGGTCAAAGGCTAGTAGACTTTCAAGCTTCATTGTTTGAAGCACTTGTAATTGACAATTATTCAAAGACGTCAAACGTACCATCATCGAAGCACAAAATGACTCTAGCCACTAGGACTTACCTCAGTAACTGCGGATTAATAAACGTAAAAACCATAGAAATAATTCTGCAGGTGGCAGCACCAAACAACTGCCAGCCACTTGTGATCACAATGGCTTTGAACAGTGACACTTGACGAGGCTTTCGTTTTGTTTCTCGACTTTCCCCTGTATCGGAATCCAGATACTCACGTGAAAGCCTACCATTTTGCCTTGGCAAGAAAAAAAAAATAATGTAAACTATATGAATACTTTCTGAAGATGGCTCCCATGATTATAATTACAGCTATTGACCGAGATTATAGATTACTTTCAATTCTTTATTTGCTTTATGGTATGTGTGCCTCACCTGCAAAAAGCAGACAAAGCTGACCATCACCCTATGGTACTGTAGCCTGATTGACTTCAATCCATTTCAAATTCAACTTATCTGCGAGCCAAAATTGATATGGAGAGAGAGAGAGAGAGAGAGAGAGAGAGAGAGAGAGAGAGAGAGAGAGAGAGAGATATGAGAAATACACAATGACACTGATAAAAAAGAATAAAGCAAAAGCTTCGTCTCGCTACACTTTACTTTTACAACAAAGGCAGCATAATCGAGGATGTTAGTATTATATGAAAAAATACAGTAAGGCAATACACATTTTTTCTGTTCACATCTTTGTGCAAAAATACACTAAAGATGATTGTCAATGAAACAATCCACTAAAACGGAATAATGAAAGTACAGTCTAGGCATCCAGTGTCGATATGCACCAAAGTCCTGTTTCATCATTTCATATATACTCGTATGCCCTTATCTTTGATCATAACATCTTCACGCAGCGGCTAGGTTGTATTATACTGTAGCTACTTCTATACTAATGGCTATGATCGTAACGTCTTGTGTGGCAGTAATCCATTGAGCATACAAATAGGATTACCACTTTATGTATACTTAGTCTAGTACTAATATACAAGAAGTTATAATCGTGACATCTTGTGTAGTTGTTCTAGTTAATATAAAATTAGATTACCACCGTACACTAGTTATCTAAATTATGAGCATATTTATTTATACTGGATCACCCTGTAGTACATCGAGATAACTAATCGAGGGTGGGAGTGGGGTGGCTCTCCAAAACATAGAGTGACACACACAATATATATAGATATTCACATACACACACATTACACACAGGACAAACAAAGGTTGTATACACCTAGTTCTGATTTATAATATATATATATATATATATATATATATATATATATATATATATATATATATATATATATATATATATATATATATACATATACATTAGACAGGACAAACAAAGGTTGTATACACCTAGTTCTGATTTATACTCGTAATGCAATAATTAATGAAGTTCTAGATACCATTAGTACCTGGCAAAAAATATAAGGCCAGGCAAAATGGTTCATATTAATACTATCCAACAGGAGAGTTCTTAAATGACACTAAAGAATAATCTTACGTGAATCTATGAATGAATAATTACAACTGACAGCTGATGCACAACAGAACTAAAATGGGTATTGTGTCTACAATGTATTTATGGAAGGCATCACAAATTTTATTTTGAGGGGAGTGGACAATTCGTCGCTACCAAAGAATAGAATATTGGCTAGTCTGCCACTTGCTACATGTATAGTCAAGTTTGGATGGGCACCAGGAACTATAATAAAGATGACGGAGTAGAGTAGTTGCGCTCTGGATGTTGAATACTTCGGACAGTTGGAGATATTCAGCAGGGTAAGTACAAGAAGGTGTTGGTTGTGGGATAATGTGGACTTTGAAAAAATCATAGATAAGCTTGGAGAGTCCCAGACGTACCTGGGTATGAAAAATGTTGCCAAATCTGTGTCCCTGGGTATAGTAATCAGGGACATTATCTGCCCATATCAGGGTTGCTTTCAGTTTAGGTTAAAGATTTGAAGGGGAATTGAATATGAAGGATGTGCACAGGCTGATTGATGATAGTCATTGGCCTTCAAACCAGAGGTTTTTTTATGCTCATAGCTTTAATATTAACGTATCGTATATTCTATATAATACACAATCAAGATTACCACCTCATATACAAAGTTTGCTAGCATACTGATAGTGGTGATCCTACATCTTGTATTGTGCTCATACTTAATGTACAATGAGGGAGACCACCTAAAATACACTTGTATGCTAATAGCTTTCCTAAAATATAGTTTTATAATGACAGCTTTGACTGCAAGATCTTGTGTTGCTGTACATTTATCCCCAAAAACATTTTGTGGTCACAGTTTTAGTTTGATTATTCAATGGTGTGGTGGACAAATATACCAACCACAAAAGTCTTTTGTTACTTAGGGAGACGCAGAACGCCTTACCGTAACAATGTTTTTTTGCATCGCGATTAAAGTATAAAAGCTTTGGCAACAAAACACTTTCAAATATCATTAATTAAATAAGTAAAAACAGATTCACGGTATCCCCCTTCTAACAATGCCACCTCAACTGTACTTGGCAACAAAGCACTTTCGAATGTTCTGAATTAAACACATAACAAGGTCACCTCAACTGTACTAGTGAAGCGACTATATGAGAAGAGTGGTCTTTCTAGAGGTGGGGATGGTGTCTAAAATCGATAGAAACACTTATGCATGAAACGTAAGCAGTCATATAAGACCAAAAAAACAAAAAACAAAAAAAAAAAAACAAAAAAAAAAACAAAAAAACAAAAAAAAAAAAACAAAAAAAAAAACAAAACAAAAAAAAAAAAAAAAACAAAACAAAAAAAAAAAACTTTGGTGGTAAATTCCTATTAGAGACAACCATCGGGGACCAGTTTCACAAATTCGTCCCCCCCCTTTGAAAAGCGCGGCATTCTTTCTACAACTTACGATGCGATCATAAACGAATGCGCTTACTCGTGGTGGGCAGACGTGTCTTCGCCGATGGCTTTCTGAAATTTGGGCAGAAGGTATTTGCTCTTGTCATAATACATCAAGTCATGCAAGTCTGAAAATTCTAATACCCTTGTATAGCCCTTAAGTATCAGCCTGAAACACAGAAGCAGAATACCGTGCAAATAGTATTCTCGATAAATATTCTCATTTAACCAGCGGTGTTTGTTGCTTCCGCAAGAATATAAAACACATTTTTATTGTAACTACGGCTCTCATCAGGTCAACAGTGGGAAAGGCTACCATTAAAATCCCACATTGGAAAACTCTCAAAACTTTTGTTTTCAAAGCACACACATGAGCTATTAACTCTGGAATGACATATTCACTATATTCGCGATCAATACTATCTATTTAAAAAGTACTGCTCTAATCATCATAGATTTGTTATTTTTACGCTTTCCCACATTATCTTAAAATCATCATGTTCAGAGTATAAAATACTATCATCACAAACATAACCTTTTTTGTGGTTCGCTAAAACACCAAGACCTCCGCCTGTGTATTTATCTGATCTTTGATTCGCCGTAACATGAATAGTCTGGGAGCAAATCGGACTGGAGACCGTCATCTTGGTAAAATGCAATACAAACATACAGAAGCTTGTAAATGTTCACGGTAGCCGTTTCATATTTGCATGTGCAAGTGTTACTAGTTTGCTGGGGTGGAACTAAAGCTTTGTCACTAGTTATATTGTTTTCAGTGTCAGAAAGTACAATCTTACATTCTCATCTTAGCTATTAGCCCAGACGACAGCTATGTTAAACTAGCTCCAAATATTCAAGCCTAACAGCATTTTAGTATGTTTAGTCGGCCCAGCCGTAACTTTGACAAAATATTTCCAACTCTAGTACTCACCCAGTAATCCAAAAGTAAGTTATTCTAGACAGGAAGCTGGCTTTGGCCTGAGGTGTGGGTACCTATGTAACACAAGGACAATTTTGGCGAGGCACAATATTAAACTTAACGACGCAGATAAAGTGAATGGACTCTTTACTATGGGACATGCATATTGATATCTCTGATCAGGACGCCAGACAACGGTTACAATCAGCCGCCATGATGCGGGCGAGCTCTGGGAAAACAAAAGGTGACATTACCATTTGTGGGAATATAGAATAATTATTTTAAATATATGAAGACTCCTTTTTTTATATCAAACTCATTGCGTGTTTGGAGAACATGACTTCGGTTTTTTTAAACAATCTATTTTATTTCAGTTGTTAGTTTGGCTAGAGCAAAATATTTTGCAAAGTTTCATACTATAATCTGCCAGTACCTAAAGGTACTTCCTCGATAAATGATACAGACCAAAGCAACACCGCAGATAATAACAATGTTCCGCATTCCTTACACGTATTTCATGCGTGTTCTTTGCATCTAAGACAAGTATACACCAATAGTTGCAAACATAAATAGTGTATAATAAACTATTCATGATATACAACGTTTATTATGTCTGTGTGCCAACACAGATATACTGTTTTTCTAGGAATTCTTTCTTTCTTTCTTTACAGGCAAATTTGTCCGACATTTCATTTGAAAAGTATTACATGTAGAAACTCCAAACTTGGCACAATTATACTTCTATGGATAAAGTCTGGCCTTTTTATAATTAGAGGTCATGCTTTTCAAAATTATGCAAATGAGGGCTAATTAAAGTTTTAAATCTTCAATATCTTATATACTATAGTAGATATAGTTCTGAGTGTATAGGAGTTCGATCATAGCAAGGTAAAGGTCATCTCAAATGTCAAGGTCATGTCAAGGTCAAAGCTCATGTCAAGGTCAAAGGTCAATTTTAAGCCAAGATGTCATTTTTGAGGTCAAGGTTCACTTCAAGTGGAGGTCATCTCAAGGTCAAAGGTTATTTCAAGGTCAAAGGCCACTTTCGATGGTGGCTTTCTTCTAGCCATAACAATTTTTTTCCAATTTTTATCATGTTGGGCTCAAATTGTAGCTATTGTAACCCTGCACATTTTTGTTATTTACATGTGATCTCTAAAGGTCAAATGCCAAGGTCATTTAGACCTTTAAAAGTTTCATCCAGTCATAACTTGACCAATTTCCATCCAATTCTAATCATGTTGGACTCAAATTGTAGGTATTGCAACACTGCACATTTTTATCAGAACATGTAACCTCAAAAGGGAAAAGGCCAAGGTCATTTGGCCCTTTGAAAGTTTCATCTTGCCATAACCGATTTGGTTCATGTTGGGCTTAAATTGTGGGTATTGTAACACTGCACAATTTACATGTGAACTGTAAAGGTTAAAGGTCAAGGTCATTTGGACTTTGAAATTTGCATGCAGCCATAATCTTAATGTAATGTGAAGTACCAAAGGATAAAACTTGCAGCATTTAATATTTACAACTTTTGAAGGCACACAGACAGATTTGCTTTGAAGCAAATCTTCTTTTCTAGTTACGTATTGCCGTTTTTTAATTGTTTATACGGAGCAACATTATACATGCATGTGAACTGCCAACTCTTGACAGTGCCACCCATGTTAATGTCTACGATCTGTTTGCAATGAAGCTTTATCAATAGCCATGCTTATCGTCACATATATGTAGCAAAAACACTTGACCGACACGTGTCATTACATGCCAAAAACTGTTATGTCCGAACTTATTTGTAAACCTTGCATCCTAAATTGAACATACACATTTTTAGAAAACTCCCGCCATTTTTTATTACAATGTACAAAATCTCGTGAACCAGACATTTCTTTTGCACTCGAGCAAATCGTGTGACGTTGTCTCCCCTTATTCCTTAAAATTTCGGTTGCATACGCTTAAGTAACTTATGACATTATGAAGAATTATATTAAGACAAAATGTAGTGAACCTACCCAATCATCATTATCTTTCACTTCATTAATGAGAAAGGGTTGGCGTTCCCCATCTCGCCCATGCGTATAGTACCTGCGCAGAGCGCCCTGGTCAGCTACAAGGTTCAGTAAACACTGGCATCCAACCAGCACAAAGTGTATACAGGAAGTAACGAATGTAAAATTGTCTTGTGTCACTACCTGGAATGTAAAAAAGGAAACCCTTTGTACGCAGGAAGTAACGAATGTGAACTTGTCTTGTATCACTACCTAGAACAAAAATAGAGAAGCCCTTTGTACCCCCCCCCCATCTCACAGGAGTACATTTTGACTAGTGTCAAAAGACATCATTTTCATGTCGGTGTGCAAACACCTTCTTTCTTTCTTTTTCTTTCTTTCTTTCTTTCTTTCTCTCTCTTTCTTTCTTTCTTTCTTTCTTTTTCTGTTTCTTTCCCTGCCTTGTCAGCAGGTTTTCTCGTAGACCACTACAGCTAGAAATCCAACCTGGTGCCTGACCATAGCCCTACTATTGTAATGGGTCTTCTAATTTGGAGGAATTAATACTTTAAAATTATGCAAATTCCAGGCACTAGAAATTTTAATTAAGCTCTTCCATATCTTCAAAACTACTGTAGACAGGGATGCAATTCCCAGTTCAATATATGGGTTTGTGTCGTGAGCAATTCCTTTAATTTTTGGCTGATAGCATATTATTTTTGACGACAAAAAGGAAGCCGACCGCATTTGCGACACATTTTCAGATATTTGTAAAATTAAAAAAAAATCGCAGAGCGACAAATCAGCACAAAGTGCAGCCGTTTTACCTGCTCGAGTCGATTCAAGGCATACGATCTGACGATGACAACCCCGCGCAAGGTCATGAACAACCAGAATACGAAGAGGATTGCCGAAGTTACTTCCCCCTTTTTAAATTCATAATGAATTGATGCTGTTGCGAGGACCTCAAACAGAAGACAATGCCACAAAGAGTATTTTTAGTATGTTCAATTTTAATAATACACAGCGGGAATTTTGATAGAGTAGCACCAATTGTATTTTGCAGGTAGACGAGCCATAGCCATCGATCCATTCAATTCACAAGCATGCAAATCAGGTGTACATCCAACATGGGTTGCCAATTTGGAACCATAAGTAATGTCCAGCTTTTGGCTGAAGATTGGTCTTTTGACTTAGTATATATGTTGGGCACGCGTCTGACCATGTGTGTGGATTTAATGGAGGGTAGCCACGATTCAAAACAGTGACTTCATGATACGTTTTGGTCGAATGAAATGGTTGTATTGTCTTTGGTTAGCTGTTCATAAAACAGGGTCTGTCAGCCCGAATTGATTTTGTCCTGCTTGTAGCTTCTGATCTTGTATACCTGTTTTACAAGGCCACTGTCCTTTAAGCAGGCATTGTGGTCATGTCACTTCAGTGGCCTTTTGTGTCAGTTTGACATATTTTACATCATAAGCATACAGGCGTCGTGATACACGTCTAGGGTGAAAAATACTACAAGCTATCTTTAGAAACAGAGACATAATATGCTAAACATTCCATTGACTTTGAATTTTGGAGAAATTACCATATACATTTGGATATTTAACAAAATATAATTAATCTTACCAGAGACAGTAAAACAAGGCATTGTGCTATGAATTCCGAGGGTGGGGGGTTGAAACCAAGAGACACCTCTCTTATCAGCCATATCAGTTGCAACAATGGCATCATGCACAGAACACATGCCATTATCTGAAAGAATAGAAGTGTTTTATGGCTGTTGTAACGTAGAAAACTGGCTGCAATTCAAAGCCAAATATCTTTGCAATATTTGCTAGAGACATTATGCAATATACGTGTGCACGGGTTTCGAGAATGCATGTGTGCCAACAGGCACAACCTGGTGGTCATAACCGCTGTGTAAACAAAGAGTGAAGATATGGGTATGTTTCACGATTTTTGCAAAATATCTTGAAACCTATATGATAAAAAAACATTCATCCTTGAAACACACTAATCATAGTATAATTAACTTCAAAAACGATTTAGCGAATTAGATAAGTCAAGAGTAGGGTATAAAGCTGGCAGTCAGTATGTTTGTACACTTGGCTTTGCAGGTGATCTGCTATTGCTGGCCCCAATGCTATATTCATTGAAACGGATGATTAAATCATGTGCAAAATACGCTGAGAATATAGTATCAAATCTAATGGTGCTATAAGCCAGCTGACGATGTTTGATGAAGGCTGACGTGAGGCCGAGGTGTTTGTCAGTTATGAGAGCGTTAATGTGGTAACAGATATGAATTATCTCGGTCATACAATCACATGCAATATAAACGACAGCCTTGTTCCTCCAATAGTTAGAGAGTTCAATGTCAAAGTAAACAGTTTTCTTTTGGTTTTTGGTTGGGGGTAGGGGGAGGTGGTGTAGAGGGCAATAAAAATAATTTATTTTTAGGCAGTACTGTACAAGATTATGCGACAGTCATATATGTGCATCATATGATAAGGATATAGATAGGTTATGTGTTGCATGGTGTTAGGCCAATAGAAAAGTATGATACCTGCCTGACAGAAGACAGTGTCATCCTTTGTCTTATATTACAGAGTTACACACCAATTCATATTATCCCCTCCCCAAAAAGAATAATAAAAAAAAAAAACTAAAAAAAAAATTAAAAAATTATGAAACATTTTAGTGAATTTTTGAACAGCAATGGTAAGGTTAAAATTATTTTGATCAATTCATTGTATAGACTGTCAAGGCTGAAGAAAAATAGTAGATTTGTGTATTCAACTCCACAGTATTGATCTCTGGAATCATATTAACCTAGATTTTGATGTGCTCAAAGCGTTCTTATTCAAGAGGTGGTATATGAAACTCCAAGAATATGACATAAAAGTGGTCAGGCAGCTGAAGGAGCTGTGTTCAATCAGGGATGGAATGGAGGCATGTTTGTTGCACAAAAATGAAGTAAGATGTAATTGAGTTTTTACGTGTTTCATAATTAATTTTCAGTTATATACAATTTCCTTTAATTGTATGAATACGGCGAAGTGACAAACTTGTAAATTGAAGTTGTATTGACACTTCTATCTGTAATAATTTTGAAGATATTCAAGATTTAAATTTTGTGTGTTCACCTAATTTGTATAAATTACAATGCTACAACTTTGGTACATGGTTCATTGGATGCGGGTATGTTAGAAACGTATAAATTAAAGTTGGATTTAAAATTTTAATTTTGTCAACTGTCCATTAGATTTGAATGCGTCACAAACCCATGAGTACAACTTGGAATTTGTGTATATATTTGATAGTTTTGAAGATACTGACATTTTAAAATTTCAGTTGCTTCTGATGTGCATAGTTTTGGGCATCATGAATATTCCAAAACCAAGTACCCAACTTAACTACTAGGTAAATCACCACGACAAGTTTGGTGTTTATTGGAACAACAGTGTCCGAGAAGAACTCCGCACAAAATTGGCTGTAAAGTAGAAAAAATACATAAAGAAAGAATTCACGGAAAAGTGTCTGTGCCAGCACTGTCAAGACAATCTAAGGAGAGACAAGTAATACATGTAATTGTCTCCCCTTAGATTACACACTGATAATAACAATGTGACAGAAGCAGGAAATAATAATAATAATAATAATAATCATCATCATCATCATCATCATCATCATCATCATCATCATCATCATCATCATCATCATCATCATCATCATCATCATCCAGCCCATACCACGTGTACATAAGGTCAAGTGAGGTTAAAAAATACACCTTATATAGAATTGCATAGTGGCACGGTCCGCCGAATGGGGTGTAAAAATAACTTGACTTCTCAGTTTTCGACTCACAACGCTGATATTTTCTCACCGTATAAATGGATATACACACAGTTTGCCCCAAACACATTTTCGAAGTCAGGGCATCTGGAATCTTTCCACTAAATATATTGTGCTGTGTTTGTGTATAGAAAACATGTTGTTGTAACAGGGAACATTTTTCCCATCATAACTACACGACCACATTGCGGGTAAACACTATTACAAAGATGTGACATTCGACTTTTAGCTTTCACTTAAAATACGATACCCTGGCGTTTCTTCTGCAGAGGGTGGAGGCAAAAGACGTGGCGGGAATGATCTCTTTTTTTCCCCACCCAATGCTCAGTTTTGACCCAAGACCTTGTCCCTACCCCATTTCATGATGCGAGATCTGAACCTGACCCTCCCCCTCCTTTTATGTGTAAAATTCCAACATTTTTTTCAGATGATTACAAAAAATTACATTAAATTTTATTGTAGTTTTGGCACCGATTTTCTCACTATGAACGTATAAAATGCACACTTTTCATGATAATATTGAGTTTAGATCCTTCGTTTTTGAACAAAAATGAATTTGGACCTCGGTTGTTTTTGTTTTTTTTTAAATTTGAAAAAAAATGAATGAAAAACGTGGGATATGAGATCGGGGTTGAAGCCTTTCTGCAAGGCTACAAGCCCTTTTCAATAATATACCACACACCCTCTGCCCCCTTTGTCAAGCCTATTTTACCAAATTAGGCCACATGATCATTCAGACAAAAGATCAAGTTACTGATGGTATCTTCATGACCCGAAAGTGGCTTTTGAACGATACGAAGTTGACGAAAAGTCGTTTTTCAGTAAGAAGTCTGTACACATTTTGACTGAACGCCAATATGCGCTAACAAATAAAAAATATTAATGTTATTGGGAAGATAAAAATCAACTTTTTTTTCTACTGTAAAAATACGATATGTTGAAAAAAACAGAAACAACTGTTTTGAAAAAGTAAAAAAAAAAGGAAACATAATTGGCATGTTGACGTGCTAATTTTTTTTATTAGACCTGGCATGACTGTTATCAGTATTATTAGTTTTATGTAGGCTGTCATGGCCAACATTTTTGTGTACTTCACATTGTGTGTACTTCAACCAATGAAAATATAGGACTCTATACACAAGTTTATCAAATATAACTGTTTTACCTACAAGTTTCAGAGTGTTGAGTTTGCTTTTTTCGGACCATTTTTGGCACACCGTGGTCTGTCGACTGAGGTGCAAAATATGAATGGGTACCCATAGTAGAAATACTCCACACGGTATCCAGGTCAGGACCGTTGTTTGAAAGCATCTGGTTAGGTCCGGGCTGCTTGTGTTGAGACACGACTGATAATTCTGAAAAAAAAGTAATAGTCGTTGTATATTTGTCCATGACATGGACATTATGCTAGAACGAAGTTCGAGAGAAAAAGGCTGGAAATCTTATATTTGAAATATTAAGAATTATTTAAAACACAAATACATTCTGGTATATTTACTATCTGCACGAACACTTTTAAAAACCGTTCAAGTTTACCAATTTTTTCCGCTATCGTGTTTATTTTTTGTGACTCCTAATACAGGCAATTCTAAAAGAATAATGTATGACTTTAAAAAAGTTTATGAATGAATGAACCTTTAATACCCGCACCTCAGATGCAAAGGATGAGGCATTTTGCCTGAACAACGCAAAAGCAAGTACAATACAACAGCATTACGCAGCATACAATACATGAAAATTAAAGAATTGGAAATGCGGTAACAAGCTAAAAACTGTCAAAAATTACAGAAAAGAAGTTCAACAGGGTATACATACATGCATATACGTATTCAAAATTGCCTTTTATTTGTACGGTTTCGCAGAATGAATCTGGTCATTCCTAAGGACGTTTTGAGATCCTCAGAAGTCATTAACATTCTAAACTTATCTTCCAAACGTAAAGTTTAAAAATTGACGAAATATTCTGATATGTTTGGAAACTTATTTCCAATGATTTTAAAAATAAATCAACCTTCATGTTTAGAATTTTCTTGGTCTTTTATGTCTGCCAACTTCTATCTTCAAAACATGAGCGCTGATTCTAAATTTCGTGAACTTTTTCACAAATTTTACGTCTTTACTACATAATTAGATTATTTTCCAAGTGAAAGTTTGAGTTGAACTCAGAATGAGCACTTATTAATTTATCTTGATGACATTGTGATGTAAAACCATCACGCAACTGACATAAAAAAAATTCTTTTAATAATGAAAATTTGTTTGTTTGTTTGTTTGTTTGTTTGTTTCTTTCTTTCTTTCTTTCTTTCTTTCTTTCTTTCTTTCTTTCTTTCTTTCTTTCTTTCTTTCTTTACCAGTGAATTTATCCAACACTTTTCTCGGACACTATCATACATAGAAACTCCAAACTTTACATGATTGTATCTTCATACAAGAAGTTGGGCCTTTTTACACAGAGGAATGAAGATGTTTAAAATTATGCAAATTAGGGATATTGAAATTTTAAATCTTGAATATCTTTAAAAGTATAATAGATAGAGATGTCATTCCAACTTCTACTAGGAGGTAATTGACCATTGCGTATTTAATGGATTTAAAACAAAAGTAGCAATTTTAGTAATTTAAATTATGCTAATTAGCAGCATTGGAAACTTTAAATCTTGAATATCTTCAAAACTATTATAGATAGAGATGTGATTTCAACGTCTACTAGGGGGTTATTAACCACTGCGCATGTAATGAATCGAAAACAAAAGTTGTAGGAATTTAAATTATGCTAATAACCAGCAATTGGAACTTTAAAATTTGAATATCTTCAAAACTATTACAGATAGTGATGTCATTTCAACTGCTATCTGGGGGTTATTGACCATTGCGCATGTAATGAATTTAAAGCTAAAGTTGTAGCAATTTAAATTATGCTAATTAGCAGTATTCGAAATTTTCAATCTTGAATATCTTCAAAACTATAATAGATAGAGCTGTCATTCCAACTTCTACTAGGGGGGTTGTTGACCATTACGCACCTAATGAATTAAAAACAAAAGTTGTAGCAATTTTAAATTATGCTAATCAGCACATTAGAAATTTTATATCTTGAATAACTTCAGATAATAATATATAGAGATGCCATTCTAACTTCTACTCCTGTGTTATGCAATAGTTGTACATTGCCATACCAATATGCTTTGAAGACTCACACTGATTTGCTATGCAGCAAATCATTTTTTCTAGTTTTAAATTTAATTTGTAGGGAAGTCGCCAAACTTGTCACCACTATTCGACCAAATATCTTCGCAGCCAATGTAATGTAAATTTAACGGGTCTTAACCAGTCGGATTTAACCAACATCAGTTCGCAATTGCATGGAATGCATGATATGCTCTCTCTCTCTCTCTCCCTGCCTAACAAAAACAAACAAACAAAAAACAACAAACAAGCAAACAAAAAACACTTGGGAGAATATGGTTCCCATACGCCTCACATGTTAAAAAGAAAACATACCAAATATCATATTTTAGGAATGTGCGTTTAATAACAATTACATATTTGACACTAAGAGTCGATCACCAAAAAATCGTTGAGACTAGCAATTTCCAAAGCTGGTATTTAAGGTATAAAGTTGCATAGATTGTACAATGCAGAAATAGTTTAGTGCCAATAAAATACACGTATGAAATCCGAATTTCCAAATTGTTTACATTGTGGGAACAAAACGAACGTCGAAGCACCCATGAGGATGTGTCATCTTGTCACAAATACGTGACGCTATCTGGTTCTGGAGAGAACCGCATCATATGGTTATTGAAGAAAACAGAACAAAAACAAAAACATAACAAAAACAAAACAAAACAAAAGGAAACAAAACAAAACAAAACAAAAACAAAAATAAAACAAACAGAAAAAAATCCTAGGAAGGACATTTAAAATTCAAAATCACACACATGTATGTGGGCAACATGAACTTGTCATGAGAATCGTCATCTAAGCATCCTTATGCGCATGATTTAAGGGGGACCCAAGATTGCAAAAACAGATAAATAATGTAACACAAGGTCTTGCTTGTAATGACAGGACTTAGCGAACTTACATGGACCAGTGTATGTTCCAGCATACGGGGAAAAATTAGCAAAATTCAATTTTAGACTTACCCCGAAAAAACAATTAGAGTTGTATTCATTAACCTTCACAGAGAGAGAACGCCAAACACACTGCACCGCTCGAAAGTCGAAAAACAGAATGAGTTGGACCTGAACTTACGCAAAAGTGTCAGAAATCAACCTGACCGCGTGAATGAACTACAAAAAAAGAAAAACAAAAAAACCCCCCAAAAAACAATCACATTCAATTGTATTCTTAATTGGCTGTTTTATTCAAACTGAAACAGCTAACATCTATTCTGTCCCGAGTTCTTCCTACCGCACAGAATTTCGTTATTCTTCCTGACTGCTACCCTCTCTGCACCTTGACCAAGCATGCGCAGAAGACCTTCCAGCGTCAGCCCCAGCAAAGGGCTGCAGGGGGAAACCAGTCAGAGCCAGATTTAGAAACCCTGCGTTGTTACATAACTATGGAAGTCATAAATCCTTTTTGTCGCTGTTGTGAATGTATCAAAACATTGAATGAATAATGTAAAGGGATGTAACCTTTCAGTGTAATTATGTATGTTGTTTTTTTATATCTTTTATTCTAAGACTTTTAATTAAAATCTTTGCTGTAGGTCGCGTCAATTAAAACAAGAGAGCAGCCTATGTAACTATCTACTTAAAATTATGAATTACAATGGTGAAAGAATTAAGGGAAATAATATAGAACTTAGAGGTGAATGGAGAAATACAAGCAAAGAGTTAAGTCAAGCCTAAATGCACTTGGTATGGGAGAGTTGTTTTACTGACAACGATTTGAAAGAAAAGGTCAAGTTCAAAATTAACCACACTATAGAAAAAAAGTCAGTTTATAGGACAAATTTTGACGAGTAAGCATGACCATCCATCACAAAAACGTCCACAATCCGTTACACTTGGACAAGATTTCTTGCGAGAGGGCAAGGTCTACGCGGAGTTGCACTACAGGACGTTGCCTGCGAGTACATTGATCACGATTCCATGTCAATGCAGATAGGCCAGTAAACCTTGATGCGAAGTTGTTGCAGAGTTTGAAATATGTATTCCTTGTTAAGCGCACTGTACACGCGAAAGAAAGGGGCTGATCTAAGTCTTAATCAAAGCAGAAATGGGTTGACAACAGTGTACAATGACGAGTGTCACGAGTTGAAGATGTGTTAATTGTTTTCATTACTATTCGGTTGTCAAGTGGTAAATCGAGATACAGATACATTACTAGATAATAATTCATCCTAAATTGTCATGCAACAGTTAGCCTTTCGTCTTTTTTTCTAGGCGAATGCAATAGACACACTCGAACGCTATGTGTAGTCATTTGAGGTCATATGTTGGGCTTCAGAATTTACAAGAGTTATGATACTGCGACCATTAAAATGTCAGCCTTTTTCAGTCTTGCACACAAAAACGAAAGCTTGGCCCATGCTCACGCAGAAGAATCTTTCACAGAAGGTCATCCTAATATAAAAGAAAAGAAAGAAAGAAAAAGAAGGAAAAAGAAAAAAAGGTATCTTATTTTCCTGCCTACTTGTTTAGTGGTGGAAACCGAAAGACGCGGAGAAAACCACCATGCACAGTCAGAGTGGTGGGAGCTCTGTCCACTTGCTTCCCCGGCCTTGAATCGAACCTGGGCCGCAGAGGTGAAGGGCGAGCGTGTTGAAGCTCCGCTAACAGTGCACCGGGCAGGTTTAGTTTGTTACAGGCATTCGCCTATGAAAAGCTTAACCTCGCAAAAAATCACAAAATTGAGACATCTGTATTATAAATAGAGAAATCTCTATCACAAACAGTGATATCTCTGTTAGAAAGAGAAATGTTTCGATTAGAAATTTCTCCTACACCGGAGCTGGTTTTTAGTCCCGGAAACCAGTAAATTAGACACTTAAGCGCAAAATTCGTCGCCCAAGGTGGCCACCGTTCGCTTTGTCTTTCAACTACCTCCTTTGTTTCTTCCAACAGTTGTTATATTTGTGTGTGAACTTTCTTTCTTTCTTTCTTTCTTTCTTTCTTTCTTTCTTTCTTTCTTTCTTTCTTTCTTTCTTTCTTTCTTTCTTTCTTTCTTTCTTTCTTTCTTTCTTTCTTTCTTTCTTTCTTTCTTTCTTTCTTTCCCACTTTATTTTTGTGTCGATTCAAACACAGGCACCATCCGAGCCAGAAACTTCAATTTGCCATGGATATAGCTACTACGGTGAAGTTTTGCATGATATTCACAATATTCAACTGGTTGAAAATTATGCAAATTAGGCCCACTTGAAAATTTCAATTCCCTCTGGCTTCCAAGATATTCAACATAGACGCCCAGTTTTGGGTTCTATTGGCACAATTGTTGGGGCTGCGCATCTATTGGACACATTACGACAGTTGTAGAATTAAAATTTATTTTAATTATGGACACTTCAGAGCTTCAAAGTTGAATATCTTCAATACTATCATAGGCAGAGGTACCATTCCAACTTCAATTTACAGGTTTGTGCTGCAGGCGCACCCAATGAACCACAAACGGAAGTCGCAGAATTTAGGTTTGGGCACATGAAAAGTTCAAATGTTGAATATCTTCAAAACTTTTACACATAGGTATGCCATCCCAACTTTAATATCAGTAGTTTCGTGCCGTAGGTGCATCATTTGAACCACAAACAGAAGTTGCGGAATTTCAAGTTATGCTAATTAGGTGCACGTGAAAAGTTAAAATGTTGAATATCTTCAAAACTTTCACAGGTATAGGTGACATTCCAACTTCAATTTATATGGTTGTGCCCTAGGCGGATCCTATGACCCACAAACAAAAGTTATGAAATTTTAATATATGCTAATTAGAACACTTGAAAAGTTTAAATGTTGAATATATTCAAAGGTATTATAGAGAGAGGTGCCTTTCCAACTTTAATATTATCGGTTTGCGCCCTAGGCGCATTCAATGAACCACAAACAAAACTTGTAAAATTTTAGTATGTGCCAATTAGGGACCCTTAAAAAGTTTGAATGTTGAATATGTTCAAAGCTATTACGGGCAGAGGTGTCATGGCGGAATTAATTCGCAGGTTCGTGCTGCAGGAGTATCTAATAAACCACAAAAAAGAGTTGTAGCATTTGAATTTATGCAAGTTTTGGAGGCATAGAGACAGATTTGCTTTGAGCCAAGTCTTTTCTGGTTGAATTTGCTCAGCCATCCAAAATAACCCATGTACATGTACAAAAGCGATCCATCATTACTTGTAAGGTGCAAAAGGGGAATAATAAATATAGAGGTCTCTATTAGAAATAAAAATAACAGTATCAATAGTACACATACACTTAATTCAACCATAATGGCAACAACTTAACCCTGCTGAGGCGCTAAGCGCCAAGAGTGCGCCAAAGAAAACCGCTGACTATTTTCATCTTGTCCTGGTAAGTCCTCCCGGAAATTGTCATTGAAAATATTCTGAGAAAGGGCGATATTTGATACAATGGATGAAGCAGACGACCTTTGAAATTACTGGTCGCAGTAGACCGGTTTGGCCGGGAAGGCGTTAATACCGATTTGTGGAAAAGAAATTAAGGTCTATGTATCTATTATGATGGTATGTTTATTCAGATATATATGTATTTAAACAGAAGTATGTCTATTTTAAATACAGATATTTATTTCAAAATTAAACATATTTCATATGTCCATTTTTGCAGGTCTTGCTTGCCATATTGTTCATATCAAATTGAGGTCACACTGTCCAAGAGATCAAAAGATCGTCTTTATCTTTCAAGAGTCCTTCTTGCCAAACTATAGCAAAAGTGTTCCAACATCTTTTGAAGGCTACAAAGATAAAATACGTCACCGAAGGTATTCGAGAAAACGCAAAAATTACAATGTTGGTCTCGCGTGGGATAACGGGGGGAACAGTAACAAGCCAGCAGAGAAGCACAAACGCTAGAATTTTGCTTACCCAGAACGCATCACTTTGCGATCGGTTTCCACAAAAGCCAATCCACCAGATTGTATGTCCAGTCATGGTATTTCTTTACAACGGACAGGACTTCGGATTCGTCACTGGTTCACTCAGAGGTTGCCTGCTTGGCCGGCAGTTAGGTCGCTGACAATAGTGACATGTCTATTTGGAGTCCCAAATTGCTCAGCTGCATGGAACAGTTATCCATAGTGGTACAGTATCTGGCTCATTCATGCATGGATGGCGTATACTGCAGACTAAAACGGGAGCATCTTGATCTGATAATACGCTAAGATAAGTTCTAACAGAAAACAACGACAAATATTCAGTCACGTGCTTTGTATAATCCTTACATGTATATGTTGGAAACCTTGATGTCACCGATTGTCCGACTGAAAGTTGAATTTTTGAAAGATGGTAATTTCTTAATGAGGGCAAGCCGGCGTTAAAGTGTTCACAGGTATGTAGGCTATGTACATACGAAACGTCCACACTTTGCATGTATTCTAAGAAGCTCATCACATGACAAAACAAGGCTTATCCTGAAAGAAAATCGATACGAGTCATGTGACACCCAGCAGAATGCCTAGTCTCAAATAAGTTACTGAGGGGAGCACACGTGTGCCACCTATGCGTTCACTGTGGGGATCTTCACCATCACTTTCACAGCAGTGAACGGGAAGATTCCCGGGCGGCACTACCGATATTTTAGAATGGATAGGCTCCACTTCGGGTATGAGACCCAGCCCCAATGGGAGCTGAATCAGCAAGAAAATAGGGAGGTCTTGGGGCGCTGGTATTGACAAAATTATTAACTACCGCAGGCAAAGGTTAGCACAGGTGTAGAACAAGGTAGAAGTCCCGGGGTAGAAGTGCAACACCCTGAAAGAAAAAACAAAAACAAACAAACAAACAAACAAACACCACCCCCCCCCCAAAAAAAAAAAAAAAAAAAAAAAAAAAAAAAAAAAAAAAAAAAAAAACCCGACCCCCCGAGCCTTAATTGAGCTCGAGTATAATTTATGGGGGTCTTTGGGAGCGACAATTAAAAACATGGGCCCTTCAGGATTGCCTCCAAAGCAGACCCAAGCTGCGTATTTTGTCAAGTGTAGTAACACGTAACTTGGTCTGCTTTGCTGGCAACCTTCAGGATGGATGGTTTGAAAAAAAAATGGGGGGTGGGTGGATCTTTGAGAGCGACAAGTGGTCAAAAAATGGGGGACTTTCCCGGGGAGCCTATCCATAATGCTAAGTAATGGAAGTCCCCCCCCCCCAGGTTATAACCTTGTTCTTCGAATGTAATAATATGTGGTATTTTCTGACGTTGCATGCTTCTTTGTGAAGTGGTGATCAGAGCCTAATGCGGGTTCACTGTCTGGGTGACAAACATAAAAGAGATCGTAAAATAGCTTTGGTGGCCGTGCGTGGCCTGTGCGTGGCCTGTGTGACGAAGATATACAGATACAATGTAGATGGTGTCCTGGGTGGCTGCCGTAATAGGATGCATTCATTTCCTGCTCACCTGCTCTTGCCTCCATATTACCAGGCAACAGAACTATGCCTCCCCCATGATAAGGGCATTTGCAGCAATTATGTTACTTGTAGACCTAGAAATAACATTTTTTTTCTACACCGCGAATGAAAAATTCTAAATATGTCAAGGATCTGACCTGTTTTGACACCAAGTGAATGACTTCTCTCAAGCATATTGCTTTCTTAGATTGCCACTTTCATTAAAGAAACACATTGTGCTCAGCTTTATACAGCCCTCCTTCCTGTCAAGTTTTTCCCAACAGGATAGGGGGCAGCACAGGTCCTCAGGTACATATGAATACCCCCTATTGGTCGTGATGACTGGGTGGCCTCGCATTGTCTGGGTGACGGACATAAACACAGATGTTATAGTGTAGCCTGGATGATTTCCGCACTTTGCCTTAGCAAGAAGTCTAGAAGCTTTTGAGCTCCTTGGTCTTGGTGACCAACAAGTGGTGGGATCAAGTGGCCTTGGTGGCATGCATGGTCTGGGTGACGAATATATAGAAGCATTGATACCTTTGAGCATAGTCATAGCAGGGACGTGCTGTGGCCCGTCCCTGGTTTTAGTAGTCTCAAATATCGTTGGCCAGATCTGCTTCAAACATCGTAGGAATGAACTCCAAGTTGATCTCAACTTGAAGTGTTTCTTTTGAGAAAAGTGGTCCACAACGTCAAATGCCAGCGTCACCGTGATACAATCATGTACCGTCGGTCTCTAGGCTAAAACATCCAAAATCCACACAGCTACATATGAGACAAAATATTTATTTATTTAAGAATGTGTGTACCCTGGGTGACCCTTTCAGAGCACAGCTCTGTTCTTCCAAGGGGCCCAACATACATCTAGATGAATAATTTAATTAAAAATTTAATGAGAAAAGAAACAAAAATATGTGCCGTAAAGGAAAATTATAGACCAGCAGGTCAAGTATTAGGGTGACAACAACATCCATCAAGTACTCTGCATCTGTGGGCTATAAGTGTCTTGTGCATCTGCTTCAAACTTGGTAGGGATGGACTCTGGTGTGGTCTCAACTGTTTACAAAACTAGGTCAGCAGGTTAAATATTTTGGTCATAGTGACATCCATCATGTAATTATGTATGGGCTATAAGTATCTTATTCTTCATTAGCTGACACCAGGGAGCTTCGATGGCAGCTCCCTGCTGACACTCAGAATAGTTGCTGGCGGAGGTTTATTCTTGTGTCACATCTGAATACGACGTGTGCATATTAATTTTCCCGCCACAAAGCACGGGTTTGGCGCCAGTTGATCACGGGGGACGTGCGGATCACATCACTTTCACAGACAGGGCCATACGCTCATTTTAAACAAAACTAGCGTTTTTGTTTTTTTTTTTAAATAGAAGTTTAGGTTCACAAATGCCAAACTGGCATTCATCTAGTACTTCCCGAGCCATATATAAGAACAAATTTCCATCTGCCTTTTATTGGTATACTTTATTATCAAAATACAATCAGGTGTGCACTTGTGGCGGGAAATTAATATGCATGTCTCGTATTCCACCTCACTGTACCTCTCATTGGTTTAACATTGGATGCTAAGAATATGAAGTAGCAAATATGATGCATAATTATGCAGTTGCGTAACATGGCCATGAAAGCCAAATTAACGGACCAGTGCAGAGTAAGAAAATTTGGCCTGGAATTGGGATAAGCAGTGGATAAGACAAAGAAATGATGACAAAGGGTATCTAGTGCTGAGGTTCACATAGGGTCTTTATAGCCTGCTGCAAGTACACGAGACATCAGTGACAGTCAACATGTCTCGGCGTGGGAATCACTGGCGACAGACCTCTGATTTTAAAAGAAAGGATTGTTGGCATGTTATTTGAACACACACACACTTCGTGGAGCCTTCTCGGCCCAATGTACAAGTGCTCACTTTTTTCTCCGGTATATACCTTAAAGAACAAATCAAGAATTTAAAAGATATCAATCTAGACAGTCCTAAAATTTATGCTACCCAAAGTGTAAACATAGTTTTGCTTAAAAATGTTTAGGGTTGATCGTCCCAATACTTCAAACATGATCCCCGTAATTTTTTTTAAGTATATATTGATAATCCCCAAGAGTTTGCTCTAGATATTGTTAGAATTTCCATATTATAAATGATATTGATATGTGTATATTTGGAAACAGTTATGTATGCTCCCGTCAAGAGTAATGCTGTCCCGAAAACTTGCTCTGTGCACATTATTCTCAATCATTTTCCATAGCATTATTCTATCTATATCAATTTTACTCAGTTTTTGCCGTTTGCTATTGTGTATAGTGCATCATGTGGGATGGCACTTACAATGTATAGAGACAAAATTTGTCCTACTAAGGGTCTCCTCGCGAGCATTGCTTTTATGACTGTTTTTCCCAATGTTCTTTCTTTCTTTCTTTCTTTCTTTCTTTCTTTCTTTCTTTCTTTCTTTCTTTCTTTCTTTCTTTCTTTCTTTCTGTAGTTCTTGATATTCAAGTACGACATATAAATAAAATCTGGTGACTGTGTATGAAGGACACTATATTGAAAAGGAATGGGCACTCAATGATGTCACAAACGAGCAACCCCTTCCATTTCAATTGTGGGTTTCCATTCAAGAAAAATCTAAACAATAGTTGAGAATGTAAACACAGTCGATACTTTCTGCGGACGGAGAGAGCACTTAAATTTCTTTACTTTTTATCGCATTCCCAGCTTGTATCATTTCAAGCTATTTCAGACCTATGCAATTTTTATGTCGCTTCATGTTGCTGTAAAAAAGTTATAAATTTTTGTCCAAAGATAGCAAAGAAAATTTCCCCTTTTTCGATCACGGCGCCATCATGTAAATGTTATAATCAGAAAACCCATAAAAAGCAAAATCACGCATGATTATTTTGAAGAGCGTTGGTCGGAAAGTGTACTTTTTAAGCATTTTCAACCGCAAACATATACTTTCTTTGTTAATATATAGTCTACACACGGGGTTTATATACATATTTCTTGTTGCGGTCTCTTTTTTTTTTTTTTTTTTTTACCATAAGCTATCCAGCCTTTATTAGGGATGAGACAGAGACTAAAGATCAATGCGTCCTCTCTTTTGGCCCCCTACCCAGCCTCTCTCCTGCCTCATGCTATAAAACTAAGTAAACATTTCTTCGACAAGCTCCATTTTTTTTTTTTTTACGAAAGGACACATTTCACGACTAAATTTTAAATAAGACGTCTCCTATAAAAGCGTACTCATGCCTCTTGTGGCAAAAGAAACAATACTCTTTTGTCTGGCACTGCACATGCACAAGTTGTTCAGTGACATCACAACGGAATGGTACGCGTGGATGGTTGTAAGAATGGTTCAAAATGAAGCTTCATTCTATTTTCAACACTCCCTGAAACACTTTATGTGCTTGATTTCTATATTCTCCATCAGGCACAAATCAAAATATAACAATGTGACACGACGATGCAGGCGTGAACATGCACATGAGTATATGCAAATTACTGTTTGATATGACCTCATATGCTTTAAAAATGAAAATGTCACAGCCCGGTGAAACAGTGCATGTTTTGTGTTTGTTTCTTTGGTCATGCTTTCGTACTTTCAAGTGTTTTTTTTTTTCAAACGATGATTTGTTATGTCGTCTGGTATTTCCAGCAAAACATGCATAGCTTGTGGTTGTTGGCGTCACATTGATGGACAACTACAAATATTTGACGACACTTAAAAAAAATGTCATGTCTGAAATATCTTGCCATGCCCGTTGCCAAGCTCGCTTACAGGCCTGTCGTGGTGGTGCTGTATCTGTCAGTGTTGATGCACATCGTCATACCCGTCCCATCAGTCATGTATTGGCCTTGCACGCGGGCGTTTTTTTTTTTTTTTTGCTTTTTTTTTGGGGGGGGGGGTATGGTTTTGTTTCGCACTTTGTATATTTGTAACGTAATTGGACCTCCCATTACCAGTTCAAACAATATTCTCTGATTGGATGACAAGGTTCTGATATATATATATATATATATATATATATATATATATATATATATATATATATATATATATATATATTTAAACGAAATGGTAAAACTGATGTCTGTCAAATCCGCCTATGCGGCGGCAAATACATCAAGGCCTGGAAAATGAGGAGAGGATGCTGATGTACATGTACAACTAATCAACCCATGTCATGTCGTTTATTGATGGTCAAAGTATTGTTGAAAAGGTTATTTCAGTATCATTTCCACGTTCTTTTATTTCTAAATTTCATATGGGTTGTCTTGGTTAATCAGCAAGCTCAGACAAAGAATCGCTATCAGAGATACACATCTGGATATCTCTAGCAGCTGAACGTGTTCTCAGTTACCAGCAAAATGCCCATTACTATCCTTTAGGCTGATATAACCTTTTTCAAACATTATCTAATAAATGGCTTTTGGTAAAAGTGAAAATAAGAGTTAAAAAATGCTTCTATGTTTCCGACATTTAAATGTTAGAGGTATGCAGTGACAGGAATGGACATAGAGAGTACACAACTTGGTTAACGGATTTGGGTATTGGCGACATGCAAGTGTTGATGAACGTTTGACGTTTGACGTTTGAAATAAATGGGTTTGCAGAAGTTGGACAGTTTACATACGCACCAAGATGACACGCAGATATGAAGGAGCCAAGGGGATTCGGTTTCTCTCAAGCCAATAACACAGTCCGTTGACATGTCATTTGCACCTGTTGGCCCGACTTTTAAGTATGATGACAAAATTAATAATTGGTATACACTGTCTTCGCAGTATGATAATTAACCCTTTCATAATGCCCGAGAAGGAAGTAAATACTCGATAGAACACTTTGACACAATGAATCCATTCCATTTTCCTCCAAATCGCCAGCCATATTGGACAAAAGTAGGACAGGAAGCGAAAATTACGCTTAGCTATATCGCTAAATGATTTAGCAATATCACTGAATATGTTATTTAGAAATATCACCAAATAATTTACCGATACCACTAAATCATTCAGCAATATCTGTAAACAATTCAGAGATATCGCAAATCATTTAACGATATCACTAAATCATTTAGCGACATCGATATATTTTAGCGATATCGCTTAGTATTTAGCGATATCGCTAAATATATAGAGATATCGCTAAATATTTAGCGATATCACAAAATATTTAGCGATATTACTGAACACTTAGCGACATCACCAAGCAGGATAAAATATCAAAATAGTTTGCCATACATATTGCATGTAGGCCGACTGACCCCGACCATTGTACGAGCCACATGGACATTTTTAGCCCGTCTCTGGCATGGAGGTATGCCTTGTACAAAAAACAAAACAAAACAAAACAAAACAAAACACCTCTCCCCCAACACCCGTCATATCTTGGTCACTGCATTCTCGAAGTTACATGAACATGTTTTACAGGAAAAAGTCTATTCTGGTGTTATTTGTTGAAGTAATAATAATCTAGCATGAGAAGTTAGACCACATAAACAGTTGTGCAAAGATCACTACTGATGCCAAATTTTAATGTCACTTACAGAACATAAAAAAAGGAGCAAACCAAGGATTTCATCAATTCGGTATAGAGTTTATGCACATTTATCACTAGACTTGGTCACCCATTTTAATGCCACTGTTCACCATTAGCTACATGACAAAATCTGCAAATAATTTATATAGAAAAGCCACTATAAATGACGGCGAGGAACTAAATAGAATTTTAAAAAAAATAGTGCTCGTCAATTTCTTGTGACCAGTGCAGCATTCAGGAGTACTATTGATGACCAAAGAACCGTCTCATTTTAACTACAGACATACTTCTCTTACGTTTCTCGGCACCCACAGGTCTCTGCTGAAGGCTGTTGTGTAAAAGACCCTTCTACAACCTGCTTCTCAGTAGCTTGGTAGCAACCCTTTACTTCTGCATGGATTGATATACATCATTATATCGTGTTCATATTTTTCACAAGTTGTCGTTGACACATGACATGGGACAGGGTATTACGCAGATTTGTTTAATGCCTGAATTAGTAATAAATATCTGGATTTACCGTACTTTATTCAGGAGTGCGTGCACTTGCCCCTTCCATAGCTGATACAGCCATGGTAACCACACATAGCTGATACAGCCATGGTAACCACACATGTGCACCAGTATTTAATGGTTCGGGATAATTGCTGCAAATTGTACAAACAGAACTTTTTAACACCTTTTGCTCTTGTCTTCGCTTTTATATACTTTTTAAGTTATGTGGTCACGTACAAAAAGAAGAACGGAGGTTGTTAAAGGAATTGTGTACTGTCCCTCCCATCTTTTAACATGTTTGCCTTCCTAATACCAGCACGACCTTCCATGTACATACAGCTTTTTTTACAGCAACTTGTTTTTTTTCTGAAGAGTTTACATTGGCTGTTCGAATCGACACCCATGCCTTCTAGTGAAAGCTGTTACTATATACATGATTCACTTGTCTAAACACAGACGTTTAACTAGATATGTAAGACGAACTATATCACACAAAACCGCATAAATACATGTGGGAACCCTTTCCCCAAGTTCCCTCAGATGTGAAGTGAATGAAATAATTTATGTGTGTCAATTTGAGCAGATGCCTAAGAACATAACAGCTCTGAAGCAGAATTTAACTTTTGAACTTATGTGTATTCACAGCCATTTATCACAGCTCATGGAAAAAAACGTTTATAGACCTGTCAGTAGCCAAATGCCAAGATGCTATAAAATTAAGCTACTTACAAAAACGCCTATTGAAGCAAAGGCTATATTTTGGCAGCAGTCACTGATACAGCCTCTAATCTTTGATACAATAAAGTTGAAAAAGTGCATGATAAGAAAATTAGATAAATAGAAATCTTTAATTCCAAATGTAAGACTGTTATTTGGTTTCCTTCAAACCCCCAGTAAAAATGTCATGTTTGCTTTCATTATTATGATATTTATCGCCGGCCCACGCTGAGACCATGTTGTCTTATTTGAGTGTATTTTGAGCTGGAGGTTATGGCATGAAAATAAGGGAATTCAAGTTGCTGATTTCTTCGGAAAAGGAGACATGTATTGTATTTGGCCGGAAATTTTTGGAACATGGAGAATGAAACCACGATGCTTGGTATAATTTCGGTGATAGATATGCCTTTGGTTTGCATACTAGCCTTCGCCTGGGTAGCAGTCAACTGAACTCTCTTTAAAATTGGAGTGACAGCGAACCCCAGCTGCCAATGTGGTGCCGATAATAAAATGACCTGTTGCATCCATTGTAGCAAAAAATTAAAGCATATGAAGCAGGCGGAGTAGCGAATAGAAGTAAAATGATCTTTTCAGACTGAATCAAGCCGTCAAATGAAACATCTGTGTTGTCAAGCCTAAGAATGTGCGCAACCAATGTCAAGTATATCTCTTTGATCATTTTACAGTGGATATTGAATCATACATCGGCTACTTTTTCAGAAGGAAAAGTAAATTTACAACCTAGAGAGTGACAAAGATTACGAAAATAAAGGAAAGCATTTAAAAGACTAAAATTGGCCCTCATACTTTTCAGTTGTATATTCGACTTTCCACGTCTACGTCTTAATTGACAAAGCTTTCAGGAAAACTGGATTGATCTTAATGATATCTAGACGACATATTCTTGCGTTCAGCACCAGCTTTTTAACGGAGGAGTATTTGCCAGATAAAAGGGTTTCATTTTATTTATCATTGTTGTTTCTTTTTCGGGTGATGGCCACGAATGTAAAGTTAATTATTCAAAATAACGTTTTAAATTATATATTGTTGAACCAGTCTTCTCAAAGCTGATTCGACGATCAAAGGCTGTTCTCTGTTTCAGGGAACTCACTTTTTTGTCAAATTGAGCGGCTATTTTACTCAAAGATTTGGAACTTGAGAAAGTTGAATTTGTATTAAAATTGCTTATAAAACGGACGATTATTTAAACATTATAAAAAATGTTCAACATGGACGCTATTTTACTTTGTCTAGCATTGTCCTTTATATAATGATATTCGGCCGCAGTGTTACCGCGAAATGAGTCAACGTATTGTTTTGGTTTTTTTTTCACGATCTTTATCTGACGAACAGAAATTGAGTATACTTATGCAACCAGGAAGCTGTGCACTTAACAGTGAACATCTTCCTTAGTCCATAACAATATACTAGCTTTGCTTGTATGTATCTTGTACATCTAGCTTTGCTTGCATATATCTTGTACATCACACAAATAACCCAGTGGTATTGTTGGATATTGTATGCAATCTTTTATTCACCCGTCTGAAATTCATGTCTTTATAATTTTATTTCTTTTTTCATTTGATGTGTAAATATATCTTTATGTTCGTATGAGCCGCATGAACAGAAGTCAAAATCTACAAATCAAATCTACAACTGTTGCCGCTGTTGTTAAAAAATTATAGTTATTCGTTCATCGACGCTACGCAAAGTATTGATATAAAATAATAATCGTGTTCTTCTTGAAAGTTGGAATCAAAACACGGAGGCGATCAGGATAAAACCCCTTTCGTGGTATATAACAAGCTTCAGATATTCACGCCTGGCTTCCAGACTCGCCCAGTGTAAGCAGTTTATGGCTTCCAGACTCGCCCAGTGTAAGCAGTTTACTTTCCTGACCAGATGTTTTCATTGCAACAGATACATACAGGGCAGCTTTGTGCTGAGCCGACTCCAGAAGGTTTACACATTTATGACAGCAATTAAATAAAACACGTGTTGCAAACTTTTTTTGCATTTGTCCTACACGGTACACCATTTAGCTGTGTTATGGTCTCGACTCCACTGGATGGTCTGCAGGCTGCTGAGCCAAGCACGGCGCAAAGATGTAAAAGGTTGTAGACCACAGTTGCGATTGGCAGGTTGGTCATCCCATCTCTACGAACTTAGTCCGTATTTGTTAAAATACATATGTTCTGCATACTGTGGCTTCATTTTTATATAAATAAAGTAAGCTGAATAAGATTTCCTGTAGTACAGAGTCACTTCTTTGGTGGTCACGTAGATGCCCTGTCTGACAGGACCGGGCAGAACAATATTGCTGAGGTAGCACAATTCATATACCTATATAGCAAGCATCGGTTTAAATTATGAGAAATTACTGAACTGAGATTTATACAGAGTAAAATCATCCGTGTGCTTGTGCCATTTGTATGTGTTAAATGCTGTTCACCGAATCAAGAAATTTGACCATGCCAACTTTTTAGACTTAAAAATGTTAATAAGTAAGTTAAAAGGTTTAATAACAGTAATCTACTACCAAATGTTTGACCGAGATAAAGTTCTATTATATGTTTCATGCATCTTCGAAAGGTTTGGTTGTGATCTGAGCTTGGAAAATTGTCGACCGTATCAGAGTAGGCCCAATAATTGTAGTGGGCCATTTACATTGGGTTTTATGTGTGCAAGAACGTTTGGTGGACCGACGTGGTTAGTGCAGCGTGGGAATGGCAACAGCGTAAAAAGGTTGTTTCCATGGGTTGTACCGACGTATTATCTAGATATTTATGATACAACTAGGGGCCAAGGGTGTTAAACAGTCGTTGATAGTGTAGATGAACTTCTTCGTGTATGGCGTATCAAGTTACACAAGGATGAACACAAAACTACAAGTATTTGATTTGTGGCCATCTGGTGCCTGTGAAAGAAACTAACATGACGCAAAGATTACACTGCGGTGATGTGCAGGCGTGTCCTCCACACGAATTATGTCTATGTAACGCATAGAATGTACATTCGAATGTAATGTATGGAGTGGTAGCTGTAGTTAACGTCATGAGAATTACTTGTAGAATCAATGATACATTTGTTGATTACGAATAAGACAAAACGGCTTATGGTGGTAACAAAAGAGTGGAGGTTTGAAACAAACATATTCCAAGTGACATTTTTCTATATTTGTATACTTTGTAATAATAGCCCCTGTTTAGTTTCAGAAATGGTTATTATCATGTACTGTTACAAATAAGCTGATATGAAAGAATTTATATAAACTATATAGTTTTGGCTTCTGACATTACACATTTTTTTTCGTGCTGTGGATATGACTGTGACATTACACATTTTTTTTTGTGCTGTGGATATGACGGAGAGTGCTATATTGTGTCTTGATATTGGTATGTTCTCAGTTCAAATGTTTGTTGTTATTACACAGTCACATGATTACGTTTTGTAATATTTGTGCATTTCAGACTAAACATCCACGTAAGTGCACTCCATAAACCATAAAACTTCAAGCATCTATGTAACTTGTATGTTACAACAGGTACTGCATGTTCGAGCACTGGTCGAATGAATGTTGTGTAAATACTTTTTAAAGAATTATAGGTTAGCGAATAGGAGAAAATCATCGGTGCAACCCAAGCGGTAGGATGCTTTGTTACAAATGTACTTGATGTAACTGTCCAATGACAGGTTTACAGAGAGGATGATACCGCAAAGTTTGTGCTGTCGAAGTCGATTCACAGGCTCGTCCATGAAGAATGTACGTTCATGAGCCGGCTTTCTTCATTTAATAGCAAAGACAATTTTTTTTCTGTCTCACTATGATTTAAATCAAGCTACCATTTGTTTTGCCCTGCTTTTTTTAAAGGCTATTGGATTTTCCTCGAGGACCATATATACCGAGCAAAGCGGTTTCATCGGCGAGTAAACATGTTCACAGGTTAGGTGTTCTGCTAAGTCATTAATAAAGACAACAAACAATAGAGATTCCAACACTATGCCCTGGGAAACACCCGATTCTGTTGATATCCAGTTTGAGGGTACACTTTCTACATGTTCTAATCCTGCTCTCTGTTTTGTGTGACCTAAGAATGATTTGATCTAAATTACAAAAGGATCACACATGCCAAATTCCCCAGGTTGTGAAGGCGATCACGATGCCAAACTCGATCTAATGCTATAGAAACACATTAAAACACTATTCTAATTTCCCTGTTGGTGAAATGCTTGGGGGAGGGGGGGGGGGGTAATTAATGAACAATTTTGTTGATATACCGTAGAATCAAGTTTTTGAAACCAAAGTTGCAGTGAGTTAGTGTATCATTAATAGTACAATATATACAATTGCTTGAATGATCACATTTCAAATACTTGGGCCATTAGACACAATAAACACAGAGGGCTATAGTCTCTACAGTTATGAGGATCATTTTGCTGAAATAAAGCACTATCACTGGCTTTTTTCCATGTACTTGAAAGAGTAGAAGTATTTACGTATAAATTAAATAATGTGGTGACAGGAACATAAATATATGGAGCAAACAGACTAATACTTTATTAGAAAGACTATCCAGGCCACTTGTTTTGTACATTTTTATTTTTTGAGCACCTAAGAAGTCTCTTCTTCATCGATCGAAATATTTCTGATATTTTGATCAGGACTCTAAAGAAAGTCATGCAATTCAGAAAAAAACAATCGTAAGCTACACACTAAAGGTAAAATAGCCGTTCAGCGCTTTTGTGTTATTGATAACATTCCAAAGAATAGTTCCATTTTCGATGATAAACGGTGTGGCCTTCTCGTTATTCCAACTGTAAACACTCTGAAGTTTGCCATTTCTTTGTATGTTATTCAGTTTAATGGAGGGATCCTTGTTTGCCTTTCCACCATGGCAAAGACGACGTTTCTTAAATGATGGTAATTCCAGTCCCCTTGGATAATCAGTTTCCTTTCCTTTTTCTTTTAGCCGGGTCTCTTATTCTGATGTGATATCCTGTAACATTTGTCATCAAAGGCTCGTTACGGAGTCTAATAGTTACGTATTTGCGAGATATGCAGTCTGACGCTATGTAATTTAGAAAAAGTGAAACTTTTGCAAATATAAGTCTTATCAATAAATTTAACATCCCATGATGCTGCCAATAATAAATCATGAAGTTTTGGGTAATCGACTTGCAATAGTTCTAAATACTTTTTGTATGCTGCTCCAAGTTGAACATTTGTCGATATGAAAGTGCATAATGATTGAAAATTCTGATAGCCTATGTACTTCAGACCTACAGTTTGGCTTCAAATGTAACAGTTCTACAGTTCAATGTACTTTTGCCATGTTAGAATGTGTTAATTATTACACTTCTCATGATTCCAATGTCAATATGGCCTTTCTTGACGCTACGAAAGCTTTTGATCGAGTTGAATATGTAAAATTATTCAGGTTACTTTTCAAAAGAGGCTTATCCCCAGTGGTAATTCGTTTATTAACTAACATGTACACAAATCAGGAAGTGATTGTTGTCTGGAATAATGTAGTTACTGACCCCTTTACTTGTAGTGATGGAGTAAAACAAGGTGGCAACTTTCTCCGATTCTATTCGGCGTCTACATGGATGAATTGTTATTTAGGCTAAAAAATTCAGGTGTTGGGTGTCATATCGGAAATGTTTTTTTTGGTGCCTTATCTTATGCAGACGACCTGGTTATTTTGTCCCCAACTATTCATGCAGCTCAAAAATTACTTGACATATGTTCTGATTTTGGAAAGGAAAATGATATATAATTTAATCCCAGCAAAAGTAAATGGATATTGTGCCTGCCAACTAAGTCAGATAAAATAATTCATATGGATGGCAAATCTATTGAAATGATCACACAATACGTCCATTTGGGAAATCTAGTTGGATATGGACTCGTGAGTTTTCAGATTGAAAGAAGTGTAAATAAATTTTATTCAGAAGTTAATCTACTTATGGCACAATTCGGTAATATTTTTTCTTTTAAACGATATAGATTATTCCAGTCATACTGTATATCATTTTATGGCTCTTAATTACGGAACTTATCCTGCAGGCAAATTGAAATGGTATTTGTTGCTTGGCGTAAAGCTGTTTGGCGTAAAGCTGTTCGACGTGTGTGGAAACTCCCAAATCAATCACATTGTGTCTTATTGCCTTTAATATCAAATGACCTACCAATGGAGATGCAAATGCACAAGCGGTTTATGAAATTCATACATGGTGTCACTAATAGTACAGAAACACATGATCCATATTCATTAATTCCAAACCCCAACAATGAAAGCAAAGAGTTTCCAGATTTGCCAAAGTATCAACATTTCTCTTGCAATACCAATGTAAAGAAACAAATTTCACTCCTGACTTGAGACAGGCAGTCATCCATAAAAGGCAACTGGTGGTTTTAAACCGGTCCTCTCAACCTTAGAAATATTCATCATTAACTGCAGACACTAATTCTTTTCCAAAATGTATAGGCCTAACCACCCAAAACACAAATTTCATTTCTTCTGCCAAAAATAAAAAAGACCTGTTAGGCCTATCACCTTTTAGTTCTCCCGACTTGTCAGTCAGCTAAGTTTCAAGTAAAAGAGTAAAGTAGGCCTACATCGTTTTTGTGATATTTGTGAATCTGGAACATTATAAACACACCCTACAGTAGAAATGGGGTGTTAAAACATGCGGTAAATTAATTTTGTCAGGTTGTCAATCTCCTGTTGGAAAATCATATAATTTCATTATGTCAAAATATGAGATAAATAGGGAGTTAGTACATGATGGTCGCTTTTGCTATATATTGAATCTAATCACTTCGAGCAGCACCCCTGTGTAAGAGGAGACGGTTGCATCGGCTGTAGTTATACGTAAACTGTGTGAAGTGCAGGAGGGTTACACTGACCCCATACTAAATGAGACTGAAGCAATGTGATTAATTGAACTTTTGTGCACAAATTGATCTGCTTATTGTATTATTAGTACGGTGACTGATCTGAGTGGTGGAATTATGATTTTTTTCCTTCTTTCTTTCCTTTTTAATCCAAGTCATATTGTGTACTGTGAGTACGAATAAAGATATATATAATCCCTGATCACACAGTCTGTAGGTTAAAGGTTTGTGACCCTACTTTCAACAAAATTATTACAAATACATAGTCGACTAATGACTGCGCCCTCAATTTCAAAGCCAGTGTTGCAATTCCCATCAGCTCAGGTAAGTTAAAATCACCACGCAGCACGAACTGTAAAAGTTGATTTCTTTGTCATGTTTTCAATATTTCTTGGTAAGACCAGAAAATTCCTACTTTCAGCTAGACCATAGAAAATTATGAAAATCTGTGTTCGTTTTTTTTTACTGAAGGAGGTATTCGAGATCGTCCAGCTGGAGTACTTTCCATGTTTCAAAAATACTGTTAACTCATATATGACCTACTGTGTCGTCTTAAGTAATAATAATAATAATAATAATAATAATAATAATAATAATAATGATAATGATAATGATAATGATAATGATAATGATAATGACAATGACAATGACAATGACAATGACAATGACAATGACAATAACAATAACAATAACAATAACAATAACAATAACAATAACAATAACAATAACAATAATAATAATAATAATAATAATAATAATAATAATAATAATAATAATAATAATAATAATAATAATAATAATAATTCTGTGGTCATCCGCTTATGTGCCGCGGTCCTGTTGGCACAGGAGACCTGAAAAAGAAAAAAAGATCTGTTAAGCTCATAAATATTACTTTCCCTCATTACCCATCCCGAACGACCCCCTCTCTCAGGCTCAGGCACTTCCCTTGGCATGTTCCTGCACTGACGAACAGTCTACAGACGAACAGCCAAGGGAGCCCTTTAAAAGGCTACCACCTTTCCCTTCCTTTCCTGCATTCTTACCTATCTGTTGTATCTAATTTATTTACCTCATACCTCATATAGACTTCTTTCTTCCCAGCATCCTACCAGGTAGTCCCATACTGATTTAATACCTCTCTTATTTCCTGGAAGATGACCCTTCAATCCCAAAAACCATCCAACCCTTTCCTCCCCCTTTCCAACTCCGAATTTGTTCCAAGCTCTTACAATTTTGGTCTTCTCTCTTCCATTCTCTGAAAATCCTGTCCCTCCTTTCATTATACGCTGTACACCAAAATAGCCTGTGGTCTAAAGTTTCGTCATCCCCCTGTGTACATACTTTACATTTACCGTCGCTTCCTGGTGTCCATTTTTGTTGTCTCTTTTCAAGATTAATTACCCCCGCCCTACATTGAAATAATATTTTAGATCCTTTACTACCATCCCAACACGTACTTTTCTTTGCTTTTTCCATCACTCTATATGCCATTAATGTATTTTTCTCTGTAAACCCTTGTTTCCATTTATCTGCCCACCCTTGCATTACTGTTTTCCAAAAATAAATTTTCCAGTCTTCATCTTCATCCGGTCCTTTTCGGTCATATTTTTCTGCAATCTCATCTATGTCTCAGTTTTTTTTTCATTTAGTATGTACACGTAGTATGGTCCAGCAGCTGTATTATTTGTTCATGTCCCTTAAACAAAATCCCTTATACTTATTGGGGTGAAGAAGATTCATTTGCAGTCCTGGTCCCGCTAGACCTGGGTTTTTTTTTTTGTTTTTTTTTTTATTGTGGTGTTGGTGGTGGTGGTGGTGGTGGTGGTTGTGGTGGTGGTGGGGGGGGGTGATAGTTCTTAGTTATCATTTCCAGTTTGATGTAGGACAGGAAAAGAAAAAAAAAATTCATTTGAGATAACTGTCATGTTGAATTGGGACTTGGGACAGTGGAGCTACTTGGCCCAACTCTTGATTTTTAAATATTATGATCTTCAATTTTCTTTTTTTTTTGGGGGGGGGGGGAGGGAGATAGTACTAAGTTATCATTTCCAGTTTAATGTATGAAAGATACCATAGATATTAAAAATAATTCATTTGAGATAACTGTCATGTTGAATCGGGACGTACTGGAGGCAGTGGGGCGACTTGCCCCAATTCCTGATTTTGAAATATACAGATCTTCAGTTTTCTTTCTTTTTCTTTTTATTCTTCTCTTTTTTTTTTTGGTGGGGGGGGGGGCTTGTTCTTAGTTATCATTTCCAGTTTGATGTAGGAAAGATACCATAATTATGGTAACTGACATATTGAATTGGGACTTGAAGCAGTGGTGCTACTTGCCCCAACTCTTGATTTTGAAGTATTAAGATCTTCAATTTTCTTTTTCTTTTTTTTTGGGGGGGGGGGGAGGGGGATAGTAATAAGTTATCATTTCCAGTTTGATGTATGAAAGATACCATAGATTTTAAAAATAATTCATTTGAGATAACTGTCATGTTGAATTGGGACTTTGGACACTGGGGCTACTTACCCGAACTCTTGATTTCGAAATGTAAAGATCTTCAATTTTCTTTTCCTTTTTTTTGGGGGGGGGATAGTACTTAGTTATCATTTCCAGTTTGATGTGTGAAAGATACCATAATTAGTAAAAATTAATCATTTGAGAGAACTGCTAAATCGGGACTCGGGGTAATGGAGCTGCTTGCACCAACAACTGATTTTGAAACATGGAGATCTGCATATTCTGTCTTCACCTTTTCAGAGGAGGTATTACTCAGATTATTATTTTTGGTTCAGTGTTAGAAAGATACAATGTACCATAATTAATACAAAATTCTTCATTTGAGGTAACTGTCATGCTCAATTGGGACTTGGGGCAGTGGAACTGCTTGCCCCAACTCCTTATCTTTATTTTATTGTTTTTTTTTCATCCTTATTCTTCTTATTATTTGTAATATTTTATTCGTTTATTCTTGGGGGGATTGGGGGATCATGGTGACCTATATAAAATTTTCTTAGAAATATAAACGAAGTATATAAAAATGGACAATTAAGGTGCTGAATCCAGACTTGAGGCAGTGGACAGCTGGCCCCAATTTCTGATTTTGAAATATAGAAATCTGCATCTTTCTTTTGTATTGAAGTAAGAGGGGATAGTTTCTGTCATCATTTTCAGTTTCATACAAGATTTCCAATTTCATAAAAGAAACACCCCGTCATTAATAAAAATTATTCGTTTGAGATAACTGTCACATTGAATCGGGACTTGAGGCAGTGACGCTACTTGCCCCAACTCCTGATTTTGAAATATAAAGATCTTCAATTTTCTTTCTTTTTTTTGGGGGGGGGGGGGGGCTTGTTCTTAGTTATCATTTCCAGTTTAATGTAGGAAAGATACCATAATTAATAAATATAATTCATTTGAGATAACTGTCATGTTGAATCGGGACTTGAGGCACTGGGGCTACTTGCCCCAACTCCTGATTTTGAAATGTAAAGATCTTCAATTTTCTTTCTTTTTTTTTTTTTTCCTTTTTTTTGGGGGGGGGGGGATGAAAGTTCTTAGTTATCATTTCCAGTTTGATGTAGGAAAGGAAAAAAAAGCTTATTCATTTGAGATAACTGTCATGTTGAATCGGGACTTGAGTCAGTGTGGCTTCTTGCCCCAACTCCTGATTTTGGAAACATGGAGATCAGCATGTTTCTTTTCTCGTATTGTGGGGAGGAGGGGGGGGGGAAGGTATTACTTAGTTATTTTTTTTTTAGATATTAATACTAAATTAGAAGGCCAAAGCATTGTTTGGCCCGTGCATGAACGGAAGCATCACGTGAGGCAAATGATGCGAGGTAGTCCCAATTCAAGTTGACCGGGCGTAAATGTGTTTCGTCTATGATGTAGTAAATTTCAAAGTTCATATTAATTGTATGTGGAGTGTCATTTATTCCTTCCTTTTGGTGGGGTTTATATATCAACATTTTGTTCACTTGCCCGTATTAAAATTTGATAATTGACAAATTCTCTGCTAAAATTAGGCCTACTACATAGACATGGAAATATCCAATCACTCTAATTATGTAAAGATCTAAGTTTTTCTTTCCATCTTTTTTTTTTTTTTTTTGGATGACACATGATGAATTAGGGCTTGGGGCAGTGGATCTACTTTCCCCAACTCATGACTTGGAAGCATAAAGATTGGCATTTATCTTTTCACCTTAGAACCAAATACTCAACTAAAGAAATTCCATGTACAGATTATGTGAGCTGAGTCTTAATCTGGCAATACAATGTATATAGGTAATACTGGGAACATTATTAAGCAAATATGACTCGGTTTCGTATTTAACTAAGTTAATTTCCACATTTAGCTGCAATATTAATAGGCAAACATTGTTTTGCTGGGCACAAAGCATTATGATATAATTCACCACATACCAACAGAGAAAAACCACCAAAAAGGTGTTGTCAGGTAAATAACCTTACACAAGCAAAAAAAAAAACGAAAAAGAAAAGAAAAAAGAAGAGAAGAGAAAAGAAAAGAAAAGAAAAGAAAAGAAAAAAAAAAGAAAAAAATCCTTGTATGTCTGTACATCTGTAGGTGTCCAAGCTTCCCGTGATTACACTATAACTCAATAAAACCAAGATATACCCCACCCCCTACAAATACATTGGTTCCCTGCCTTGAGAGACCACCTTCTTTGAAAAGACCACATTTTCAATATACTTTGCTCAGTACTTTTCTTGTTATTTTTCCTCCTATGAGAGACCACCTGTCTTGAGACACCACAATTGGTCATCCCTAGGGGTGGTCTTACAAGAGAGGTTTCAAATGTGTTTCATTTCAATTTATCAGCAAGCGAAATATGATATTCAGTGGCTTCCTGTATATCTCAGTTCAGTATTAAACTAAACAAATACTTCAGTGGTTGCAGTTCATCCGTTTGCCCACACAAGATTAATCTCCTCACGCTTGAGACATTACCCTACTAGTATGTTAATTAATTGGCATACCATACTGTTAGTTGGGCCCACATGCTTGTGTATGGTCACATGGGCACTCCCGATGCCAAACCGAGGCCCTGGTAAGAGCCCCTAAGACTAGATTGACCCAGAAACACGCACCACTTTCTCGAGACACCGTATTTCCCCAGACTGCGTGCTGAGTGTGGATTTCGCAAGACTGAGCGAGGAATTCACGAGAAACAGTGTTTCGCGAGATTACGCACAACACGCAGTCTGGGGAAATACGGTGTCTCGAGAAAAGGGTGCATCAGCGGAATACGATCGTGCGGCCAACTCTTGTATTTATTGGTATCACGGAAAACCAAACTAGAAAACCATGACAAAATGCGTGATGACATCATGTTCCACCTGATTTGTTGAACATTGTACTGAATTATGTTTCCAAATGCAACTTCAAATGAGATCAAAGCTTCCTTATTTATTACGGCTAACACGCAATTTGTTTTCCTGCCACTGTCAACTGAGGGTGGGTAAGGGGTTTCCCGCACTGGCTTACTGGGGCTATTTAATTATTTATCGTGCTGGCATACGGGAAGCCCTCTTATTTTTCGTACTTCGCACTATCCAAAATTTTGAAAGAGTTTTATTTTCCGTACTACGTACTGTAGAAAAATAATTATCTGTACCAGGGTACTGACTCCCCCCCCCCCCCCGCCCCTTACCCCCCCCCCCTCTCTCTCTCAACTGTGGTGGGACTGTGCCAATAGTACACAATCGACCTGATATGTACAAGCATTCTATGATCACTTTTGGATAGGTGCCCGTGGAGAAATCTCACCTTGACGATTGACAAGGGGAGGGTCCAGGAGGGGGTTTCCCCTCCCACCAGACCCCCCCCCCCCCGAAATTTTTCGTTTTTCTGGCAGCATCTGGGATGCAAGGGACATCATGACCTGCCAGATATAATGTTATTTTGTGCCTTTCGGATCGGCAAAGTCATCGGAAGTCAAGAATTTTTTGAAAATCTTTTAATTCGCTTGATTTTGACTGCTTTTTTTTTCATCAACATTTTCTGTTGAACGGGAGACGAACGTGAGATTTGAAGTGGCCGTAAGGCAAGTCCTCAAACCGTGAGACTCTCGGTCAAAGCGTGAGAGTTGACACCTATACTTTTGGTAAGAACTCAACAACTAGTCTTTATCTGGCCAATATTGACATGTTGAAAAAAACAACACACTTTAATAGCTAAAGTTTAGGGGTTTTTTGTTGGTTTTTTTGTGCGTTTTTTTGTTTTTGTTTTTTTCATTACGACATTATGTCAATATTGGCTTTGGGCTCGAGCTTGCACAAAATTCATTTCATCTAGAAACCTCTAACAATGCTATTGATGACGGGAGTGATGTCACTCTCACGAGTGGGAAAATGGACCTGTCAACTTATGTTACCAATATCTATGCTAGCCATTTGCCGTTTGTATTTCCATAGCACAGCGTAAACTAAGTGTAGGTCTAATTAACTCTCAGTGCTGAGATTAAGACTGAGTCAGCATGTTACATCAGCTGCACTGAGGCAAGTCAGTAATACATTTGCTGATAACCTGACTTTAACCCATTTACAAGGGTAACTGGTAAGTGAATGAAGGTCCTTCTGGAAGACTATCAGGCATCGCTACTTTTAATGAGCGAGTTCTGGACGAGCATTCTTGTGAACAGTGCTGAAATCGTTTGATTATTGTCAGTAAATAGGCCTAACTTTATTGAAAGAGATTATAAAAAGATTGCCTTTCAGTGATCTTCAGTTAATTCTAATATATATATATATATATATATATAAGGCTGTTACCTTATGTATGGGATTGAGAAGTCATTGAATATAAATTATGATTTTCACCTATATGCTTATACTGCATTTGTTTTTACTGTACAATGTTATCTATAACTTCATACAATCCAAATTTCGGCAGCTATCTTGATAAGTCCTTAGTTTTTTTTTCATTTCAATAGTTATTAAAAATGATATAAGAACATTAAGATTCGGTATTTCTTTGTTCATATTCTGGTATTGCTCTCAAGCAACAAAAAAGCATACTCGAAGGTTGAGTTGACAGCTTTTCGTGGCGTGCTCTGGCCGCTTGCATCTCGAGCAACCCCACGAAAACTGTTGACTATGGGGCACATTACCAAGAAAGATTTTCTCTGCAACTTCCACTTATTTTTTTTATTTTGGTGGATCAAAAGTATCAAAAAATTGCTAAAGCAAATAAAATATAACCCGCTTTTGACGAGCTTGATTCGAACGTTTTAAGCCTAGCAGCATGTAACATCTTCATTGTTAAATCTAGATTGATATCTTGGATATTCATAATGATATTAGACATTACAGTGGACCACATTCAGCTAGGAAATGTGTTTACATCTCCCACTATAGATATTATATGGAATTTAGGAATGCCAGTGCAAGTCAGTGTTTTTATTAATTTTCCATTTCTTCTAGGGTTATACACCAGTCCTAAATCAGGATGATAGTCATTAGATTTTCTACGTCTTGCATGTGTAAGCCAGGATTTGTATATTTAAAACTTATGCATCATCTTTCACGTTCATATTTATTTCCTTTTACTGTAATAGTGAGTTCTATTTGCAGAATAAATGGTCGAGACAACGAGCGACTTTCAGAGACACATGTCGGGAAATAAGCTCCAAAACATATTTCGATAGTTCCCCCTGAGGATCCATTTTCATATTTTAGGCTAATACACCCTGCCAAAGATCAATACAGTAAGATGGATGGATAAACTTTATTGGAAAGAGACACCCTTTTTAAACCAGTGCATACATTGATGTGCTGGTCAGGAATACATCGAGATGTTCGGCTCTGACTGCACACACAGTCATACTAGGTACAAATACATAATAATTAAATAGCAATAAATTTGGTACATTTACCTGTAATACTACTCTGCTACAGCACCAAAACATTAAAGGAAATATTTAATTAATAACAAGACCAAAAAAATTATAGCACCTAATTCATACATGTAAGTTGTAAAAAGTCAAACAATTGTAGCATAAAATTGAGGTAGTAACTAAGTAATACCTGTATCATCATAAATTTACATGTACAATAGGACAGGAATAGCTCGGAACAATCGGGAGTGCTTTTCAAATGCACGTGGTACATGAAAATATTTAGATGAATAATTTTCACAAATTCAGCTGTTAGCGATAGTATCTACATGAATGTATGTATAATATATATATATATATATATATATATATATACATATATATATATATATATATATATATATATATATATATATATATATATATATATATATATATATATACAGATACATAGACTTAATTCCTATCTCATAATATTTCTGATTCCCCAGACTACACGGGTAGGCTGAGGAAATGTACATGACAGTTCCTTTTCTTCAATTAAAATAATATGTGGAATAGCATGTCACTAAATTGTGTATAAAATTCAGAATCCAACACATTTCTGTGATCAGATACCATCATTATACTTATATTCCACAGACTGCACGCTTAGTCTGGGGAACTGTACATCCCGGGTCCTTTTCTTCACTTCAAAGAATAGTGAAAGTTTAGAAAGAGCTAGACAATTGACAGATGCAATCTTTTTTCATTGTATATGTGTCTTTTTAATCAAAGACATATATATATATATATATATATATATATATATATATATATATATATATATATATATGTATATATATATATATATATATATATATATATATATATATATATATATATATATATATATATATATATATATATATAAAGGCATACAGATACATAATTCATATCTCGTAATATTTGATTCCCCAGACTACACAAGTAGTCTGATAACTGTATATTACATTTCCTTTTCTTCAATTAAAATATGTAATTGGAATAACATGTGGAATAGCATGTCACTAAATTGTGTATAAAATGTAGAATCCAACACATTTGTTTGATAAGATGACATCATAATACTTATATTCCACAGACTGCACGCTTAGTCTGGCGAACTGTATATCCCAGGTCCTTTTCTTCACTTCGAAGAATAATAAAAGTGAAGAAAGAGCTTGACATTTTGCAGATAGAAACTTTTCATTATATGTGTTATCTTAATCCAAGATATGTACATGTATACAGATGCATGAAACTAATTCCTATCTCATAATATTTCTGATTCCCCAGACTACACAAATAGTTTGAGGAACTGCACATCACAGGTCCTTTTCTTCAATTAAAATACTATATAATTGGAATAATATGTGGAAGAGCACGTCATTGAATTGTGTGTAAAATTTAGAATCGAACACATTTCTGTGATCAGATGCCATCATGATATTAATATCCCACAGACTGCTCGCTTAGCCTGCGGAACAGTACAACCCCGGTCCTTTTCTTCACTTCAAAGAATAATAAAAGTGTAGAAAAAGCTAGACAATTCACAGATACAATCGTTTTTGCATTATATGTGTGTTTTTATTAATCAAAGATATATATATATACATGTATACAGATACATAAGCATAATTCCTTTCTCATAATATTTCTGATTCCCCAGACTACACAATTGTTCTGAGGAACTGTACATCACAGTTCCTTGTGTTCAATTCAAATAATATATAATCGGAATAGTATGTGGAAGAATCTAGGATCCAAGACATTTCTGTGATCAGATACCATCATAATACGTATATTCCAGAGACTGCACGCTTAGTCTGGGGAACTGTACATCCTGGGTCCTTTTCTTCACTTCAAAGAATAATTTAAGTGTAGAAAGAGCTTCACAATAGACAGATACAATCTTTTTCATTATATATGTGTCTTTATTACTCAAAGATATATATACATGTATACAGATACATAAATATAATTCATATCTTATAATATTTCAGATTCCTCAGACAATTCAATTGGTCTGGGGAACTGCACATCACAGTTCCTTGTCTTCAATTCAAATAATATATAATTGGAATAATAGGTGGAAGAATTTAGACTCCAAGACATTTCTATGATCCGATACCATTATAATACATGTACTTATATTCCATAGACAGCACGCTTAGTCCGGCGAACTGCATATCCCAGGTCCTTTTCTTCACTTCGAAGAATAATTAAGGTGTGGAAAAGAGCTTGACATTTTACAGATACAATCTTTCTTCATTATAGTTGTTTTCTTAATCCAAGATTTGTACATGTATACAGATACATGAAACTAATTCCTATCTCATAATATTTCTGATTCCCCAGACTACACAAGTAGTCTGAGGAACTGTACATCACAGTTCCTTTTCTTCAATTAAAATAATACATAATTGGAATAATATGTGGAAAAGCATTTCACTGGATTGTGTATAAAATTTAGAATCCAACACATTTCTGTATTCAGATACCATTATTATACTTATATTCCACAGAATGCATGCTTAGCCTGCGGAACAGTACAGCCCCGGTCCGTTTCTTCACTTCAAAGAATAATAAAAGTGTAAAAAAAGCTTGACAATTGACAGATACAATCGTTTTTCATTATATATGTGTTTTTATTAATCAAAGATATATATATACATGTATACAGATAATTCCTTTCTCATAACATTTCTGATTCCCCAGACTACACAATTGGTCTGAGGAACTGTACATTACAGTCCCTTGTGTTCAATTCAAATAATATATAATTGGAATAGTATGTGGAAGAATCTAGGATCCAAGACATATCTGTGATCATATACCATCATAATACTTATATTCCACAGACAGCACGCTTAGTCCGGCGAACTGTATATCTCAGGTCCTTTTCTTCACTTCAAACAATAATGAAAGTGTGGAAAGTCCTAGAGGCTGTGTTCCTTAATTATGAAAAAAATTCTATTCCAACATACAATGTTTCTGTCACCATATATCAGTATAGTATTTTAATTCCCCAGAATGCATGATCAGTCTGAGGAACTGTTTATTTCAAAGGTTAGGGGATAGCAGCGTACACTTTAATTCAGGACCTGTTCCCCTCTCTCCTGACGGTCACCACCAGGAAGTCCAATGTCTACCTTGAGATGTCAGGCTCCTGGAATGACAAAAGAGACATAGGATCAGAAGCACATAAGAAATGAAAGGACTGTAGAGTAAACCAGCCTGGAAGGTACAAAATCTTTATTGCTATACTGTTGACAGCATGGATGAATAGTTCATTGAATTGAACTATTATACAAACTGTACAATCAGGCAGCAGAATTATAAAATTCAGTTGTTAAGAACATACCAACATTAATTCTAGGTTCAAACTTTTTTCAGCAAACAGTTTTTCTGTTACGTAAGATATTATCACAACCTTACGTGAAACTGATTTATATCTCACTACATTCCTGATTCCCCAGACTGCACAGTTTGAACCCATTCCGTTCAAGAAACTATAAACTTAAAACTATATGCTCTTTCCAACATTACTTCAGATACACACTACTTTCAATCAACACAAACATACATTTCATTGTATGAGCTAATAAAGAACCATATTTTTTCATTTCCTCACCAAGCAGCATATTCATCCATGCATGCATGATTTCACGAGTGGTACCTATCTGGAAAGACATACAACTTTTAACACATATACATCATTGAATTATTTTTTTAAAGAAAATACTTACATACACACTTCGGTCTTCCTCTTGACCTAGAGCAGACTGCAAACGATGTCGCTTATTTGTCTGAATTGTTACATGTACATCAACCTGTACAAGTCAACAGAAACTAAATGTCTGAAATTTTGTAATAATTAAAGCAGGAATTGTTCAGAACAAATGTTTATGTATTGAAATGAAACAGCTAGTATAAATGCACTATCTAGTGGTTTCATTTTCAGCTATTTTCATTTACTTTTTTAAAATTTATTTTTTAATAGTTTATAATATTGCATTTCAGTCATTTCATTGCAGTTATAGTTTCACTAGTTTAAGCAAGTCCCGGTCATGAGACACCACTGCAAGGGGCCATCACCTCAAGGGCGTGCCCAAATGTGGTTCCTCAAAACAGTTAACGTTAGTCTTTCCTCATTTTGGGGACTGCATGGGTGATTAGTTCATGAAACTGGGTTTGTTGCAAGACTTCGATCAGTTTGAGGATTTATAAACATAAGCTGTTAAGCTCTTTCCAACATCATTCCAGATACAAACTTCCTCTCGCCCAATATCAACTTGGTATTTTTATTCCCCAGACCGTATGATTAGTCTGGGGCACTTTATTTTACAAGTTTAAGGAATAGGTTTTACCACAACACTTACACCCGAAACGTCTTGAGACATGTTCCTGTCTCGCAGGCTCATTCTCGTTTGAGATGTCAGGTTCCTGGAATGCCAATTGAGATAAAGGATAAGAAGCACATACAAAATGAGAAGACTGAAGAACTATAGAGTAAACCAGTAAACCAGCTCGAGTTTATTTTACTATCAAGAAAAATACAATATCATGAGTACAATCTAATAGCTAGTTTTGGAGACTGCATGGGTGAGTAGAACATAGAAGTAATAAATTCTCAAGGCTGTGCAATAGGTCTGCAAATTTATAACCTGTTAGGCGTTAAGCTCTTTCTGACATCATTTCAGATACAAACTTTTTTCATTATATGGTTGATTTAAAAAAAACAAAAAACAAAACCAAAGACATTATAGATAGAATCTTTTTTTTCATTATATGGGTTTCTTAATTCAAGAAATATACATGTATACAGATACACAAAACTAATCATATCTCATAATATTTCTGATTCCCCCGACTACACAAGTAGTCTGAGGAACTGTACATCACAGTTCCTTTTCAATTAAAATAATATATAATTGGAATAATATGTGAATGTCACTGAATTGTGTTTCAAATTTAGAATCCAACACATTTCTCTCATCAGATACCATCATTGTATTTCTATTCCACAGACTGCACGCTTCGTCTGGTGAACTGAATATCCCATGGTCCTTTTCTTCACTTCCAACAATAAAGAAAGGGTAAGAAGTCCTAGAGGGAGTGTTCCTTAATTATGAACGAAATTTTTATTGCAACATACAATGTTTCTCTCACCAGATATCATTATAGTATTTTACTTTCCCCAGAATGCATGATTAGTCTGGGGAACTGTTTTTTCAAAGGTTAGGAGATAACAACGTACACTTACATTCAGAACTCGCTCCCCTCCCTCCCGACGTACACCACCAGCAAGCCCAATGTCACTTGAGATGTCAGGTTCCTGGAAGGCCAAAAGAGACATAGGATCAGAAGCACACAGAAAATGAAAGGACTGGTGCACTGTTAAGCAATCAGCAAGAAAATTACAATATCATGAATACAACCTAATTGCTACTAATTGAAACTCCAGTGAGTGATTAGTTCATGCACCTGAGTTATTCTGAAGACTGTACAATCAGCCTGCAGAATCATAGCTGTACATTGCGGAGCTCTTTCTGACATCACCTCACATATAAAAACTTCATTCTATACAGTATATATATATAAATATATATATATATATATATATATATATATATATATATATATATATATATATATATATATATATATATATATATATATATATATATCACCTAGTAAAGATACAAATGGTCTTGATACGTTGAAAAGTGCTTTGCCGATATATGGTGGAGGTGAATGATAGATGCTGACGGATTGATAGTTCAGCCAGTAGAGAGATGAACAGAACAAGCTGATAGGTGTTGACGTAGGCCCTAGGCCTACGTCAGAACCTTAGTGTGTGTACGTAACTCGCGCTGCACGTGACATTGCTGATATATCAGTTATCAGATGATTGACCACGATTCAGAATCAGTGACGAATTTTTGTTTCCATTTTCTACATAGCATTCGCAGTTGCTTTAATGGATAAATTTTCAAACACAGACAAAAGACTAGAAAGGCTGATTTTCCAACAGAAAATCAAATGTCTCCCCGTCCGCCCTTACTATTGTCACCCCCTTTTTAAAAATAGGCATAAAGATTCCAATGATCTACAGATATGGTAAAGGTACACTCTTTATTGACATTTCAAAACGTTGATTTTTGACGAAATGCCCCTGTGACCTTGAAAAATAGGTCAATGTCATACATCTGCAGTTACAAGCAAGGTTTTTGCAAAAGTCTTGCATAGAAATATAATCACACAAAATGTCAACCTCTTTAAGTCAAATCTTTCTCGAGTCCATCTGCAATGATTTTTTAAAAGTAGCCATGTGACCTTGAAAATAGATCAAGGTCACCCATCTACAATCCCAACCAAGTTCATATTATGGTTCATAATCTTGCAAAAATTTCAACCTCTTAAGTAAAATCCTTGCGGAGTTATTGCGACCGTGTCAATTTTACATGACATGACCATGTGACCTTGAAAAACAGGTCAAAGTCACCCATCTGCAATCCCAACCTAGCTCATATTATGGTACATAATCATGCAACATTTCAACCTCTTAAGTCATATCCTTGTGGACTTATTGCATCTGCGTCAATGTTACATGACATGCCCATGTGACCTTGAAAAATAAGTCAAGGTCACCCATCTGCAATCAAAAGCAAGGTTTTATATACAAACATCTTCACAAAAAAATTCAACTTCCCAAGTCAAATCTTTCTGGAGTTATCGCGTCCGTAACGCACACAAGAATGTGTTGAAGAAGAACAAGAAGAAGATGAAGAAGCGGAAGAAACGGACGCAAAAACAATATGTCCCCCCGTTGCACGGGGAGATATAATAAATAAAAAAGAGGGAAAATGTAAATATGATTTATAAAGGAGAGTGAACATTACCATGTCAGGGGTGAAAATAAGGCTTAGGCAAAGGCTAAAATGCCCGTTTTCCATCACCCTGATAAAATGAAATGTTTATAGTTAATGAAGGTACGTAGGTCTCTCTCTATCTCTCTCTCTCTCTCATATATATATATATATATATATATATATATATATATATATATATATATATATATATATATTTATTTATATACATATATAAATTAGCTGCCAGACTACAAATAAAATTTGGAGTCCACCCAAATCCAGGATGATAAAAAATGTACGTGAAGACTTACTTCTCACAGGGTTCCACAGGTAAAAGCCTGAGCTCCCGGCTCTGCTTCCAGACAAAACTTAACCAAAATCCACCTTCAAGTTGATTACCATTGGAAAACATGGATTATCAACAGGAGAGGTCACAATTAGAAACTTTCTGCGTATTTGGCTGAATACACGACCCAATACACAAAATTCTTGAGGGCTAGAGGTGTGTATCCCCATAAAATTTTATTTTAAAGTAGCTTCAATACATTGAATAGATTTGCAGCAAAAGGTTACACCTTTACAGGAGTGTCTTAACTATGTACATCTATTCTCCACAAGAAATTTTGTATCTTTAAGTAGAGCGGTTTTAAGGTAGCGGAGGGGATTCCGTGACTTTGGCGTTGCATAGATGAACTATGTTTCACATTTCACCCACAAAACCATACATTTTATTCATTGTTCAGACATCTAGATTTGTTAGAAAGAAGTTTCATATCGATACGATAATTTTCAAGGGTTTTATACGCCCGTTTACAAGAGGGTATCAGATTTGACATTTTGTCAGCATTTCTTTAAAAATAATCGACGCAAAAGTGTATTACCTATGTAAAATTAAAGTACAGACCAATATGCAGGAACCGTATTTTTTGTTTACAAATAAAATACATAATAACAGAATTATCGAATTCTTTGATCATCATTTTAAACATCAACAGTTACTTCCTTTTGTGAGCTACAAAAGTCTCGGAAGGGGACATCTGACGGAAAAAAAACGGTTCCCAGATAATATATTTATCTTTCAAAAGACGATTATTTGAAGCAGATCGATCAATTAGCTTTTTATCGACGCTGTCCACAAAATTGATTCATAAACAGAAAATTTCATTCCGAGAAATCGGCGTTGAAAGATTTGAGGCCCTTTTTCGCACATTTTTGGCCATAATGACAATACAGCTTTCCAAATTCGGCCCGTTTTGGTCTCAGTACTTCGAAGAAAGGTCCATCAACATCTTTGATGTATAGTTTCCAACATACAATGATGTTTATTGGCTTAAAAAAGCAGTTATTTACCCGAATGACATCAAATGCAGCCATACTCGAAAGCTTGTCAGTCGGGTTTCCACGCGAATGGGACAGCTTCAAAGGGGGATTCGAAAACGGATTAGCCACGTGACCCGAAGGTTCCATCACCTTGACCATAGCAACATTGTTTGCATGTGGCGCCGCTTGAACAAACGGATTGCAGTTTCACAGCTTGCTCCACTCAGAAGGCTGCCCGGTAGGCAGGAGTTGCTCACTCTCTTCTCATCACCTTGGATCAGAAAACAACATGGCTTTATTAACGGCATGGATGGGACATTCGCCATTCAGTGTCTTGGACTACTTGCGACTTTACCGAAAAGAAAGTTGGAAAAATCGACATGCCACGCGCGCTGATAGCGATGTGTCTTGCTTTCTTTCTTGGCTCTTGGCATTTTGTAAAGTGAGACTGCTTGGTCTTGACGGAGAGAGGTCTATGTCGTTCTGAATGTAGCTTATAAATGCTAGATAGGCGATCAACATGGATGATCGTGACGTAACATTTAAGACAATAGTCATGTTACTGATAAACAAACACTCCCAGGATAAATTATACTTGAAAGAAGAAACAAACAAAAAAACAAAAACAAAAACAAAAAAAACAAAAAAACAAAAACAAAAACAAAAACAAAAAACAAAAAAAAAAACAAAAAAAAAAAAACAGAAAAAACAAAAACAAAAAAAAAAAAACAAAAAGAAAAAAAAAAAACAAAAAAAAAAAAAAAAAGCGAACGTTTTATATGTGTTGAGAATCCATTAGTTTCAACGTTGTATTGGTGATGAAACTGTATTGCTAGATTGAATAACCTAATCCATTGATTTGCTGAAGTAGTCATTGCTCAGACCCTGGCGGTTACATGGATCAATATAGTACACCAGACCACGCTAAGATGTAATGTGATGACGCTACACTTCGTGCGCAAGGGTAAAACTTTCTTGCCTGCCAAGACGGACTGTGTTTGCTTACCTGGCGACACGCACTTCAAGCGCACTTTAACAATTACGCAGAGCGAGTCTGTCTGGCAGTCAAGAAAGTTTCCAATTCCCACAAAATTGAGAAAGGGATGGGCATCGTGAGGGAGTGTGTTCCTCGTGGCCTTGGCTTGTGCGTTATTTTTTTTTTTTTTGTTTTTTTGTTTTTGTTTTTGCTTTTTTTTTGGGGGGGGGTTGTTTTTGTTTTTTGTTTTTATTGTTTTTTTGTTTTTTTTTTTCTTTTGTTTTTTTGTTGTTGCCCGGAGCACAATAGAATACGCCAAGCCTATTTCACTGGTTCCTCCACATATTAGCGCCTTCCTTGTGATAAAGAATGCCATTCACTTTGCCATGTTTTTCTCGCGTATTGCCATTCGAAACCTTGCCACTAATGTGACATATTTTTTATTTTGTGGAGATAACTAGCCCATTGAAAGATAGTTGGCTCACCCTTGAACTGCAATAAACTGATCGAGACACAAACCGAAACTTCCTGATGGGTGAGTGTGGGCGAGTGGTATCGGGACATACAGTGAGACAAAATAATTTTATATGACCGATCAACCAGCTAAAAGCAGAGTGCAGAGTCGCTTTTCGCAGTCATTTAACAGTAATCTGATTATTTTATCCTTCTGATGGTCAAATTTTTAAGGCTTTTTTTTTCTGTCCCCTCGCTCAGTGTACTTTGAAACACCCCCGTATGAATGGGCAAGTCCGTGCATGTGCAATGAGCCAGTCTTCCAGTTCCACAAAATGCGACAGCGCTACAGACGATACCAGTTTTAGTGGAGGCGTGTGCTTCATATAAAATTACTTCAAGGTTAACATTTAATGCTATTCACCGTTTCACATTCAGGTAAAGGCACATATAATTATTGAAGGCAGATATAATTATTTACGCTGTATTGAATCCCCGCTTTTATAGTTTGCGGCATATATATAGCCAAGTGGTCCAGTGTTAGGATTCCTCGATCGTCATGTGTATTTTTTACCAGTAAACATTAAAAGCAAATTGGTCTTGGATAGGGCAAGACTGTAGAAAGGGTTGTAAGCCTTTTAATGTATACAATGCCATGATTCTGAGTAACGATTACGCATAGGTTGAAATCGCCTTTATTGAAAACACACTGAGGCTCACGTCCATCGCCAGGTGCCGTTTTGACAATCGACACATTTTATCGTCCCTTTTTTTTTTTTTTTATCACACTCTGAGAAGGAAAACATGAGCCCATCGATTTAATTATCTACATGGCCATTTGATCACCACAACAAACCAATTAATCAGTCCTAATCTTGTCAAGCAGTTTATACAAGAATTGGTAGCAGCGCACCTCAAAATGTCACAGTTGGTCGCTTGTCGTTGCATGCTGCAGCCAGCTAAAACATGGTCATGTTTTTTCCCTTTTTTATCACATAAATTTTGCTTTTTTAGTATTCAAGTTTGGTGACAAGAAAGTTAAAGTGCCAAACTTTACGGAAATGGAAAAAACTCATTTTCTGTCGCGTCACGATTTTGCCGTTATAGCTCAATCCCCTCCGCTACTTTAAAGTTGCATAGGTGCAAATTACAATGGAAACATAATGGAAAGACACATACCTAGCACACTTGCTTACAGAGCCCTCTACTGAGAACTTGCATGAACCAGTTGATCTTGACCTTACCATTACATCTTAACACATGGTCAAAAACAAAAAAAGAAAGAAAAAGAAAATAATGAGGAGGGGGTTCATACCATATAAGTGTACAATAATTATGATTGACACAAGATTCACCAGTCCTCAGAAAGCCTCACCATCAACATTCCTGTGGTTATCTGTACAGTCTCAGTAGCACCAAAATGACCTTGCAGTTTCCTGTAAGTCCTGTTACATGAGACCTTCATTAGTTAGCATGTTCAACTCTACATCAAGTGAACAGACCACCAGTGTTTAGTTAAATCAGACAGAAAGCAAGTTTGATGACACAAAGAGAAACATAGGGAGTGTATATCAAAGATTGACTGATCAGGATATCATGTATGCATCAGTTACAGTTTAGTTCATGCTTTGTATCTTGCATTTTGATAAGAAAAATTTAAAAAAAGACAAAAAAAACCCCGAAAAAAACACACACAAAAAAACAAATAAGATATATACTCTTTTACCTCATGTACCTGTATTTAACAATATATAACTGTATACACACACACACACACACACATATATATATATATATATATATATATATATATATATATATATATATATATATATATATATATATATATGTGTGTGTGTGTGTGTGTGTGTGTGTGTGTGTGTGTACATGTGCTACCTGCAGCTCAGCTAAATCTTTCATTTGCAACTTAACCACTTATCTGAGATGACTTCTTGACTTACGGTTCAAATATCCCATAACGGGGGGGGGGAGGGGGAGCATAACTTGTATCACTGCACCAACTTACAAGATAAGTTGAAGAAATACGAAGTAAATGCATTTGTTTCTCTCCTTCTCTCTCTCTTCAGTCAGATGTATGTATGTCTACCTGACGTTTTCGTTTGACTCATTTCTTGTGTTTATGTTGTGTACCTTGAGTGCTGTAATAAAGATATATGTATGAAATTGAAGGATAACCTACCCTGTTCTTCTACTTGGAGAGCGCGATCATATCTATGTTCAACATCTGCAGCGCAGCATCCTCGCAGTTTTCGCCTTGTTTAATATATTGCCTTATTGGATAATGACGTCCAGTTTAGCCCGGGGCATTGTTTTTGACTTTGCACTGTCAGAGAATTGGGATATTTCCCACTCATTGTAATTGTCCCGGTCCACTGCGTCCACTGTCATGCACCGAAAGCCCGACAAGAAGTGCAGCGTCAAAGTAACCATGGAAATAACTTTGTGTGGCGTTATCGCAAGAGTAACCATGTGATCTGGGGAACACGAGAAATTCTTGAGACTGCGCACTTCCCCAAACTACGCCTGACACTGCGTGCTGAGTGTGGATTTCGCAAGACTGAGCGAGGAATTCACGAGAAACAGTGTTTCGCGAGATTACGCACAACAGCAGCATCGGAAGTTGCACAACATCCACAAGGAGGTTGCAGGAGGTTCCCCTGCTGACGTCAGTCGGATTCCCAGGGCAATCCCTCACCACAATGCTCCTGTTCGATACAAAAATTGTGTCATTGCTAGCCGTGAAGGGTACCTGTCAGTGCAGCATTATTGATTTTTTGTTTTTTCAAAATTCGCTGTACTCGACTGCGTAGATTTATCACTGAAGAACACCCCATCGCATTAAACGGAGCTGTGGCCCACTGACGCGAAGCTTCAGCTGACCTTCACACATCCTATTATATCTGTGTAAGAATAACACAACACACAAGGTATCGTCTGTAATGTGTGTGTCCGGGTTTCAACACAACTCACATCATGTCGGGGGATATATGGTGGTATGGATATTGCGGTAACCGTTCGCAAAGAGATGCTTTTTGGGTAAGTTGAGATATTGCCTGGTTAATCATGGCAATCGGTTTATGGTCAATTCGTCAGCAAGTCAAATCGTCAGCAGGTCGTCTCGTCAGCAAGTCAAATCGTCAGCAGGTCGTTTCGTCAGCAAGGTGCCGTGCTGTCGAGTTGACCTGGTGTGCTGACGAACTGTAAGTGTAAATCGTTAGCCAGTTTTCGACAATTAGATCTATACGGATATGCCCAATAAACGATAGTGAACTGTAAGTGTAACAGTTGTACTCGGTTATTTTTAGTCTATATGTCTGGGCCCATATGTCGATCCCTGATAGTCTTGATGCGTTGGGCATCTTGACTTTGGGTAATTCTGCAGAGCGGCTCACACATCGTCCTTTTCCCGGGACTAGGTCTTTTGAGTTTTGCTCCACTTCGAACCGGTGGGAGGGGGGGGGGGAGCGGGAGCGGGGTAGGTGCGTTGGGGGCAGGGGTAGGGGGGTGACTGGCCCTAGCATTGTAGCAATAAAGTCAGATAGGTACGGGAAACCCGCCTCTCGTCAGACCAACCCCAACCCCCCCCCCCCCCCCCAAAACCTAATATCTAAAATGAAAAGAAAAAAGAAAAAAAATAGAGTTAACATTCTTTTAGTCAAGATTTGAAAAAAAAAATAAATGGCAAAATCGTAGTAAACTGCTATTACCCAAAGCTATACAAAATGCATATATTAGACGGAACTGGATCAAAGAACTATGGCGATAAGAATGCTTCATTTAAATTTGACACGGTAAATTCCCCAGTGAGTGGGAGCAAGGCTCACGTGTAACCGCCACTACGCTAGCAAGTACAATGTTCGGTAAAAATGACCGTGGTTTCTGATACATTTTTGTGGGATGGGGTGGGGATGGGTGAGCGTAGGCCTATCATTGAACATTGAAAGGGTTTTCTAATGGGTATATGGCGGGAGGCTACAGCTGATATTCTCCCGTCAGGTGCAATCACATCTGTTGTCACAAGAACGTATCAGTGTTCAGTTAGGCCTTTAGTGTCAAACAGTGACAAACCCTAATGTTTTCCCATCATATACGACGAAAATGTAACTGTCATTCATTCAATTATCCTAATTCCCCTGTGTTTCAAACTTTATTTCAAATAATCAGGATTGATTTGAAGTGCATCCCAACTTGGAACATGCGGGGTTCTCAATTTTGGAGTTGAAGTCAAACTGGCGGGCACATTGTGCCTGTGCCTGTGGTACCATCTACTACCGAACCTTTGTTTTTCATAAAAAACAACTGAACGGTCGCAAAAATATTCTGAATACATTACTTATTATCTTGACCTTAATCTGCATGTTAATTATGTCAAGTTCATTGTTAGAAGTTCGTAAAAAATCAATTTAAATACGCCCCTGGTAACTTGCAAGCCCGCGCACTTTGCATCCCCCATTGGTAACTTGCATTCCGGTACAAATTACTTCGCGGAACTTGGGGAACTCCGGAATGATCTATGGTCTGACATCTGTCGAGTAGCAAAATACAGATATACACGTGGTACTGTGTTGTCGTATATTCTTATATTTGATTGCATTAAAATTATTAAAGGTCTTAAATTCAGCATTACTTCCATTAAGCTTCGATTAAATTATTGAACCAAGAGTAATTCCTTTGCGGAACTTCAGTGAACTCCGGGCACACACGTGCTCTGAGATTTGTTGATTAACTTGACTTGAGCAAAGTGTACCACAGGCAGATATACAAGCATACAATTTGCCTCAGGCTTACCTTCGTAAGCTTGTATACAGCATGAAGAGAAGGTGCCAGCAGTGCCATAGCAACCGAGGTGGTTACACAGAATATTGACTTTACCATGGTTCAACAAGCATAATGTGATGCGTTGATGATCAAATCATTGAGACAAGTCTTCTGTGATAAACAAAAAACTTGATTACCCACTTCAGGTTTCATTGAATCTAATGTTGCAAACTTCAAATTTTGACTTTCACTTAAAACCAGTCATGTGCAATGAAGCATGGACTCCTTAAGATGGCATTTTTCTGTTAATGCAGTACCAAGAGTATGAAGATAAAATATATGATACTGAAATTCCAAAATATTTGTTCATTATTTAATTATATACAAGTAAATAAGTGGAGAGTTATAAGTTTTGAGTGGCTTATTTTTAACATGCCCTGCACAATCTCAGGGTGTCTCGGGACGTCGGAGACCCGCTAAATTCGAGCCCTGCAGATATTTCTTGCCTAAACTTTCGATATTAAATTCGGTATAATTTTGATTAAATTTCTGCAGCACCACAAAAATGAAAAATCATTAATTCACATTTACCTTACTGTCTAACACATAAAACATAACTGACTAGATGGCCTAATTAGATAGCGGACATAAAAGGATCATTAACTTATATCATTTTCCACAGAATTATATTTGTAAGAAGAATACTCCAAGTAGACTTGCTCAAGTCTCACTGGACTGTCTTCTGTATTTTATTTAAAATCAAATTCATTACAAAATAAAATTTTAAGTAAACACACATAGCCTTATTCTGTTACAATACAAGTAGGCCCTTAAACCTAGCTAATTGGCGTGGAAGGTGTCTATAACCGGATAACATTGATTCCAGATGATTAGCGCCGGGCGGTCTGCACTGTGTTTCTTATCACACCGACAAGCGAGCGGTCATAACGCACCCCTCTTCAGAATCTGTTAATTGAGCTACTGTGTAATGAAGGATTAATTGCAGTGCAGGGCGTCAGGCAGAGGGCGTCCATTCACTGGTGTCGCCAGCCGAAGGGAGACGGTCAGCTTTGTCTCGCTTGAGTAGCCAGTGACCAGCTGTGCATTCATGAAGACCACTTTAACCTTAGCCTTATCGCAATGATAATGGGATTAGAACTGACCACGACTCAATAGCTGCTACTGTTGAAACCGGCACGGCGGCAGTGTCCACCAGTTAAAAAAATAAATAAAAAATAATAACAGTAGGACCTAATTAATAACACCGTGTAGTTGGCATAATATTATACAGTTAACTTTGTGGAGGGGAAAATGTATCGCACCTCTGGGTGGGACCGCGGGATGGGAAAATAGGGGCTTGTGCAAGTCTATACTCCAAGTACAATCAAAATTCTTTGACTGCTGGATTTTCTGGCCTTGCAGAGTATAAGGGAGATAACTGTTCATGATTATTCGAGGAAAACGTCATTGTGAAAATGGATAGAACAAACATAAGAGTCTACAATTTCACGTTCATCGTGTCAAAGAACTTTATTTCTGCATGGGATCTGATATCTTACATTGAACAAAATATATAGCCTTACAATATTTACAGGGACGGACACATATTTGCCCCCCCCCCCCAAAAAAAAGAAGAAGGTTTCCCAGCTTAGGACGAAAACAATATGAATCTCGTTCTAATAGTGCCGTGCTGGTCCTGACTCCGCTCATTCAGTCACAAGCCTACACCAAGGCTGGATGACTGACTGAGTTGTGCTCCGTATGCCCATATACTCAACATTGTTCGTCCCGTATTTTTTTTTAAAAACTTTATTCAAATATCCTTTAAAGACATTGTAAATACATGCTCACAATTTCAGGTATATATATATATATATATATATATATATATATATATATATATATATATATATATATATATATATATATATATATATATATATATATATATATATATATATATATATATTTATATATATATTGTGTCTTTTTGTCCAAACCCACTCGTGATATATATATTGTGTCTTTTTGTCCAAACCCACTTCCTAGTAGTCATTACCCTTTTCCGCAGTCCGAACTCTTAACTCTCCAGAAGCTAACCTGTCCCTGTCTTATATACATAGAAGTGCTATATATATATGTGTGTGTGTGTGTGTTGTAAAACGAGTAACCATATCTGTCATATAGGCCTGAACGAACGAACGAAAGACAGAATGAAAGAAAGGAAAAAAGAAAGAAGGATAGAAAGAAAGAAAGAAAGAAAGAAAGAAAGAAAGAAAGAAAGAAAGAAAGATAGAAAGAAATTACTTTGATCTTCTTTTATGTCGTGCATGGTTCTTTCTGCATATTGTATATCACTCTTGAAAACCAACAATATCCCTTGTGTATTCATTGGATCACAGCATCAACACGTATGATCACCTGAGGTAACGCATTAGGAAGCATGAAAACTTTCGCGGATTTTACTGACATGTGAGTCCATACTTCTTAATCCCATCCAAAGGAAAAAGTTACCAAAGAAATGGTGTTACAACTCTGTTATTCATATCGGAGCATCAAAAGGCTGAACGGTCATCAAAGAATCTCTGCGTAGGTCTGTATGTCCATACTGGTATTCTCACCTGAGCCAACGCATCAGCAAGGGTGATAACTTTCGCGGATTTTACTGACACATGAGTCCATACTTCATAATCCCATTAAAAGGAAAGACAGTCAAAGAAATGTTGTTACGACTGCATTATTCAAAGCCAATGAAGTCTGTAGATTACAAGATTGTTATATTTACTCTCTCTCTCTCTCTCTCTCTCTCTCTCTCTCTCTCTCTCTCTCTCACTCTCTCTCTCTCTCTCTCTCTCTCTCTCTCTCTCTCTCTGTGTGTTTTCATGATCATACTGGCACATCGCGACCATACTCTTAATATAATTTAACATGATTATACTTGATTGTAATATAGCCTGATATTGTTGCGATTATATTTTTAGTTATATCAGAATTCACGACATGCTGTAGCACTTCAAATTAGGTTCGTTTTTTTTATTGCACATCGATCTTTTGATGGCTTCCTATGAACTTGAAAACTTGGTAGAATTCAAGAGATGCACTTGTACAGAAATTAGAAAGCATTGGAACTGTTAGTGAACACGGTATCGTGTTTCAATACGAGAAGCCTATATACCCTGACCTCTGACCGAGGTATGGGGTCATTTCACAACATTTTTTGGAATCACCAATAAAATATTGATAGAAAAAGTCAGTTGGTTTTGTTATCCACGTATCTGTGTTGTAATATGAAAAAACTCAGTTTCTCAATGTTCAGAAACGACCAATTTTCTTTTGACAAAAAATGTGCCTCTATAGGCAAAGACATGCAAATGGTAAATTAGTCTACTGTTTGTTTGTTTCTTTTTTGTTTTACACTACAAGTAGTTAATTGAATCCTGAGGAAGTGTTGTATGCAAGGATTTAAGTGATAGGCCTAGTAGACTGTGTGAGCGATATAGCTCACATAGCTTTGCGAAATTCGTTTGCCATATAAAGTGTAAAGGTACTCTGGAATAATGCCCGTCGAGTCCCTATATAGGCTAATGATGCTTGTTGCCATACAGTAGGCCTAAGCCTGTGGAAAAGGCAATGTGTATACGGGTCAAAATCTCACTTTGGGCACTATTTGGGGAATTTTATGTCCCAACAAGCAAAAAATTGTAAACATCGATTACTGTTTTGGATATTTTCTGCAAGGGATCGGTGCCCCAGGGGGAAAACACACCTCTGGACAGACTCTCCCACATGAAAAGTTCAGAATAATTATTCGTGGTCACCTGTTGATGAAAACACATTTGTAAGTGTCCCTAATCAGGGTTTTTAAATTAAAAAGCAGATATGTTGTTTATTTGCTTAAATGCTACTGGATACACATAAAATATTAGTTATGCCTTATGTATCTGTAACATTGAGAAACGTTAGATCTTATGGAAAATGAGCTCTTAACCTTTTCACTGCCAGTTCCGACATTTCAGGCTCAAGTGAATTAATATAACGATATCATATTTGAATTCCTCATGAAAAATCATTTCCAACGCAATACCAGCATGTCATATCTTCCATTAATAGCTACTTGACAGCTTTCCTCAGCTACGCAAGCATGTAAAACTGGAACAGTCATTAGTTTAACAAACCTAGATATATAAAATATATTGGTTTGTATAAAAAAGTTATTGTTTTACATGGAATTTGGGACTCCGTTTAAATTATGCTAGAAACGTTTTCCACTAGTTGCCTTTCATTGTCAGGTGAGAGTGCTTATCTCATAATTGGAGCTGTCTGAGTCGTCCGGCCTGGGTCGCGGCTCTCCTCCCGGTATTGCAGCTGCCCGGGTAGGGCGGCTGGCGAGAGTGCGGACGTCATGATCGGAGTCTTGTCATAGTCTTTCTGCCGGGATCACGGCTCTGCCGGTGCAGGCTGGGGCCAGACAATATCTATATTTGTCAATTTGCATATATAGATTATATTGAATTCTTTATCTTAATGTATATGCCCTTTTTTTCCTCGTGCGCTAGGTTTTAATAAAGATATCTACAGCTAAAATGGATTTGCTGACGAGTTCGCCTATTACTCCAGGTAGGCTCGACAGCATTGCAGCGTGCTGACGAGTCAACTTGCTGACGATTTGACTTGGTGACGAATTGACTTGCTGACGAATTGACCTGCTCCCATGGCAATTGTATGACACCCGTTACATTTTTTCTTCTCTCTTTTCAAAATCATTTCGTCGACCAAAATTCGAGTTAGATTTATTTAAATGAAATCACACAAAGCAGGCCATTATTGCTCTGTATCATACAAAATAGGGCAGTGGTCAGCGTGTGGTTGTTACATGATGAATTATAACATGAAAGGAACGACACATATTTAAGGTCATCGACTGAACATTTGTCCTCAGGCCCCTGCATGTGCCATAATGCGGACGGATGGGGGGGGGGGGGGAGGGAGGGCGGGCTGGGTATCATGTGTGATGATAAAGAAAACAGACCAACACGACAGCCACAAATATACTACCACTTTAATCAAACAAACACGGTTGCGGCAGCTTGTTTGACAAACAGAACCAAACAAGAATAGATGCCCCCAAATGCCCCCCCCCTCCCAAATTAGCGTACATGTATTTATTCAAACTTGATAACCTAGTGCTGTACAAAGTGCAACTGATCTGGAGGTTCACCATTACTAAAACACACATCTCCGTATGATTGTTTCAAATTTATTTTATTTCATAAATATGGACAGGGGCAGGAAAACAAGCCAACGGATTATACTGGTTTCTTTTCCATTACATAACAAACGTGTCAACTGAATAGGTGTGTTCAGCAGAGAAAAAGGTTTGTAAAGAATTTTTGTGTGTGTTTTACAGTCTGTCTACGGAAATTAGGGAGTCTGAAGTCTTCACTTAGTCGTTTTCAAGCGAGAAAAAGGTTATTTCTATAGAGTTGTTATTTTTCTCCTAAAAGATCTTCAGAAACATTTCGATACCAGAATAAAAATTTCTTCTTACTCAAACAAATTTCTATTCCATGCAAAACTCTCTCAAGGATTTCCGAGCAATCAAGTTGTGAATTCAAAGTATGACGGGTTAACAATGGGCCAGAGGTCCGATTTCTTACTGTAGCACAGTTTGAGCATTCTAAAAATAATGACAGACAGTTTCACGCTAAGCTCCGCGTGCGCAACCATGTGAGTGTGCCTAGATGAAACATAATTATTGAAGGTACAACAGATACACTCCGGTACGAAAGTTCCGAATCTGCGCTGTGCGGTTACCACAACTGTGAAGATCTGCTGCGCGTACAGCCTTTCTCTCAAGCATTCCTTGATGGGGAAGGCTTGTAGGCCTACTGCTTGTACGGTAGATATCAACAATGGGCAGGTCCACGAGTGGCCTATACCATTGAAATCCCCTACTCCCAAGTAGCCCAAAACCACACTCCTTAAAAAAAAAAAAAAGCCGAAATTTTGATTTTGCCGTATCTCGGTCAATATTTGTATCTCCGAAAAAGAATTTACCCAAATACATGTACTTTCTACAAACACTTGTTTTAATGACCTACTTTTCGGGTCACCGCGACCTAGATTTCCTGTAAAAATAGGGTCATAATGTCACTTTTGGATTTTTAGCATCACTTGAAAACTTGCAATCCGATCCGGTCAAACAAACGGTATATAGAAACCTTGGTGCCCTCACCACATTTTGTCTATTGAAACATATGGATTCCAAGACGAAAGTCAAGGTAATATGGCCATTTTTCGATAATTTTGTCGATTTTTGAAATTACGAATTTTGTACGCACGGAATCTCAGAAACCGTAAAGCCCGCTGGGATGTCCTTGCACTACGGGGTGTGATTTATACTGAAGTTATGCCTCTGGTATTTGGTTAGTTACCTTGACCTACTCTTCTCCAATCGGGCGGCCACGTTGAAAAAAAAAATCATGTGGGTTTTTTTTGTTTTGTTTTTATTTCTTTTTGCATAACTGGAAAAGTTACCAAGCGATTTGAATGATTTTGAGCTTTATGGAAAGCTGGCGTCGGGGCACACAAAAACCTACCTGGGACATAATCCCGTAAATTTGAAGGTCAAAGTCAAGAAAAAAACCCCGCGTTTTTACGAAAAAAAATGTACATACGGAATTTCAGAGACGGCTTGGGCCTGCAAGTCGTCATTCTAGCATGATTATACTTGTACGGAAGTTTTACACCCGATACGTGATCTGTCACCTTTACCTATATATTCAAGATGAAGATCTTTTCCAGTTTTATTCTTTGTCAATAATTGAAAGGCAATAATTCTGACTTGCCAATGATCTTTGGAACACGGTTGGCCAACGTTGAAACCCCTTTTAAAACCCTTTTAGATGACGTACTCAATCTTTGACCTTGACCTAGTTTTCTGGACACCATGACCTACGTATGGAAAACTGATATTGTGGAAATAAAGAATACTTAGTAAAGGCAGATGGAAATTTATTCTTGTTAGCAATTTACGAAGCACTAAATGAATGTGAATATGACTTTGGTATTTGTTGACTTGAGCGGCTAGAACACTTTGTGACTTTCATGTAGAAATATGCAATTACTTTATTTGTTTTTCATGCAAGACTATCAAAAGCATATATTTTCTTAAAGAATATATTTGTCTAAATTTAGATTCATTATTTAATTGAAAATATTTGTCTAAATTTAGATTCACTATTAAATTCCAGATTTAACCATATCAATTATTTCAATTGAATTGTAATTAAAATTTGCAAAATTTACATAAAATAAAAAATAACATGTAAAAAAATTAACACACAAGTTAGTTTGTAATATCAAATTTAAGCTAGCACCTGTGTCTAAAAAAACGTATCTCAGATATTTTTAAAAGGGCTTTGGCAATTTTTATATATATCATTGAAATTTTGCTGAAATTAAAAAAAATTGAATAATATTGAAAAAGCTTTAAAATCTGAACTAAAGCCTTCATAAAAAATTTGATATACGGTTTTGAGCCAACAATGTGCTCTGTCTATTTTGATCAAGACCAAATGTTTATTTGGAAATGTGTTCGAGCTATATCTTTGCAAAATATGAAAAATTTAATTGTAATTTAAAAACTAATTAAGATGTAATGACTGAACAGTTACAAAAGATCTGTTGCTGGTTTTACATTTATCAAGATGTCTTCTTTCATAAAACATATAGTTTTTATGGGTTCAAATGAAAATTGTAGAATACACAATGTAATATTCAACAAAAACTAGCATTTTCTAATGTTATTGTTCTAAAGTGTTCTAGCCCCTTAATTTTGTCTAAAACACACTAATTTTGTGTGAAAGGGGTATCTAGCCCTGTCTGTGGAAGTGATATGCCTGTGTCCTCCGCGAATGACGCGCCTGGGCCCCGTGTTTTGTGGCGGGAAATTAACATGCATGTCTCGTGTATACACAATTTAGTGCTTGCAGCTATGGACGTAGGCAAGATTGTAAATTTCGACTTCTTGAATTTCGTATATTTGATAGGGCTCGGAATGAAGGACTACTAGAGAAAGCAAACACTGCGGGTATAAAAGAAAATATTTTAAATTGGTTCCAAAGTTACTTGATAAGAGCACACCTAAGGCATCTTTGAAAAAAAGCCAAGGCAATTTTGCCTGTGTCCTATGTCAATATATGCAGTAAGTAAAGTGAACAAGTCAAGGAGTGATTTTCTTCCTATGTACCTCAAATGAGGCATGAGAACTGCAAACACATCAAGATCAGGTTGCCGGTAATGGCATAACTTTAGAGTTTAAAGCCATACACGGGCTAAACCTTTAGGGGTCATCATACAATGACGATGAAGAAACTAACAAATACCCAGTTTTTGAACATATGTCATAAAAGTCCCTTCACGGGCCGTCATCACACAAAATTAAATCAAAACCTGGTTGTTGACCATGTATCTTAAAAGCCCAACACAGGCGAGCATACATCTGTGCTCGTCGCTTTTTCACCAGTTATATTGTTTGGACAGTAAAATAGGTCTAACTAATATGCATCTGCCACAAGATATGTCTCCCAAAGATTTCACTTGCCCACCCTCCCACCCCCACCTGTTGGAGACCTCTGTTACACCTGGTATCGCAGACAGAAAAGTATTCGTCCTGCGACGAAGCACCCGCCACCTACACCTTTTTTTTTTTCCTAATTAACCACTTGGATTCAAAAATTATTTTCACATTCACGCAGTTCTTTTATTAGTTTCTAAACAGTAAAGACAAAATTATACTTTGATATAACAATAATATTTGTTTTTCCGGCATTGGGATCATTTGCGCCCGCGGTATTCGATTTGCGACCCAACAGTGCCTATTGACGCCCAACGCAAAGCGGAGGGTGCAAATGACCAATGAAGGGCCGCAAATCGAATTAGCCTTAGAAAACACTTTTGTGGACATGAAAGGGTACAAGCATAAAAAATACATAGAATTGATCAGCAATTCCTCTGGATTCAGAAAAGCTATGTTGCCACTCTGGGAAATGATTTAAAGTGATTCTGTGGATGATTTTATATGGTAACCTTTTTTGCGAAAAAAAGAGAAAAAAATATGTTGACAAAAATTTAGAAATTATGATAACAAAAACCCATTGTAAAAATCCTTCAACAATGAGATTTTTTTATGTTTTTTAGAAAACGTAGGTGTCTTTGACTCGCAACTACTATTTGTGTCGCATGACTTACATGTCTATGGCCTAATTTGCATAAATCAAATATAGCCGCCACCAAATCATTTCTTGGGCCTTTTTGTGTATTTCATCATTGTATAAATGACCATTTTAGGTATTCAACACTTCCTGATGTTCAATTCCAATGTGCCAAGCACAATTCTATATTATTCAGAGAATAAACTGTCATTGAATGTTTCAAATATAGTATGTAATCACGTAATTGTCCCTGCAAACCATCAAAAATCATGTTTGAAGATTAGTGAAACTTGCTACCCAGAACAGAATTTTTTGCGTCCTGACCCCAATCTTTGCACCTCCATGCAGGTATTATGTTTCATAAATGCAATTTTTGGGTATTCAGCAGTGCTATCAGTCAAACTTTCTGTACTTTCAAATGCTTAGCAAAATGCTAATCAACCAGAAAACACTCTAATCACTCCTAAAAAGATAGTGAAGCACTGTGCCTATAGCATGTCTGCAGCTAGCATTTTATAGCCATTCTGCCATGTTCAGAATAACTAATACTTCATCACAAGTTGTTTAGCAAGATGCTAATCAAGAAGAAAATTAAGGTACACACTACAACTGTAATATGCAGACACAGATGACACATCAAACTGTTCAATGTTTTGGCAAACTAATCACTATCTGGATCAACATTTTTGGGGTTGAGACACCAGTCTCGACCACTGGAGGCTCCAGCTCACCTTAACTTGCTTCTGTTGCACTTGCATTGGGCTCTTTGGCATCTACGACCGGTCTGTGTGCATCCACAAGTAGTTACAGCTACACATTCAGCTGAGAGCTCTTCCTTTGTCATAAGAAGGGGAAGCAACTTTTTGTCTACCATGTACCACCCAGAGGTCAGAGGACTTGGCAATTTTGGGTTTGCGGCCATAGCATTTTTTCCAAATCAGTGCCTGGTAAGGAGCATGTTTTATGTGCAAGTGAAGTGCATCTTCTGGTGGGGGTAAGTTTTCTAGCCTAGGTTTGTTCTTACGGAACTGACTGCAACGCAGAGTCTGGCTTGACTTGGTGCCATTTGTTGGTTCATATAGCTTGCATACAAATTCCTCTCTTGCAACAGAGTCTGTTACCCTAACTGGTGTTCCACCTCTAGATGATAAAGCAACTGTGGTGCTTCAATGAACACCTTCCAGTCATCCTTTTTATATATACCTGCAAACTGACTGACAGTATCACACCCAGTGATTGCATTAAATCCTAATATTCTGTGCCTGATTTCATCACTACATTCAATATTATGTACAGCAATATACCGACGAAAGTTTGCTGTACCAAATTTCACCTATAGTTCATTGCTCAGCTGGGGACAGAAAGCATCCAGGAGCACAAGCACATCTGTGGCACTACTTGAGATAAGGATTCTGTCAAACCCAGCCGACTTGGCATCAGCGGCATGGAGTAGCATACGGGTATCAGCCTCCTGTTGCTCTGAACACAAATGCTCAACATTTGGTCTGGCAGATGAAAGGGCAGACCCATTCTTGCCCCCACTGACTACCAACTCCTTACCACCTCCAGGAGCAGTTTTTAATAATTCGGACGTTAGAAATTCAGCCAGATATGCTTTATTTTCATTCAAGCTAATGAATGTGTTCCACTGCTGAGGCAACTTTACAGTCCTACCACTGATCTCCTTCCTAATTCCTCTTGATTTTCCAGTGCGCCCTTTTCTAGTTGCACCTTTGATTAAGTGCTCATGGTAGCAATCAAATACAACATCCACCCTAGTACATGGCTCACGGAAATCTGATTTGATGTTCATTGCAAAGCAATCAGCCGGGTCGCCAAATGTCAGTGCACCAACAGGCTTACCCTTAGCCTGGACAACAGCCATTCCTTCTATGATAATGCATGTTGGTGTTTGAGATTAGGGTAGGTCTTTTAGTGATACATCAAAACCTGCCTCTAAAATAGACAACAATTGGGCTTTGTTGGCTGGCCTCAGGTTGCCATCTGTTCTTACCAAAGAGAGAGGAACTTTGCTAAGTTCTTGTGCCAAGAGATTGTCTACATTAATTTCTCTTCCAGACTCCATACTGACAATAATGCGTCAGAAGAGATCACGATCTGCCTGGATGACTGCAGTTTTTTGCTTTTGTTTGTCAGTTGTAACTTCAACAGAGAACATGGATGCCATGGTTTTTAAATTCTGTATAGATATGGTTGCATGCAAGCTGATGGATTTTTCTATCAGTTGGTCTGTTACAAATTGGTCTACAATGTTCTTGCCACGCATTTCTGCTGTTTTTAAGTCATGAACAATACTTTCTTCTGCTATATCACCAGTTGTGAGAGCCACTAATTCTGGGGATTGCCAGTGGAAGACATGAAATGGTTGGAACTAGCAGACTAGTTTTGTGACATCATCAGCATGTCGACTTCTTGCATGCCCACAATCTTTGTGCAAGCCAATCTCTTCCTCATCTTCACTGAGGCCAAGCATATCCCTGGTATCCATAGCTAAGCAGGTTCGTTCTACATATGTAAGACTCCAGCGATTATGTACTGTGTCTGAACGTGTAATGCCAATCAAACCTCCACCTGTTTTACTCACTTTGTTGAAATGCTCAAGTCCTTGGTCATCTGAAACTTGGTTGAAAGTCCTCTTCGATTCTTTGACCACAAAGTCGCCTGACTGAAAGCCTTCACACACATCAGGTGCTACATATTGTAATTGCTTCATATCAGCTAGAAAGACTGACCCCCAGCAAAGATAATTGTAATGGTCATATGCTGCCATCCAAGGTAGAACTTCAGCAAATGAGGACAGGTACAGTGACTAGTTGCAATCCCGCAATGCTCTTGTAAAGCGAAGCAATATTGACACTAGATGCATGTACTCCCTCCAGAAATTAAAACTGGCATTATCCTTGTGGGACTCGTCAAACCCATCCAATAGACTACCCAGTTGTTGCAATTTGGGGCCTTATATGTGAGTTTGTGTGCACGCACAACCCTGTTGCACAGGGAGCCCTGAAGGATATTGTCAGCTGTATTTTCTCCATATATTCCACTTTCTACCCAAATGTCTCTTAAACCATAATCAGCCATGTATTTGCCCATCACCTTGGAGAAATTCATTTGAACATGAAAGCCTCCCAACATGACAACCAAGTTTCTACATTCTTCTGCCTTAAACCAGTGCAACATTTTTGCTTTGCAGTACAGGTGCTCGTCAAAAGTGATAACTGTGAAAATCTGATTCCAAACAGCAGTCATTTTTGACACCTCTGAATGACAGTCCAGAGGGTATCAAAGTCATGTGCAGGTGCATTTATGATTGGCATTGGACCAATGGCTGTTAAAGCAGGATTGGCATTGGGCAACTGTTCATTAAAACCTGTCCAGGCAGGAACATGCTTATCATCAGGTTCCTGAAGCCTTGCTAAAATCCAAGCCATGTCTTTAGCTTTTGCCTCACATGTGACTGCAGCATCAGGTCTGTACCAGATCTTTTGTACAGGTTCTGGGAATGTGGGTTCAGCTTTATTTGCACCAATAGGAGATGGCATAATGGCTTGAAAATCATCAAGGACAGACACAGACTTTTGCTGATCCAGGATCAACATTTAGCTCTCGTGTCACATCTATGAAAACGCTTCTCCTGAAGCCAACTGTTTGTGATGCATGAATAGTGCCTCTCCCATCAAGGGTTTCCTCAATGATGTCAATGTTATCATTTGCATACCTAACATAACCAGAATATTGAGCATGAACGAAATTATGAGGAATCACTGTGTTTCCTTGTTCCCTGTATCGTGTCAGCAGTGAATTTGCAAGTGCTGTATCAGCACGAATCACAGACTCATAACTAAACAGTGCCCTGCTGCATGCAAAAGCTGCATTAACTCTTTAGACCTTGTGGCCTGAAGAATAGTGAGGCCAAGTCCCAGGTGTTTTGGTGTCTGTTTCTTGACTGCAGATGCTAAAAATACAATATCCTGAGCAATACTAAGCAGTTTGGTATCTATACCATCTGATTCACTGTCTTGTTTTTTCACTACCATAACAGAGCAAATGAAGAAGCAGATACAAACTGTCAGGAACCACTTTCTGTGCACTGTCTTTGTTGATGTCTCCAATAACCCTGTGCCCAGGTGATGCTTGAATGTCTGCTCTTACCTTTATGGAGACACGGTACAACCAACCAAGTAACTCAAGATCAACATTTGTGCATTCTTGTGAAGTTTTTTTCTTAGGAGGCAGCAGTGCCCTCGTTTTTTACCTCAGCTGACTTGTCAGTCAGCTGAGGTTTTTTGAGGGTCCGTCGTCCGTCGGTCGTCCGTCCGTCTTCCACAATTCACATTTTCGACTTCTTCTCAAAAACTGTCTGCCAGATTCACTTCAAACTTGGTGGAGATGTGCCTTGGGTGGGTCTCTACCAAGTTTGTTCAAATGGTCACGGTCCAGTAATTTTTGGATTTTTAATGAATTTTTTTTGTTCTTTTTTGGGTAAATCTTAAAAAATCTTCTTCTCCGAAACCGCTCACCCAATAGCTTTGATATCACACAGGAACACTCCCTGGGACTCCTAGTTCTTAATTTGTTCACCAGGTGGCGCTGCAATTTTTTTCCCAATTTTTTATGAATTTTTGTGTGGTATAGCTATTTTCGACTTCTTCTCCAGAACCGTATCTCAGATTAAGCTGAAACATGGTGGATATGTTCCTTGTAGAAGGGTCAAACAAAGTTGTTCACTATGTGGGAATGCTGCAGATTCCTGATTTTTAACGATTTTTTCAATTCGGGTACTTGTCGGTCAATGCAGCTTTCCTATTGATTACTATGGAAGTCAATGGGCATTCTAATGCTAATTCACATTTTCGACTTCTTCTCCAAAACTGTCATCCAGATTAACTTCAAACTTGGTGGCAATGTACCTTGGGTGGGTTTCTACCATTTTTGTTCAAATGTTTATGCTCCAGTGATTTTTGGATTTTTAATGAATTTTTTGGTCTTTTTTTTGGACAAATCTTAAAAGATCTTGTAAGTCAGTGGGCATTCTAATGCTAATTCACAGGACAACTGACTCGAAATTTACTGTTTACTTGATAACTTGAGATCTGTTTTGAGTTAGCTACACATGTTAATTATTGTGTATGAAGGTCATGCTGAGACAGTACATGAATGACCTTGACCTCGTTTGTGGGGTCACAGTGCAACATACATGAATTTTACTCTTCATTATTACTTGAAAACTACTTGAACTTTGATGTTGCACATGTAAGTGTTCTTCTATAAAGTTCAGACTTACTCAGAACATGGGTGTCCTTGATCCTTTCCCAAGTTCATAGAGCTGCAAGTGTGATGAATGTCAAGATCAGCTGAGGCATGGGCTGTTCACACAGCCCTCTTGTATCAAAAATATCATCACAAGCATCTTTCAGGCTCTGAATTGCAACTCCAGTTGATACAGCTTGGAAAACTAGAAGAAACTCCTTTCGATTTAGGGGTTGTACAAAGTTTGCATTTTCACCTAATAGCTTCTTAACTTTCTCCCGAAAATGGCGCCTTTCATGCACCCCTACAAATGTGTCAAAGTCACTTTTAAGCAGATCATTGTATCATTCCCATACTGTTGTCAACGAATACACATCTCTTCGAGACAGACCCTTTGTGATCTCTTCAGTCACTTTCTTCAAACACAAGTCAAAGGGACTGACATTGTCTGGCTCACTACCAATACTTTTCTGGGTTTTTTCCCACAAAACTTGTGTAGCATTTCAGGTGGTATTTTGCTTCTGATGCAATAAGGTCATAAACACCTGCCAATTGCACTCTGAGAAGGGCATCTTTTTGAGCCAGTTGCAGTATTTTCCCAGACGTTTCAAGTGTAGCTATATTTCTCATTTGTTTGCCAGAAAGCACTTCTTGACAAAAGATGCATTTGTCCCAGAATGTTTTAGTGACAGTGCATGATCTCTTTAAGGAACCAAGAGGTGAATGTCTTCTGATACAGCTGATGGAGGTGTTGACTATCCTGCACATAATGAACCAATTGCACTTTTCTCAAAGCGACTCCGAAGTCGTTTAATGTGAGTTGCTTGTGTAAACTTTGAATAGCATGATCTGTGCCACTTGATCAACGAGCTACTCTCTTCAATATTTATAACGTGACTGTTACTTATGAAAGTTGAAATGTTATTGCCTCTGCAATTTTACTTTAAATAACTTGAATTTTGACATGGGTGCACTCACACTCAGACACACACACACACAAACACACACACACACACACACACACACATATATATATATATATATACATATAATATTGCATATTTGCTTTGCTTTTAGAGGCATGTAAAACTTTTTTTTTAATTGAAACCAACCAAAACCTGAAATATAAAAAAATGTGTAGAAGAGAGTGTTTTTTTCCTTTCTTTACAGTGTTGCTTCTTATAATTTTATGTACATAAGGAAGTCACAATGTGCACTTTTATTCTTCAAAATTAAACACAGAACATCGCTGGATAACAGCATCCAGATTGAAGCAAATAAAAGGCTTGAAATTTTCAGTAAACTAACCCAGCCTTTTATCAAGGGCCTATTATTAGAGTTTGAATTCTGGTAATTTTTGGCTGGAAGTCGGGGTCTGATATCACCTTATATAATCTTACGTAACTCCAATACTAATCATCCGCCAAAGTGGCAACATAACTTTTCTGATTCGCAAGAATTTTCTCTTTAAAATGAGGTATGTTGCCAGCTTGTACTTCAAAGCGTCCACAAAAGTTACATTTTGAGCCAAAGCCCCCTGGCTAAATACCCAGGGCCAGACAATGATCCCAATGACACAACAACCAACATGATTACTATTTTTATTCATTTGTAGTATTTTCAAGACCAATTATTAGTTATTAGGTTAAAATAAGCTGATTCTGGTCGCTTCATGTCATTTGCGGCCCTCAAAATGGATGCAAATGTCGCATACGGCCTTCAAATTTCATTTGCAGCCCGCAACTTCGCCAATTTATGCCCTTTGTTATATTGTTAATGTGTAGGTAATATCCTATAAATGAATAATAATTCTGGTTTAATTCCCACCAGTTGCGGGCCAAGGGATGCACGGTGGCGCTTTATCTTTGTTTCAACTGCTGCTTAAGTAGGCACATGATTAGAGATGCAGCCTGGGCTGTTTAAAGCTTAAGCAGCAACCCAAGTAATACGTGCCAGTAGACAGATCCCCGGGGGCAGCTCCTTTGAACCAAGGAGCCAGCACCTGTTGTTAGATCCTTGTTTTAACGTTAACATGGTTGTCTGGACTGTTCTGTGCGTGCATTGAACGAAGAACTGATGGATTCCCACAAAGCGAGAAATTGTACCACATACCCTCCCTTTTTTTTAGTCTTCATAATGTATCTTAGTTGTGTTTTAAAATCTTTCTTAACCTTGTTTTTAAAATACAGTAAATAATAAATGTTTTAATGTATGACATATTTAGATATATCTATATAAGGCAAACAAAACAAAAGCACAGTTTTAAAATTAAACATTTTATTTTAACATTTAACTTTTACATCAGTTCCATGTGTTCAGAGTTTAAGCTACGCAAGCAGCAGGGAGTTCTACACATCATTATTTAATTCAAACTCGTATATTTCTGGTTCTGTACATCTACGATCCATTGCTGTCATAACTTTCCTCGATAAGATGTTCCAAATTCACTATTTACCTGCTAATACAATTTAGGACTCAGTCCTACAATTTAGCTTTCTGTCCCCTTTGCTACTAGCCATTTTCAGGGCGATGTTTGAAAGTTGTTAGCAACCATTTTGAGAGAGATTTCTTATCTGTGATTCGGTATACAGGAAAAATGCACATGTGTTTGAACAAGCCTCATTTTGATCCTATTCTTCCTAAAATATCACACCCATTGCTCTCATATTACACACGAATGATAACCAAGGATGTATTTACACCTGATGGTAATAATACTACTAATATATATATGTATGTGTGTGTGTGTGTGTGTGTGTGCATGTTTTAGTTTTTCATGTCTGAGCTCAATAAGGTGAATCCAATTGAAGCCAGTATGGTTTCTTTTCCTTCTTAACAATCTGTGTTCTACTTCACTTTGTTTCTTTGCTTTTCTCTCACGAATAGTTGCAGCTCACCTTGAGCATTTTTAAACATATGAAGCATGTTTATGAGCTTTTACCCATCAACAGCGCATATTTACAGTGCGCTCTTGTACTTAGACCCAGCTTGAGGGAACTCCTAATTTAATTATAATGTTTTATGCTACTAAGCAAGAGTAAACTTCAATGTTTTTATAAAACACCATGTTTGCCTCTCCCTACACGGAGTTTAAAAATCTTAGCATGAAAAGTAGGTCAGGGACCTAAATCTTAATGCAACGAAACCTGGGCCTACACATTATCCAGCGTAGCTTTATCCAGTAATTAAAGCTGTATCAAGCAGAAAAACTTGAAAATACAGACAGGGTGATAGCCGTACCAATATCACCACAGTGCAAAGGTCACTGAGAACTACTCCCTGCCCCCCCCCCCCATATATGCACCATGCTGCTATTTCAATCTTGCGTAGCTCCCAATGTGATGTATTTTTCCTTTGAAATAAATGAATATCAATAAAATTACACAGAGTGTTTATTGTAGAATACAAAAGGATGTATGCCAAACGCTCAACTACAGTAGGCCTATGTTTTGGTTTGGAAAGCTTGTAACAAGCGCTTCATCAGATCCATGGGTTTTATTAAAGTACAAAAGAAAAAACTTCAATTTTGAATACACGTACGAAATAAAACAGATGAAGAAGGTATTATAAGTGATTGTATCACTCCTTGAAACATTATTTTATTGTTTTCATTACAAAACACAATAACAATTGTATTTCCCTAGTATTATCCATACCTGAATACATGGACGTGCCTTCAAATGATTATCCCGACAAGTCGAAGGCCTAACGGGAGGTAGGCCTATATTCATTACAACCATGTGAGCCTTCAACAGTGTTTACGCTTGCGGCTTGCGTAATAGGCCTATTGAAACTTTGATTACAGTTTGCATTCTATAGGCATCAATCAATCAAAAGTCTAGAGTTTCATCAAAAATATGATTAAATATAACAATTTATTACTTTGTTTTTTAGCTTTATCAGTTGTCCGTAAACACAAGTAACCCAGACCTTACAAGATGCTTCCAAACTACAATTCTCACTTGGGTGCCATGTGGACTTTTTCTGATATGGTCCCCTTTACATATTCTCCACCTGAGCCGCCGGACCACGGTGCACAATAAATGGTCAGACAAGAGCCGACTTAACGCTATCAAACTTGTAAGTATAAAATAAAACATTATATTCTATGTTTGATGGTGAATCTTAATTTTCTAGAGTGAAAGTCAAAAGTAGTAAGTAAGTAATTCTTTTATTGACTGTAAAAATCATGATTGACCTATTTGTCACAATAAAGATGCTGTAAATAATGGTCCTTATTCCAGAGCAGGTTTCAAGTGAAACTACACTACGTGAGTTACATATTTGCACCAGAGATACAGTATGCACCAGCAAGATATTTTACATGAAGGAGAGTACAAGGCTGCATGCACATTAATAAAACTTGAGAGGCACCATTTCGGTGGTATGTACCAAAGTACAGCTATATACACCATCAGAAGGGTATTATACAAGTAAATGCATCTGTCTGTGCAACTCCTTCTTAGTGTGTCCGATTTGCAGAGTCAAAACATTTAAACAAGAATTTTCCCAAAGAAAGCAATATACTGGGGTTCTTTGGTAGACAAAAGACTAATAAATTTATCATCCAGTAGTAGTAGCTGACTGTGCCATTCTGTGGATCACTAACCTAAACATTTTTCACAACTGAATTGTGGCGCACCTGCATAAAGGACGTGGTGGATTAATCATATTTAAACAAAATCAATCTGTTGTGAAAGCTCCCCCCCCCCCTTTTATTAATATTGTATTGCAATTTATATACTACACCATACTGTAGATGCTATGACATTGAAGGTTATTTAGTTTATGTACAGTAAAGCTTAAGTACAGTAAATATTCACGAGGGTTGCTTGATTATACGTCACACGTGACGTGGAATAATTGCGACAAACGGAAACAAACACGACACACAAGGCCGGAACTGCAAGAGGCATAGGGCATATTTTTTGCGACGAATACCGGTATAGAATAAACAAAATCTTGCATGGATGGAGAGTGAGATACTACATTTTCTCACTCGAGATCGTTGTTGATGTGGAATCTCACTAGTGACCTGCGGCCAGTCGTACTTTTTTTAACCAACAATGATCCTCATGAGATAAAAATAATAAGTCACTCTCAGCCATAAAAGATTCTCTATATTTATAACATGACATGACATAACAGGGTATTAGAATCTCTCAATTGTTCATTGAAATATTAAACCTGCACATTTGTAATGCCAGTTCCTGCAGTAAATTCTATTTTGCCTTGACTAGGCCGAAGTTTCAGTGTCCATCTGATACATATGTGCTAGGTAATTAAATATATTCTTCTCTGCTATATTGTACATTTACATTTGGTTAAGAATTCTTCTGTACAAAGCATTACACTGAATTTTTCATTCATTATGCTATGAATACGCAACCCATCCACATGTATTTGTTTACACATGCTACCACACATTAACGTGCCAGTCCAACCAATAACCATTGTCCCAAGAAATGAAGCTCCTCCCATAGGTATTTCCGGAAATAAACATGTACCACGTGGAACGACCATTTTCTTGTAATTCTATGCATATGATTTTTGTATAGGCCAAGTTGAAATCTTCAAACAATAAACTCTTCTTAAACAGACTTATTTATTCTTTAGTTTACTTACCTACGTAATTATCCATTTTGATGCTGTAGAACGAGTTTTCAATTGTATCACGATGTGGCTTCATTTGAGAAGACATTGGACTCTTTTCGTCTGAAAACAGCTCCGCTTAAACTTAAAAATTTGTTTAATTGGGAACAAGAATTATGCCATTTATGGGTGTGTGGTCTTTCTTTCAGGTGCTTGGAGTGCTTCTGTGCCTCACAGTATTACTACAGTTGATATGGGTATTACGCCAGGAGATCGTTGGCTTAAACCCCCCGCCCTCAGAGCTGGTGGCTTCTTGCCTCATCCTAATTTCGTTGGTAATTAAATGTATACATACGTTCAAACATACATACATACATACATACATACATACATACATACATACATACATACATACATACATACATACATACATACATACATACATACATAATCATGTGATGTAGTCTGGGATAGTATGACGCTTTAATGAAGTTTACCATTAAAGTCACGCGACAATGATAAAGTTCGATTAGCTTCCCCCTCTCTCCTCCGCCAACTCAGGAATGCCTTTATCATATTGGGAAACCTTTTCCAGTGTGATTAGCATTTGACCAAAGGTAAAATCCCGCAGCATGTACCTGAAAACTAACCGATGCTGGAAATATATTTAGCCACTTTGCCACACCTACTGTAATGTTTGATGATTGTTGTCTGAAGTTGATCACATTTTAATTGATCTTTTGCATTTATATTATTCAGGTTTTATCCACACTGTTTATCCACTATGAGTTCAAGAAAGGCGTGGTGTCCTCGGGCATTCTCTTTTTCTTTTGGTTGTTACTCACGCTGTGCAACATTGTCACCTTCCGTTCTTACATTATGGATGCGCAAGAACAGGTAACAGTTCGAGCTCGGAAAACCGGAAATATGTTATATACAATTTTGTCAACCAGCCTGTATCTGACCCTACCCTAGTCAAGATAAAACTGAAATCAAGCAGCATTCCACAATTCTGGCAAGTGTTGTAACTGGCAGCATTTTCAATCTAAACCAAAACAGTAAAATTCAGCATGATACGAGCAGACGACAATTACAGTGCGCTCCAAAAGGTGTTTTGTGGAGTGCCCTGGCAATAAGAAGCAAGGAGAAACCTGTTGTTACAGGGCCATGGGCATTGATTCACATGTATTGTTGCATGCTATCATTCATGACGTTATTTCCTGGCTTTTCAGGGAGAAGTAGAGGATATGTTCGTATTCGTCACATTTTATGTTTATTTCGCCTTCTTGGCATGCCAATTCCTGATCGGCTTTTTCGGTGACTCAGGCGCCTTGCTGAAGAGCTATGGGGCAGATGGAGAAAAGAAACCACTTCTCCAAAATGAAGCAGAAGAAGATGAGTGGGTAAGTCATATGAATATATTTTGTGTTCGAAAAGAGTGGGACTCGAACCTGCAACCTTTGGCACCAGTGCCTAGCTGAAATGAGAAACGCACATATCCACTCGACCAAATCTCCGTTCCTAAAAAAAAGAATGGCTCAATGGAGGTAGTTATGTGCAAGTGCACATACGTGAATATGTAGATTTCTTTATATTTTTCAAAAGCACTGCAACAACTCCAGTCCATCAATACAAACAATTAATAAATCCATGGATCCAGATATCGAACACATTTCGAACCGTCACCAAGACTTGTATCTCTGATATTATTTTTCATAATAATTTCCATACATTTGTTTTACTCATTGGTAACCCTTTTGGCAAACGACATGGAACAACGTTGATCCAACTTTGGTGACCTTGGCCAAAGTTTAATCCATGTGACATCTGGTTACAAGGAAACATATTTTACACTGTGACAGTATTCCTGCTTTTTTAAATATTAGAAATTGAGATCAGCTCATTTTTATTAAATCACTTGGTACATAGTTCAATATTTGGTTTTAATCTATAACAATCCATTTTCTTCCTCGGCATTCAATGAATTTCTACTCATTGTGTTTGTATTTAATTGGTTATAAACTGGTTAAATAAGAGGTTTTACCAGAGATTAGTGTAAATGCGCGATTGTGATAAATCAATAAACAGGTACACCACAGAAAGAAATGGGAAGACAGCATGAGTGATCATACAATCAACTTGGATGAATTCAAATTGTGTTACATCCAGTTTGTGCAAATATCAAAATGCAATTTTATTCAACAGAAAGGAGTCTGTTCTTTACTTAATTAATGTAGTTACAAGAGCATGAGTTTTATATAGGTTTAACTTCCTTATTTCCTAGGGTGTATCATGTATAGGTTGGTGTGACATCCGGTTTGTGGGAATATCGAATAGTAGTTTTGTCCAACAGGAGGAGTCTGTTCTTCACTTAACATTAATGCATAGAATGGGAGTTTCTTTGAATGTTGAACCTCCATAGTGCTCATAGTGTATCAAATATATTTTTGTGGCCTTGATGAAAATGCACATCCCTAGAGTGAACATGGGCTCTTTGAGCCACTTGACACTAGCTGACCCCAAAATCTGGGATTATGATTGGTCGAGAAAGGTCATGTGACCATTCTGACTAGACAGCAAAGAACTGACACTATTTGAAAAAAGAAAAACGTGACTCTTATCTTCGTGTATGAGGGGATCTTCTTTGGCATTTGCAGTATAAAAATGGTGCTTTAAACTGAATACAATGCGATTAGTCATTCATTTAAATTATAATGCATACAGTTACATCGATATCATATATTAAAGACCACATCATCACATGTTACACAGACTATTTTGTTTCTGATGTGAATAAGAGAGTTACTAGTGTTGACTATTACTACTATGACAAGACACAAGTCAGCAAAAGTTGCACAAAAAACTTTTCAAGTCCTTTCCTGGATCACAATTGTATCTATACATGTCACCACAATTGTAGATTTGAAAATAAATTAGGGCATGAGTGTCAATTTTTGATGAGCAACCCTCATTCCACAAGTAGCAGGTACATGGTAGGAGAGAAGGTTGGTTGGTACAGCAGTAGGTAGTTATACCAACGGAGAGCATATTTTTCCATAGAACTGACTTTGGTAATTGGGTTCATGCAATGCTTTAGATTCTGTTCTTAAGCCTTTTCTTTCACATAAATTGAAACTCTACAATCTTGACTTTTGTGTCCATAGGCTGCAACTGTAGCAAAACGTAAGAATGTGGGAATGGCAATAACGGTCTTTTGAATGTTGAATTCATGCACATAATATAAGTCCACTTAAAACAAAGATTTAATTTACATTGCTCAAAAATTTAAGTAAAGTAAGCCCTCAGCAGACATTTAAAATATAAGTATGAATAAGGCTATATCACAAACCTAAGAATTCAAGGAATGACGGGCATTTCTCCCTCCTTTAAACTGTTAAAGTGTCCTAATTAGTATATTTTACTATTTTACAACGTTTGTCTGTCGTCCATTGAAAGCACCTATAGCACAAACCCATGAATGAAAGTTTGAAAGGTATCTCTACTTTTAAAAGTTTTAAAGATATTAAAATTTAAACTTTTCCAGTGCCCCTAATTAGCATAAGTTAAAACTCTACAGCTGTTGTTTGTGATCCTTTGGATATTCCTAAAACACAACCCATGAATTAAAGTTCCTTTAATACCTTTTGAATTTAATAGCTTTGAAGATAGTCAATACTAAGACCTTACAAGTGCCCCAAATATGCATAAATCAAATTCTTCAACTCTTGGCTGTGGTTTATTGTATGTGGCACAACCCTGTAAACTGAAGTGGAATTGTACCTCCACTTTGACTGGATTTGAAGATATTCAACATTTTAAACTTTTCAAGTGCCACTGCTTTGCATTAGTTAAAGTTCTTCAACTAAATTTCATTTTTAGTCATGTCGAAAACATTTTGTTGCAAGTAGTGTCGTCAGTCTGACTTTAACCTATGTATAACACTTTCATTACAGATACCTACCCCACAAGCCAAGGCTGGTGTCCTGTCCAGGGTCACATACGTTTGGATACTTGGGTAGAGAAGATTATTCTTGGACCAAAGTATATTCATATAAAGCAACTACTATAAATTTCACTGATTAATATCGCTGGTATTCTTGATGACATTAATTTTGAAGTAAGTGTAGTTTGAAAATGTCCGCAGTTGTGTCACGTATGATTATTTTCATTACACAGTCCAGCAAGACAGTTTTAAATGGCATTTTCAAGACATGAGCTTTTTACACAATCTCTATCAGTCATGAGTTAAACATTGAGATGTGATGCTTTTCTATTTTGAACATTCCATCGGTGTTTTACTTTATGTTTCAGAACTATAGTCAAGGGCTACAAGAAAGCGTTACGATTCTCAGACCTCTGTGATCTAATGTACTACGATAAAAGCAAAAATCTTGTGCCAAAATTTGAAAAGGCCATCGGTGAGAAAGTATTCGATGGAAGCCAGTAAGTTGAGGCAGTAATGTCCCACTCCAACCTGATTTAGTCAAGCCCTCAAATTACTGTGGTTGCCAGCAATGATAACGTAACAAATACAGATATTGAAAGCCTTCGGGCCATTTCCTCATGTTCAGAATTGAAAGAAAGGAAATAAAGATACCAAATGTGCAAACATACAGCTGTGTGGTGCACGTCCGACAGTTTTGGCACACCTGCCTGACTTATGCTTGATTGAATAAAACAAAGAGAAAGGCCCACATTTTTCCTCCCACATTGCAAAAGCGTTCAGTCTAGATTCGATTGGGACCCAACTCCGTAAAAGTGCAAGGGTCCCAAATGCTAAACCCCTGTTTGTTAGTTTGAGATAGTCTAAAGAATATGACGTTTTCCAATGGGCATGGAAGAACGGATATGGTACCCTTAACGACAGAGAGAATTCAAAGTAACTTCAGGAACAAATATAATTCTGCCTGCATTCCCAAGCAGAGATACAGCTGTATGTCCACTACTTTAGAATATTATCCTATAACAGAAGCCACAGCAGGAAGGAATGACATTATTTCTTTATTTTTGGGCATAACCCGACACTGTTGATCGTGTGTGGCACAAATGCATCTGAAATAAACTTGAACAATTTGGATTATTTGTGAAGCCCACGAATATCGTGAATGTTATTTGGAAAATAAAAGACGAGTAATAATAAATGGGTATCGTCAAACCAGTCAAACCTTGGTACAGAGTTCCCAAGGGCTCTTATTTAGAACATCCCCATATCATTGTTATCTGCTTAACCTACATGCCTTTAATAATACAATCCATCGTTGGGATGTTCTATATAAATACTGGCAAATTGTATGTGACCTCGCATTTTAGAAACAAATGATAAAAGTGATTAAAATGCCGAAACGTGTTCTGTGTTTTCAGGACATCAAAGACAAAGCACCAGTTAATGGTGTATTTGAATGATGTTATTGAATAATGATATATAAGAGAGTTCACAGCCGTGAAACCTGTAATGTCGGATGTGTTTGGTAAAAACTCACTGATAAACTTTAAACTTACCTAAGACGGATACCTTCTGTTTTTCCAATAAGACCTTCATCGTTGCATATTGCAACACTACAAAAGAAGAAATGTGTTGACTCGGACACGGGAGAACACCAAAACAAGAAACCAGAAAGTAAACCTGCAGTGTCGCTGTTGAGGGCTGTCTTGGCTACAAGTGGCTGGCAGCTATTCGGTGCTGCCACTTTACGGGGCATGGCTATAGTATTCACTTTTGTAAATCCGCAGCTGCTCAGGTATTCTATCATGTTCACGTTTGTTTACATGTTGGATAAAATCTGTAAAGGTAACAGGCAATAGAGGCACAAATATTTAAGATTTTTAACCAAAATCTGCAAGTATGACAGCTGAAATGCGTGTAGTTTACATGTCTTGATCGCAGATCTGATATATTTTGACCTATATGGTTTTACAAGCCTAAAACTATAGCTTGAAAGAAACAAAATACAAAGATATATATATATATATATATATATATATATATATATATATATATATACATATATATACATATATATACATATATATACATATATACATGTATATATATATACATACATACATACATATATATATATATATATACATATATATATATATACATATATATATATATATACATGTACATGTATATATATACATATATATATAAATACTGGCAAATTGTATGTGACCTCGCATTTTAGAAACAAATGATAAAAGTGATTAAAATGCCGAAACGTGTTCTGTGTTTTCAGGACATCAAAAACAAAGCACCAGTTAATGGTGTATTTTTTATATATATATATATATATTTCTCACAATTTTGGGATTTTGGAAAATATCACACGGCTGTACATATTAATGACTTGTATAATTTGGAAAATGACTGGACAAGGTGCAATATTTAACAGCCTTTTGTGGCAGGAAACCTGTGTCATTAACAAAAGAAAATCCTTTGAATATTTTCAGATTGATTTCCTCTGACTCTGCCACCACTATAAAAATGAAGTCTGTCTCTGTTGTTGTCGCGACGTCATGAAGAAAATGCCTACCCACAAAGGCGCTGTTACATGCCAATGACAACAACAGAGACAAACTTCATTTTTTATATTTATATTCATATTAACATTAATGCTAGACTAGAGTTAAATTTGCATGACTATTTGTGCGTAAAAGTTTTGATAGCCACTGCGAAGGACCTTAAAAATGTTTATCAGTGGGGGGAGCTATGGGTGTGGCCAGCCGCTTGTTACGTAGCAAAGTAGGCACTGGCACGTGCCGTGCTGTACATGATGTTACCATCGACTGATGAAAACAAAATTTGTCCCTATTCTTTCAATGGTAACAAAAACTCCGAATGTAAATATAAACATTTGGCACTCATATTTGTTGCAAAAAATGGTTTTACACAGGATATTACCTTTTTGCTCATGTATTTTAACAATTTAACATGAGAAAGTTATTTTTAAGTTGGGGGATTAATGAGTTTTCAAGATTCTTGCGATCATGGGTATTATACATTTCTGATGTATATGAATGATATTACAGAAATATAGCACTTTGAGCACACGTCACTCTCATATCGTTGACAATATGCATATCAGATTGCAACAATATTGCAATTTGAACACAAATCATCTCTCGTATCATTCACATCATTCAGTTCATATTGCCACAATAAAGTAAATGTCTTGAGTGTGCGTGATAAGACCGGTAACATATATCTACAACCCATGGTCAGATATATGTATAGCAACACATTTGGAAATCCATCAGTGGTATACAAAACATTAGTATTGTTATACATGTTACATGATCAAGTCTTTATTTCAGTAATTGTTGCTTTCTCTTGAAGGCTTTTAATAGGATTTATCGAAGGGAGCGACCCTTACGTTTGGAAGGGATACATGATATCAGTATTATTGATGTTGTCCAATGTTTTGAGTTCTCTGTGCACTCACGGCTTCCTATTCCTTGCTACAACTGCTGGTATGAGGCTGAGGACTATGATAACATGTGCAATATACAGGAAGGTATATTTCTTTCATACCCATCATTTTAACAAAAAGTTTATTTTTTGTTCTAAATAGCGCCTGTTGGTTGTGAGAAAGCCGAGCTGGATTGTCCGTCATCAATGAATTGTTACATTAATCTATGCTTTGAAGTTACTGATTTGTATAGAGACAGATATTCTTTTCTGACATCCCCTCCTGCTCATGCGTATGCTCAGCAAGTATTGCTTGCTTGGTGTTTTTACCCTTCGGCCTTATGAGGCCGACGGGTATTGTTGTACCCGGCGCCATCCGTCTGTCCGTCCGTCTGTCTGTCCGTCCCGTGGTTTTACCACCATAGCTTCAGAAATTTTTGAGACAGGACTTTCAAATTGCACATGATAGTACACTTCTGTATGGCCCACTTTGTGCGAGCATAGTTGACCTTGACGTAATTTTCAAGGTCACACAATGGTTACGTGCTGAGCAATGTTACCACTCTAACTATTCAAAGCCTGCATCTAGCAATCTAAAGCTTACGAACAAGAAGCTTCATAGAGTGATCTAGAAGCCTATCGAAAATCAAGGTCATAGCTCTATATTTGACCTACTTTTTGAGGTCGAAGGTCAAATGCACAATGGTGGTATTGGTATAAGTAAGGAAGTTTTTAAGTCAGTTACATGAAATTTTATACACACATGTATCATAACCAAAAAATGTGTCATGAATCAAAAGTATGTCACTAGGTCAATTAATTGGGTCACAGTGACCTATTCTTTGTAATTTTGTTTACCCACTATAACTTCAGAAGCTTTTGAGACAGGACTTCCAAATTGCATATGATAGTACACCACTGCAAGCATGATTGACCTTGACCTAATTTTCAAGGTCCCACGTGGGTCACAAGTCTGCTGAGTGACGTGCATCTAGAAATCTAAATCTTAAAACAAAAGAAGCAACACAGGGGATCTAGAAGCCTATTGAAAGTCAAGGTCATACCTCTATATTTGACCTAATGTTTTCTAGGTCAAAGGTCAAGTGTACAATAGTAGTATTTGTGCAGGTAACTAAACCAGATACTATGGGACACTATTCCTATTCACTTGCAGCAAAAGAGATTGAAGGCGGCCGAAGGGTACTGCATTCTTTGAATGGTATTTTTCTAAATTTTGTATTATTATAGAACACAACACACTTAATAATTGTGCTGTACAGTGTAGTAGACATGCGTACATTTGCAAACATCATAGAGTTTCAATGAAAATATTTGAAGTATTGTCATATAATCAATGTAAATAGGCACAGACAGTCTCTGTAGAGAAACCTATTTCGACTTAACTTTTCAGTAATTAACAGGTGACCACAATTTTTTTTTACCGGAAATACAAGTAAGAGTTCTCAAATTAATCATTATTTAACAAAATTCTTTCTTTTTGTTGTTTGTTTTTGACTGACGTCAAATGAGGTAATGTGTAATAGGGGACAGAACATCCATTTTAAACATGTTTCAACAAATGTCCCAAGTTACTTGAAGCCTAACAAAAATATATGTGTGGTTCCAGTTACCTGACTGACTACTGAAAAGGCCCAACCCTATATTTAATAGAATAAAAATAAAACTAGTTTTAACTTCAAGCCGCCCTTTCCTAATAAAAATTGATCGACCCTGGCTGAAAGATTTCATGGAAAAAGTGGCCATGGTGTGCCGTTATTTTGAAGTAAATCAACTCAAACACAGCATTTTATTACAACCTGTCTGGAGGGTTAACTTGGGTCGGGGAAGCAACATAGCTGCATAGCAGCAGTTGCTCGGTGAAACAACATAGCCCTGGTTGTTCGGTGATCGTTATCCTAATATTTCGCTAGGCTCCAGGTGTCTGTTCTTTGAGTAACCAGCTGAGGGCAAGCGGTCGTTAAAGTACGTTGAAAGCATGACATACTATCTTAACTTAAACTGCTCCCTCAGTTGTGTCTGAAGCAGTTATCATCGTAAGTTACAAATCCAAATATGACACGATGCCTGGAGCCGGCACGTGGTGAGCGCAATTTTGAGCATTATGCAATGTGTTGCAGGACAGTCGCACAAAAATACCTTTGATCTGGATATCAAAGTGAATCACGGTCACAGCATATATCATACCATTATTGATGCTCTGGAACATTTGCAAAATATATACTTTTGGTTGCATATATTATAACCCCACCCCCATATTCCCATTACTATCCTCATTTATTACAAACCATTGGCTGCGGAGTGCACAATTTTCAAAATGGCAGCCAAGTCTGCAGGTTATTCCCGATTGGATATTTTGAAGGAAGAAATAGTTTCCAAAATATATGAGTGATTAGTGTTAAGGGAAGGTTAATTTGTCGAATGAAAGAAATGTCAATATATAATGCGACTTTTCCAGAGTTACCATTATCTGAAAATGTAAATACATAGTTAGCAGTTGTTGGCAGCGGTGGGCTCCAAAATAGGGATTTTGTGTCAAACACTGAAGTCGCCCCAGGCTATGAATTAAGTAACACCGCTAGTTGGACCTGCCAGGGCCCCCGTTGAGTGAAAGGTGGAGCTTAAGGGATAAAGTTGCCCTGATAGGGGATACAGGTTCGAAAGTACCGGCGGGTTTTTAAATAACTGGTAATGAGGTATATATTTCTTTCCTTACATGAAAATCAAATTTTGGACTGACGTACATTTAATCCAAGAAATATCTCTTCTGTTGCAAAGCTATAAAGCGTACTGTTACCATGGAGTCTGCACCAAACTAGATTCCAAAATAAGCTTTCATTATTGCATCATCCAAAAGGGCTTCTGTACTATTGTTACAAAAATTACACATCTGAGATTCTGTAAACTTCGATTTGAACAATTTTGCCTTAGTGTATATGATCCTATTTCAAAATTATAACTGGGAATTATGATGTTCCCTACATATTGTAGCTAAGTACACCTAGTTAAAGCAATTGTTCCAATCTTCTTCACTAAAATTAATATTAAGATCTTTATTCCATTTCACTACAAATGCCAGTTGTGATTCTATTTTTTCTTCAACCAATAATCAACAGACAAACTTTGGGACTTTACCTAGATCAATAATATTGGCTTTTCTGTCTACCTCAGTAGTATCTACTCCATCATTTTCAATTACATGGTCCCACTCTCTTGGAACTCTGGATTACATTAAAAATATGTGGTGAAATCTATTTGTATTTGGTATTTTGTGCAAAATTTTCATGAGTTATAAACATCCTGTCTCCCGTAATTACATCTTCTACATACTAAACTCCCTTCTGAAATCATTTTTGATAAAATTATCATTTTGTTTTGGATTTTAATATGGGAATCAAACAATTAACATTGCATTCTGATTTCACAAGAAATCTCTGGTAAATAATACTATAATTTAGTTTTACTTTGAATATTATTAAACATTATCTTACCATCTGAACAATTGACATTACAATCCCATTTATGTTTCATATCATAACCAGAAAGAAAACTTATAACCAAATTTTTCCATGTTGCATTAGAATTTGATATTCTTTTTACCATGTGCATTTTAATGCTAATATTAGTGCCCTAACATCACATATACCTAACCACCACTGTTTTTGCTTGTTTGTTTGTTTTTGTTGTTTGTTTGTTTTTTTATTCTTTGATACAATTCAATATTTTCTCTTAATCTTATCAGGTTCTTGTGCAACATGCAGCTAAACATAAACCCTTTCACCTTTTTTATCAAATCATCAAGGGGGATCTGGGATGACTGATGCAATATAAATCATTTGGGACATGATCAGTGCTTTAACAAAGGTTACACCAAGTTTATGTCATAAATGTCGGTATCACATTTTTTTTGCTCTTATCAAAGGTCACATTAAAGTAATTTTGACCCTTGTACAGAGGAGGTTATTTTGTACCAGGTATCATCTATCTTGTGAAAACCAATTGTTGATCCACTCCGTACTCATGGGTAACTATCAGTCTGTAACTTATTCATTTCTTTTGGCGATATAGGCTCTGCGACTCTCCAGTGCATCACGTAGGACCACCACAGTCGGCGAAATTGTCAATTTGATGTCTGTTGATGCTGTCAGAATTCAGGAATCCTGCACTTTCGTAAACCTGATCTGGACCGTACCTGTACTGATTGCTTTCTCCATCTACTTCTTGTGGGGTACTATTGGTCCCTCTTCTCTGGCAGGCTTTGCTGTTCTTCTGCTCATCGTTCCATCCAATGCTATTTATTTGGCTAACAAAATTCGACAGTTGCAGGTTGATACTTTTTCATGTAACCTCTTTACATTTATGTCGTAGTTTATCAATTATATATATATTTACATCGTAGTACACGTTTAAGGGATAAATTTGTTGAAGGAAAATATCCAGTTGAGCAGATCAGTGTCACATACTGGTCCCTGTACTTTTTCCAGGGCTCCATGAGAAATTCAGAACTTGAAGCAAATTGCATACACCATAATTGCCTAAATTGATTCATCATACAATATCAGTAAATAAACGTGCATCTACATATATATCCAAACTTGTTTGTTTGTTTGTTTATTTATTTATTTTTTTTAATTTTTAATTTTTGGAAGATGGACATCTGTGAGGCCTTGTGTCTTAATTATAGTCAAAAATAATGAAAATGTTTATCTTTCTATTTTCCTTTCACCAAGATATAAAAAGAAAAAAAGTATACTTTTTTTTTTCTCCATGAAGACTTGACTTCTGGCAAAACCTTTTATTTGCTGTAGTCAGATTTAATTGTTTGTCAGGTCAGAATGCGCAGATAAGCTGAACGCAGGGCTGCAACAACCATTCTGTGAATAATCTTGTGTTTTGTACATGGTACAGAAAACTGTCTAGTGCTTCAAAAAACTTTTTTTGTGGTTTATCACTGATTGTTCCTTTTTTTTACTTTTTCAGCAAAACCAAATGCACTGCAAAGATAACAGAATCAAAATGATGAACGAAATATTAAGTGGGATCAAGGTAATGTTCCAGGAATGTTCACATGTAAAAAACACAATTTCCAGCATGTTTAGGTGTGGACCTGCATTTAAGTCATTTTGTTCTCATTTCAGTAGGGAAACTTTCTGTTCTCCTATATTTCCACTGTTAAGATTTACCTATGATAAAGCTGAACAATGCTCAAGAAAAGAAAACAAACACACACACAGACACACACACACACACACACACACACACAAAAACGACCAAGATAAAAGCTCAAACAACTTAAATGACTACTAGGTTACAGTTACAGTCCTTTATTTAAAACGTTAAACCTTTTACAAGTACCAGATATTTTTAAGTTAAGATCCTTAAAATTTTACTATAGATATTTAGAAAATAAAACCCCTGATTACTTTAACAACATATTTGCAGCTACAATACCTTCTCACCGATATTTCACTCGACATAGAAATGACAGCCAGGTTCCTATTCCTTCTAGAAATTCGACAAAACATTGTATTAGGTATTACCTTCCAACCCTCTTAAAAAACACACAACCCTGTATCAAAGATAAATTTTTCACACATTCTTATAATGGTTTTGCAACCTACATAAAGCTTTTCTTCGTGAAGCAATATAAAGACACTTGTACAGTTGCACACTGTTATGTTTGTGGTAATTAAGTGACTTTATATTTACCCTGTATATTTAAGCTTCTAATCTCTGTTCTTAATATTTTTGCCAGTTGTTTGCTAATTATAATTTTACCGAAAGGTGGCCTTGGCGATAGCGGATCATAGAATCCTTAGCCAAGGTCATCCTAATATCATTTAGTTCAATTATGAGTTCTTGGTTATTGCTTAATTACCACTTTGTCACTACAAACGTTGAAATTCATGTAACCCATTTCATATCATATTGAATAAACTGTTCTGAGTTCTGAGTTCTGAGTTCTGGCCATTGCTGCAGCAAATCCAGAGAAACCTACATTTGCAATCTTCAGAAAATGAAAACCAACAAAATAATACCAGCCATATTATTCCAGTTTTGACAATGTTTACACAATATCTAACAATTTTTCTGTTCACCTTTACATGCAGGTGCTCAAATTCTTTGCATGGGAGCCATCATTTCAAGACAAAGTTCTGGGTATAAGAGAATTGGAGCTAAATGCTATAAAAAAGGCTGCTTACATCAACGCTTGCGGTGCTATCAGTTGGTTCCTTGCACCATACATGGTAAATATGTATGAGAGTGAAAAATCATGTTTTCAATATATTTACATTCAATCTAACTTCTAGCAAAACCTGTATAGGAAAGAGACTGGTTTGTTATCAGACCATACCACATCTCTCTCTCTCTCTCTCTCTCTCTCTCTCTCTCTCTCTCTCTCTCTCTCTCCCCCCCCCCCCCCCCCCCCCCGGGTAGAGATGCAAGCCGTACCCTCATGGGTTTCCAGAACTTAACACTTGCACATGCTTGGTAAATCAGTTTCTGGTCGTTTCTCTTAATTCTATGCACTAAATTTCTAAATTTCGTGTTATCCAGCAGAAAAATTAAGGGGAAAATGTAAATTTAAGGATTGAGGGTTGTTTTTGTGTGTGTTATGGCATAATGACGTGGGTGATTGAAGCTGGCATCGTGAGCGTGGCAGCTTTAATCCCCAGTAACACACACAAAACCCTCATTTCTTAAATAAAACATTCATCCCCTATCAAACTTGTTTGTCCCGTCTCTGGGCGAGAAGGGTAACCATCCACCATAATGGAGCATACTGATGGATACACCAGCGATAGTACTGGCATTTCTTGACCTAAAGGATGCCTATCAATATTTCAAATATGACGATGATTTCAAGCTCACTGGGTATCTTAAGACTATGACCGCCCTTCTTCAGAAAAACAAATCTAATCTGTTCTTCTTGCAAGAGAAAAACGTTTGGTCTTCATTGATATAATGGGATATGGATCGCACATATAGGTACTTCCCTATTGAGCCGTTTGGGCAAGAGCAGCTCACAATTAATATGAATGTCTTGCAGCAAGTGCAGGGGATCCTACAAAATTGCATTTGAGAAATGCCTGTCTGTCGAGGCCCACAGATCAAAAGGTATAAATGCAAGTGAATAGAACATTAAACAGTTATTAAATTATGATCTTAAAATTGAAATGTTAAGGTATACTTGTTGAGATATATATTACCGCGATTTATAACAAAAGTATAAATTCAGCCTATCCAACAGGTATTTAAAAGTTTTTATTATCATTTTAACAAATTCCACGGTTTTGTTTACAATAACATCTATGTATGTTGACACAAATTGTTACCTTCTCTAGGTCATGCACCATAGCCAAACTACAATATATGAAAACCTGTCACTACCTTCTCTATAATCTAGCACTGAATTATCACATCACGTCAAGCATATAATCCTGGCCAAAAGAAAAAAAAAATCAAAAAACAAAAAAACAAAACCAAAAAAAACCCCCAAGCACCCCACTGGTTTAACATGGGTTGCTCTAAGTATTAGATCCCCTAAAAAATATGAGTGTCACATTGCCTGTTATATAACATGGACAGACAGTTGAGAGTATGCTGTAGCGGTCACACCAAAAAAAAAAAAAAACAACTCACAAAAAAGTCTTGGAAATGAGATAACAGCCACAAATGTGCGAAAAGTGTGTCGTATTGGGGTGTCTGTGGGCTTTATAATGGGCCACTGGCAAAACAGAGATCAATGTGAGTCCATATAATGACAGAGCGTACGGCTTACAATTCTCTGAGTTCAACAGAGGCAGAATCATTGGCATGTTGGAGGCTGGGCTTTCCTAGTGTGAGGTTTCTCAGGATAATGGGGCGTTCCAAGTCAGCTTTACAGAGGTGATGGGGCCTTTTTAAGAAACGAGAGGATGCAAGAGGATAGCTAGATCTGGAAGACCAAGGCTTTCAGTTGAGAGGGACGTTACCAGTTGCAGACACAGGTTTGTTTCGGCATGGATGTTTTGTGAACAGTGGACCTACAACATTGCAGCATCACCATGCACAATCAGCACAAGACTGGGGTTGTCCAAACTGAGGTCATTCCGCCCTGTCATCCGCGTCATGCAGTATCACCAGCAGCACATCTAAATGATGCCATAACCAGCCCTATTTCCTGACCTGTCAATAAACCCGTGGCCACCCTGGACCAAATTGCACAGCAGCGCACACACCACTGGAACCAAGTTCCCTTGGCCAACATAACTGAACTCACAGCATGGTCATCATACCTTCTCTTGATGTGTGCAACCTTCAAACAAGCAAAAGGGTACTTTTCAGGACCACCACATCCTCCAAAAAAGAGGTGATAAAAGCACAGGTACAATAAAATAAATAAACTTGCCATGCACATCCTCATATTCTTACATACAACCCTTTTTTTTTTTTTTGGTTTAGGCCAGGAGTAGTAAAATTGACGAAAACACATAAAAAATGCTTTCCGATGCACTTCTCAATGGAGTGTGTTGCCAGTAGGTGGCACTGTACAGATATCTTCCCCCTCGTATTCAACTGTTGTGTGGGGAGACATCTGTGGAATAGACACAATCTGCTTCATTCATGATTTTGAGCTTCAAGTACCATGTGTTCCACAACAAATTCTTTCCATGCATTTTACCAGTTACCTTGTTGTTGATTTGACATACAAAGTAGTGTTTATGCAATGCAATCACGTTTTACCTGTAGCGCTGCCATCAGTCAATCTACCTGAAAGGGCTTGACGAAACAGTAGAAAGAAATAAGATTCGTTGTCCATGGCATCACACCAGCCCAAAGGATCCATTGCCCTTTTCATGCGGAAAGCTTTATTATAATCCACAATGCCCCTGGTTCCAAACCGCACTGCTGCCTCCCTCACCATGGTGCAGTAATTTAGCAGTTTGATTAGGGTGCTTCAGAGTTAATGAAAATCAACATGGCATCCGTTCACTCCCCAATGCTGGTAATTTGGCACTTTCTTGCTTGACGGTTTTCTTGGGGCCTACACCAGGATGTGAATGTAACGCTGCACCCACAATTTGGGTAGATAAGCGGGAGGGATTATACCAGAATCATTAGAGGGCAAGATGCAAGCCTGGATCCATTCCTCATCCTCAACTATCACACGATTTTGTGAAATCTCAAAATCTACAAATTAACCTTGCCATATATTACTTTTAATGGACTGTGGAAGCTACATCCCAGCTGGGGCTGACATGTTATCTGTTCCACTCATGTCATTCAAAAGGCCTGGTTGGCGCTTGGATATGTGCCCCAGCTAACTGGTTCAAGTCCATGCCTGTACGTTGTGGACACCCTTGAGGGGCGAAACTACACGCACCTTGCACATCCTCAGCACGCCCAGGAAATCGACCAGATCCTGGAAGCACCACATACCTCAAAGCAGCATCCGTTGTGGGAACCGCCTTGCTAGATCTTTCTTTCTTTCTTTCTTTCTTTCTTTCTTTCTTTCTTTCTTTCTTTCTTTCTTTCTTGTCCCACACTTTTCTCGGGCAATAATAAACATAAAAACTCCAAACTTGGCGTCATTGTACCTCTATACAAGGCGTTTGACCATTTAATACAGAGGAATGAAAATGTTTACAATTATGCAAATAAGGGCATTTGAAATTTTAAAACTTGAATACCTTCAAAACTATTATAGATAGAGATGTCTCCAATTTATACTAGGATGTCGTTGACCATTGCGCATGTAATCAATCTAAAGCAAAAGTTGTAGCAATTTGAATTTTGCTCATTAGCAGTCTTCGAAATTTTCAATCTTGAATATCTTCAACACTATAATAGATAGAAATGTCATTCCAACTTCCACTAGGGGGTTGTTCGCCATTGTGCACCTAATGAATTAAGGAAAAGTTGTAGCAATTTAAATAATGCTAAATAGCACCATTGAAAATTTTAAATTTTGAATAACGTCAAAGCTATAATAGATAGAGATGCCGTTCCAACTTCTACTCCTGTGTTATGGAATAGTTGTGCATTGCTATACCAATATGCTTTGAAGACACACACACTGGTTTGCTGTGCAGCAAATCATCTTTCCTAGTTATGCAATACATTCACACCTTTACACATATATGTAATAGCAAAGCAGCGTTTCTGTCGGTTTACTTTAAAGTAAAATGATTGAAAGGCCACTTTTTATGCCGATGGTGCACTCAAGCAGGTGAAAATGTCATAGACTCTTACTGTAATTTGTGTACACTCGAGAATTTTGGTAAGGGCTGAAAAACTCGTCTGTGCAATCTGAATTGATGCATGTCTAACTCTCTGTCAAATGATAAATATCGTATTTAACGAGAAACAAACCGTGAATATTAGGTAATAGATGTTGCAATTGTATGTAGATTCAGAGTCTTGATGAATAGGGAAGATATCCGTGAAATATGTTATACTTTACCTTGAACCTTATCACTGTTGGGAACAACGTCTTGCTAAGGAATCGTTCTGCTTGTAGGTTTCACTGGCCACCTTTGCTGTATACGTGCTGTCATCCCCAGAAAACATCCTTGACGCAGACAAGGCGTTCGTGTCCTTGTCACTCATTAACGTACTCAACTCGCCATTGTCCCTTCTGGCGATGGGCGTGTCTTATGCGGGGCAGGTAAATGGATAGCTTATACTAGTAACCCCTATGCAATTTTGTCAGAAAGCCTTATTGATCATTTAATGTGTCAAAAGTCATTGATGTTTTAGACTCGCAGCGTTCCTTTGTTGGCCAGCGTGACGTATTCCATGAAGAATCTAATTTCGTGCGCGATCATCATAAAAGTATGATCAAAATGGCAAAAGATAAAAACAAATTTTTCCCGTTACACATTGAGAAAAGAATACGTATATAATTATGCAACATTGTATTAAAATTTGCATTTGCCCTGATTCCTCATTTAGTGATGTTAGAAAATATACACAAGTGAAAGCAATTTTTTTCTGTTCTCTCTATCAAGGCTGCTGTTTCCGTTAAAAGAATAAACAAGTTTCTACGACAAGAGGAGTTGGAAGGTGACGCCGTAGAACGTACATATATTGGTAAGCAGGCGTTTCCTTAACCCTTTTTTGAATGATTTTAAACCTTTTAACGCACAGGTCGATTTTGGCACACAGGCTAAATGGTTGTTTATGAAACTTTTAATAGTAAAATTTCGCCGATAAGCTCTTCAATTTACTTCATTCAAATATTCGATTGTGGAATAAAACAAGCAAACAAAATGAGGGGCTCCTTTGGATAAAAACGTTTCGAAACCTTTCGGCTGGTTGTTACATTTAATGGTCAAGAAACGTTCTATTTTTTAGAAATCGGTAGAGTGTAGCATCAACACAAACATTTTTGTAAAAAAATCATTTTTGGTTTTCTCAGGAGATGCAGTCAGGATAAATGACGGGGTATTCAGCTGGAGTAAATGTGACAGGCCAGTGCTCACCGGGTAAGTTTATCAAGATGCGCTTTCATCTCTTCTTACTCACTTAATGGCAGCTTTTCATCATCTTGACTGCATGTATAGCATTGCCAAAATTTGTGTATGTTTCAAGTTTGATTTGAGCTTTTGACCCTGATCTGTTATGATACAGCATATAGTTATGTCTGGGCATGAACCTGAACATTTGGTTTTTCCAAGAACTCTTTCCTTTCTTTCTTTCTTTCTTTCTTTCTTTCTTTCTTTCTTTCTTTCTTTCTTTCTTTCTTTCTTTCTTTCTTTCTTTCTTTCTTTCTTTCTTTCTTTCTTTCTTTCTTTCTTTCTTTCTTTCTTTCTTCCTCCTCCCTTCATTCCTCCCTCCCTCCGTCCCTCCCTCCCTCCCTCCTTCCTTCCTTCCTTCCTTCCTTCCTTCCTTCCTTCCTTCCTTCCTGACTGACTGACTGACTGACTGACTGACTGACTGACTGACTGACTGACCAAATTTGTCTGGAGTTTTTCTCGGACACTATTATTCTAAAACCATCGAACTTGCCATGGTGACTGACCTATTGGTGAAATTATGCACGTGGTTTGGAATGGTTATGATATTCAAAATTATGCAAATTAGGGGCAATTAAAATTTTTAAAAAGCTCCATATCTTCCAAACTTTTGCAGGTAGACCGGAAATTTTAGTGTGCATATATAAGTTTGTGACACCTGCCAATATAATGGACAGTAAATAAATGTTGTTGAATTTCAAATAATGCTTATTAAGGGCATTGAAATGCAAATTGGTGAATATCCAGAATTTATGTCTTGAAAAGCTTCAAAACTATTATACATAGAGGTGCCATTCCAAATACAATTTGTAGGTTTGTGACACAGCTAGCTGCATATAATGAGCCATTAACCGAAGCTTTTGAATTTTACTTTATGTTTATTAGGCAAATACACAAAACTAAGATCTTGAATAGCTTCAAAACAATTATAGGTAGTGGTGTCATTCTAACTTCATTTTATAAGTTTGTGACATGGCTACATTGATGAACCAAGAACCAAAGTTGTTTCATTTTAATTCATGTAAATTAGGCTAATATACAAAATTTAGGTTATGTTCAACAATTGCCAAGTGTAGCATTTCAAACTGTTCTCATTTTGAAGGCACCCAGACAGATTTGCTGTGCAGGCTGATATTTTGCCAGTTTTACTGTTTACAGTCATAGCTAGAATTGTGGTAAAAATGGACAGATTTTTGCCGATTTGCAAGCAACAATAAGTGCCAAATTGAGGTAAATGGTTTCTCCATGCTTTTATGTAAGGATTGATGAAAAAGAATATTACTATGTTTGTTGCACCAGGTTATATTTGGACAAGTGGATTTTAAAATTCACTTGTCATGCAGTCGAGTGCTTTTAAAAAGAAATTTCGTGCCCTGCCAGCAAATCTTCTTTTCTAGTTTTTTCTTTCTTTCCAGTGAAGTTGTGCACCTGGGTATTGAATTGTCATGTTGTGCACAAGGATGCACTATGAACTATTATAGATAGAGATGCCAAACCAAAGTCAATTTATGGGTACAGACAGAGAGACAGAAGTTCTTACGTGCATACCTGCATGACATGAGCCTAAAAGACTATATTGTTACAACATTCTTAAATTTTCTGTGTCACAGGATAGAGCTGAGCATCCCAGACGGTGCCCTTATCGCAGTGGTGGGGCAGGTGGGCAGTGGCAAATCTTCCCTTATCGCCTCCATGCTGGGAGAGATGCACGTTGTGGCAGGTCAAATCAATATAAAGGTTTGCGGAGTTGTTACCTTTTGCATTTCTATCCAGAACAAGGAATCAAATTTTTGGTCGGCATCATAGACTTAAATTACAAATATGGATATATGCTTCCACTGAAACACGGGAAGAGCGAATCCACCACTGAAACATTAAAGCTCACTTTCAAAATGAGTTGTTTTTCATTCAGAACACAATGAAGAAAAATGTGGGCATTGTCAAAAGATGGAACAGAATTATGAAAGACCACCTGCTGAAATGTTATCTAAATTCTTTTTGAGTGTACATCAACGTGTTGAACGACTTGAAAGACTGAAAAAACAATATGATTCATCATTTAATTAAATGAATAGTAGAGATTTACAATCATGTCTGCGGGAATCTCCATCAGTATGCAAGAAACAATCCTAAATGTTTGCTCGGAGACAGAGTAAGAACAATACCCCCCCCCAAAAAAAAACATTGGTAAAATGATAAACACACACACACACACACACACACATATATATATAATTATACATGGTTATGTCTTGGGTGGTTTATGGACAGAATTGTAACCCTCAGACCGTCTGGTGGGCAGTTGTTTGGTTTATCGGCAGTTGAAAAATTCCCATAAACCATGTTTGCCTTAAATTCAATGTTCTACCTAGGGGGTTTCAGAAACGTACAAATTAGAAAATCTGCCGAGATATTACGGGAAGCTATAAATGCCCAGAAACTGTGGCAAGCTATAGTTGGTACTAGTATATACTGCCCACCGTCCGGTTTGAGGATTATGACTGACCCGCAGACAATGGGCATGACCCACAAACAGACTGTAGGACCTATTCCATTGTATAATTTTTTGTGGGCTATGTATAATTGCCTTAAATTCAATGTGCTACCTATGGGGTTTCAGAAACGTACAAAGTGGCAAATCTGCCCAGATATTATGAGAAGTTATAAATGCCTAGAAACTGTCATAAGGAAAACCTGGTACTAGTATATACTGCCCACGGTCCGGTTTGAGGATTATCATTGACCGACCCGCAGACAATGGGCATGACCCACAGACCGATGGTAGGACCTATAAATTTCTGTGGGCGGTGCATAATTGCCCATATACCACCCAAGATATGTATGTATGTACGTATGTATGTATGTGTAATATATATATATATATATATATATATATATATATATATATATATATATATATATATAGATATATATATAGATATATACATGTATATATATACATGTATATATATATATATATATATATATATATATATATATATATATATATATATATATATATATATATATATATATATATATACACAACATCCTGACTTATAAAATCAGCAGCATGAATGGAGTAACGGTACAGGGTTCTTTTATATGCCAGGGTTCAGAAAATAAGATGCAAATGGTGATTTTGGAAACGCAGTAATAAGTTACTTGTTAAATGGTAAATGCACCCAGATTCATTTAACCCCTGGGTTTATATTTATGACACAGAGGTAAGCTGCCTGAATTTGGTAGAACAACATGAGAGCCTATTCTATGAATGGCCAGTAGGCCTGGACATGAAAACCACTGATTTGGACCCATGGCCACGTGGTTCTACATAGATGGTATAGAAGAATAAATGCCATTGATTTGCTATTTTTTCATTATTATTTGAGGGATTTTGAATAACCTATCAAAGTATGAATGTTGAACTTCTGTTACCAGGAAAAGAATGTCTTTAAAATTTCTTTCAAGCTTGGTGTCATATTTCTGGTGGCGTTCAGTACCGGAGGCCATTACACTTCTGGAAACAAAACCCCCAGGAATTTAAGCAAACAGATTTAATTTAACCTATTTATACCAATTTTGATAAGAAAACAGTTATGTATACATATGTACATAGGTATGTACGTAGTTATGCACATGCGAAATGATGGAATTTTAGCAATTTTGTGCGGGATTGTGTTACATATAACTTTCATTTTCTTCAGGGTTCAGTGGCGTACGTTTCTCAACAGGCGTGGATTCAGAATGCAACCCTGAAGGACAACATTTTGTTTGGAAAACCACTTAATCAGCGGCATTACCAGAAAATCATTAGAGCCTGTGCCATGGAACCGGACTTGCGTATCCTTCCTGGGCAGGATATGACAGAAATAGGTGAAAAGGTACAATAAATGCAGGCTTGTGCACGAGATGAGAGGATGTGTCTGATCAGGAGGTCAATAGCAATTTTACACTTACTGAATCTTCAGACTCAATCCACTAAACGTCAGTCATTTGACCTGATTTATGCAAGCCCTTTAGCCACAACTTGCCACTGTTCTGAAATCATTTTTTTAGACTCAACATTAAGCAAACTAACTGTTGCATTAATGGATCATATTTGACCATTTATCATGGTATTGTATTTTGGTGTCAAAGCACTGACGGTGACATGTTTTTTTCTGCATTGAATTAATAATACAGGTTTTTGCAGTGGTAAGAACTATTTTTAAAGAACGTTGACCGTAATTGACTTTTCAGTACAATATTTCGACAATTAATCCCATAATCGTACCAATCAGAGGCAGGGGTACAGATACAGGGGTGGATTCTGGCCATTTTTCCACCGTGTGCAATTACGTTACCAGGACTCGCTTATCAGTTCACAGTGAACGGATGAAATACCGTTGCATATCAGACTGCAAAATTCATATTTTACCTCATGAAAGTCAACTTGAGAACAAAACAAGTAACCTGATCACCACTTTTCTTTTTAGATGAAAAATAAGGGTTTACAATTCCCGATAACTATTTGGATTAGATCTAACTCTGTGCCCCAAATGGATAGGTAATTTGGTAAAAAAAAAAGATGTGCGTGACGCCATATGCCTAAAGTCGCTAATATGTAATGTTGTGCATGCACACCACAACGGACAGGTTCATCATGCTTGGGGAGCTATCTATTGCTTACATTCCTAGGGTCTGATCAACTGCTAAAGTAGTCCAATGGCGAGACTCAATTGCGCAACCAAAGTAAATATCCACAAACCTTGAATGATAATGGAAACAAGTGATGTTAAGAGACATTGAAAGACTACCACAGGATTTTTGCTTGCATCCTTTGAACGCAATGCTACATTCTATGTAAAACAACTGGTAACAAATTGCTGAACCGGTAACTATTCCAGTTTTGCATTGTTGCGGAGTTGAGGGTTGTATAGTTATGGTTTTAGCTTTTTCTGATGCCGTATGGCTAGATATGGCAGCCAAGCAGAAGTTACATGAGATATTATGGCAGAATACCCTTGCATCCAACTAAACTCTAATGTAACTTCTCACAGTTTCCCACATTTTAAAATATACTGGGTGTGGACTTGAGTAGTAAAAAAAAAACCTGATCAAGTGACTTGTTATGAGAGAATTAGGTTTTTGAGTAAGACATCTCAAAATTTGACAAAAGCAAACAAATGTGTGAGTGAGTTCCCCTGAATCCTGCTATAGAATAGCAGCATTACTGATACACAGTATGTGTCAAATGTCAGTGTCAAGGTAATATGGTGGCGGAGTCGAGGGACAAATGAGGGAAACCTAAAAACATGCTGTATTAATTGGTAGATGACCATAAAGTCTGAACTGTGTATGTGACCGAGTGTATTCAGCGGTTGGTTTTACCACTTTGGTATGGAGCCTTTGCACACATGCACGCACGCACGCACACACACACACACACAGAGCATTAGGTGGATCAGTGCCTACATTGCAGTATAAGGGGGAACACACAAGTGGCTAGTACAATTGGTATAATCTTAACCACTAAATGCAAATATTTTGTGGGTGTCCCATGAACTGAATAGCAGATATATGTAAGCATATTTTGCCGTATTAGGGTGACCATATATAAATACTTGTAAGCATAAAGATGACCAGACTAAGTGGGACCAGTGTTTGGCACCCCCCCCCACCCAAGTCTGCGGTCTGCCTAAGTCTTATATATGGACCCCTAATGAGTGAAGCATTATACATATGTATGTGTTATATATTTATATCTCCATATCTATATACCTATATATATATATAAACATATATATATATATATATATATATATATATATATATATATATATATATATATATATATATATATATATATATATATATATATATATATATATATATATATATATTGTGTCTGTTCATCCAGACCACTTCCTGGTAGTCATTGCCCTATTCCGTAGTTTTATGGAGTGCAGAGAGTTCGGACTACAGAATCGGGTACCTTTCTTGTTATTACAAGATAATAACTCGTAATTACGAGATAAAAAATAATACTAGGTTGGCACAAATAAGCCACCATAAGAATCACACAATTTGTGTTAAAATAATAATGCATCGTCCCACCGCTGCGACATTATTTAACATGTATGATGCTTCCCTTGCCATTTAACCCATAAGTTCTGATGCTTGATCTGACAGGGAATCAATCTGAGTGGTGGACAGAAACAGCGTGTTAGTTTGGCACGGGCCGTGTATCAAGAATGTGACGTATATTTACTGGATGATCCACTGAGTGCCGTGGATGCTCACGTGGGGAAACACATCTTCGAGCAGGTTGTTGGCCCAAGCGGACTTTTAAAAAATAAGGTAGGCCATGGGTACTTTGTCGAAATGAGCGTAATTACTACTGGTATTTCCATGCCAGTTCAAATTGAAAGAATAGTTACGTCTGTGTGCCAATATTCTGTTCTCTCTGTCTCTCTCTCTGTCTCTCTCCCTCCCTCCCTCCCTCCCTCCCTCCCTCTCTCTCTCTCTCTCTCTCTCTCTCTCTCTCTCTCTCTCTGTTGCCCACGTCTCTTGTGCAGCTCTTCTCGGAGACAGCTATTGCTGGAAATCTGAGCTGTTGCATGGTCATTGCCCTATTGTTGAAATCCGTCCTCTGATTTAGAATAATTTAATCCTTTGCAAATTATACAAATTACGTGCAATTGAAATTTTAGTAAAAATGTTCCATTTCTTCAAAACTATTCTAAATAAAGGTGCCATCCTTAGTTCAATATATGGGTTGAGTCATGAGCCATCCCTAGTGCATGCAAACAAAAGTTGAGGAAGTGCAATTTATGATAAATTCACTGAATACCTTGCAGACTTTGCTCAATACACATACAATATACGTGATCTGCCTCCTCCTCTTCCCCCCCCCCCCACCACATGCACAAGATGGTTACTTCTGAACTACCTAAATGCTGCTATGTGGCCATTTTGCACGCATAATCATTTAGCTAGTAGAGTAAGAACCTGTCTCCTAGGCAACCTACTATCCATATTAAAATTGACTGTCTGCTATGAAAAGTTGGGTCTGCCCCCACGAAGATAGTTATCATTTTTTCTAGCTTGTCCTCGTTATTCAGTTTCCAGAATTAAAATATTGAGCATTGTTGTCATCTTTTGCCCCAGGAGTAAATCCTACCCTTATTACTTATTTGGCATGCAACATCCTGATTACATATTTCATGAAAGGTAGCAAAGATCTACCCAATGACGTAAATGAAGGTATATTTGATGCAGTACATCTATTCATTACAGAAACCCGAAGGTTCGAATTTTAACTCTAGATGCCTGCTCCTGGTGAAATTATTATGTTTATAACTTACCTTATCTAGAACACTTCCTATGGGGATTCATATTCGTATTATCATTGTATACAGTTAATATCTTATTTCTCGATGGCTTTTCCCTCTCAATGGTAGCTTGTTGTTAATAATTTCATTGTACTGTAATGTGTGCCTTGCATATATACTCTGCACCCCTCCTTGTACTGGAGAACCACTTGATCAGACTTTCTTGTACTATTTTGGTGAACTAGATGAAATGTATATGTTTACATAAGAAAATACATAGATGTATAAATATAATAATTAACTCACTGAAATACTTAGAATCCTTCCAAGGTGAAATTATTAAGCGTGTCTTAGGTTTTTCTAAAAGATTACATCACTCTTCACTTGTGTCTGCTCTAGATGTTTCCCCCATCGAGGAAATCATTAAGCATAACACAATATCCCTATTTCGGAGATCTGAGTTCTTGAATACGCCTTTCTGTAAATTATGGTTCCATTTTATATGTAACTACAAGACACGTGGAGCTGCTGGGCTGATCCCAGGCACTATGGCCACGCGCCTCCTCCAATCTGGACTTTCGCTAATTTAATGTTACCAAGGTTTCAGCCCTGGTATATCACAGCCCTTTGGAACATAAGTGGATGGTGTAGTAGAGACACTGAAATACCTGGTTCATCATGAAAATTTTAATAAGCCCTGGAGCTATGAGCACACCTACGACCTTACTTACCAGAGTTTTCTAGTACGGGATGGGGGGGGGGGGGGGCTTTGGGGGACAGGGTTGCTTGTGTGGCACCAGAGCGGGGCAGTATTCCTGTGTTCTTTTCAGAGGGTCTCTCATTAGGTAGGGGGTTGACTCGAAGGCTCAATACCAGTAATTTCGATTGCGCTCTGGGTCCACCCAACCTGCCAGGATGAGACCCTCCTTTGATGTTCTGCTCCCTCTGCTACTACTTGAGTGCGTCAGCCACGATGTGTGTGGACCTGGTGGCTATTGTCATTATTTTTACCAGTATTGTGAAGAAACCATGCATTTCAGTCTATGTATACTAATTTTTATCGATTTGTCTGTACATATCTTCCTCAGTACGGGGGTGGTGGTGTTTAAATAAATAAATAAATAAATGAATGAATGAATGAATGAATGAATGAATGAATGAATAAATAAATGGGCATGGCTATCAACTGTTTATGATATATACATGTGTATATATATATATATATATATATATATATATATATATATATATATATATATATATATATATATATATATATATAATATATATTTAGGTGTGTGTGTGTGTATTAGATCAAAAGGTGATATGACTGCCTACATCAAGGCTCAACAGCAAGTGTAAGCATATAAAGTGCCTCTCCATAAGGAAGCAATAATATGAGTACCCTGCACTCCATTAACTCTTTCAGTTCCAGGCTTCCAAGCTGTGGTCTGAGTCCCGAGCTATCTTCAGTGCAGTTTGTGTGCAATGCATGCAAAGTGTGCTGAGAAATGCTATTATGCCAGACAAAATTTCGATTGACACAACCACCTGACATCTAGACTTGCGAGCACCTGAATGAAAGCTCTTTGCATCGAGCATTTGAATAGTACACATGGTTACACTGACTTGATAAGTGTCACTAGAGTCACTTATTGTGGCAGAAGAGTTCATATCTTTGAAGTTGCCAATTTTTGTAACCAGAGAGATGAGAGATGCAAGGCTGGACAAGTTCAGCCAGATATTGTTCCATGAAGTGTGAAAATCCCGAAATCCATGCGTTTAGTGTTAAGGTAGATCACAGATGGAGCCCAATTGGATTAATTTTGCTATAGTGTACATACAGATTGTGTTTCCTGGGTTCCCAACATGTTTTCAATCATTTTGTAACAAAAAAGTGTGATATAAACTGGGAACCCCAGAAATCTGTTGCTGGTACAGTGGCAGCTAAACTTTTTAGTATTTAGATCCCATTGAGGACAGTGAGGGAACCCTGGGGTGACCTTTGGTAGTATTAACACTTCTATGTTAATTGTCCCTTTGTTATCAATTATGTGGAGGTTAACGGGATGCATAGAGGGTCACAGCCATTTTGCACCTAGTGTAAACCTCTTGATTGTTGAAACGCAAACCCTCCTGTCTGTTGCAGATTTTGCAACTTGTATTCCTGGATTTTCTTCTTGTTACCGGTTCTGCACAGGTACTCTGGTATCTGATTAGTATCTGTGCTTTGTTTCTTTCTTTTTTATGTGATAAAGGAACAAAGACAATTATGTTTTCATGTATAAAGAAACATAATTTGTACATCTGTATATAATTAAATGACAGTGCATGCAAAATTTAAAATTGTGCTGGTTAAGCACACTTGGAAGATTTTAATGTTCACCACTTTAAGCCTATTAAAGATTCAGGCGCAGTTTCAATTAAAAATTAATTTATGATCATTATTGAACATTAATGAAATTTGAGAAACATTGAAAATTTCATTAATTTTCAAGACACAGAGAGATTTACTCTAAAGCAAATTTTATTTGGTGTCCATGTTTTAACTGCTTTCTTATGTAAGCTTTACATATGAAATATACCCCAAACCTATTCAGAATAGGCTCCCCACTCGTATACATGTACATTGCTGAAATGGCAAAAAGAGTTATATATTTAAATATGCTTCAAAGTTACCATCCTTTAAATTTTATCAAATAATCTGCTGGTTTGGAATCAGGCACACTGTTGATAGATTCGGATATTGTATATTAATGATTTAAAAATGCCAGAAATCCAGACATTTACTGGTTATATTGTTTTCCATTGGACAGACCCGCATTCTGGTGACACACGGAGTTACTTACTTGCCACATGTCGACCGTATTGTTGTGATCAAAGATGGACGTATCTCGGAGATGGGGACCTACGAAGAACTGCTAAGTCATGATGGCGCGTTCGCAGAGTTTATCAGAACGTACCTGAATGAAGAAGACAGTATCAGTGAAAGTGATGCAGAGGGTATGTATAGACTTCTGATTTATTTAATAAGGCACCCAAACTTCCTATTACTTCTGTCGCATGTCATCTTGTTATATCAGATTTGAAATAATTTTGTATTGGACCAGAAGTCACTGACATAAAACATACATCACTTGCACACAGAATCAGTACTGAAACAAGCAAAGTTCACAGCTCACTAGCACTGCAACTGGACCACAGTCATTCATTATAATCCATATTTTTTCAAGTGGGCCATCTTGTATTTACAGAGAGGAAGAGCAGAGTTGAGTTACAACGGCGGTTGTCACACTTGTCAGCGGGAGAGCGCAGCCCAACAGAGAGGAGTGAGTCTGAGAGTGGGAAAACATCCCAGCCCGAAGATACCGCTAATGTTGCAAGGTGTGTGCAAACCTCAAGCCATAGTAATATGTTTACACGTATGTTTTGATATGTTTATGGTATTTTACTGAAGAAACAGTTACTTCGCCAGCACACTTTTTTATCCGCGCCTCCTGTGTTTTGTTTCTCTGACTCTCTCTTTCTGTCTTTTTTTTTTTGGTGGGGGGGGGGGTCTTTTTTCAAAGAAAATGCTGCCAGGTAGGCAACTCTAAACTCTTCATATTAAAAGAAGTGCCTCTGTCTGTGCTCAGGTAGCAAATTAGTGGACACACGTCTGAAAATACTTGCGAATTATTATATAATTGTTAGTAAAGTAAAAGCTTGGCAAATGAGTTCCAGAAAAGAAATGATCTTTTTAAGTTTGGTTCATATTCATTATTATTTTTTTGCAGAAAAAGAAGGAAATACTCCCCTCGTAGATCGAGTTCTCGTCGAGAATCTCAAATACAATTGATTGAACAGGAACCAAGAGACAAATTAATAACAGAAGAAACAGCACAAGTTGGAGCAGTAAGTAACAGCCTGGTGGTTCCGTAATCACTGTTTGCTTTTTGCAACAGTCAGAAGTCTGTTGTGACCAATCCTTTGGGCCCATGCCTGCTTCTGTTTAAAGAAGGATTTGAGGAGAATAATGCATGTCAAGCACGTATGATTTAGACACACAAATAAGTTGCTAGAAAAATAAATCTTATGTACTGTCAAATCATGAAATGAATATGAATGAACATCATATTATGATATTTAGCTTATGTAAGTTATGATAGATGCCTAGGCCTGATTTTCGTGAAGACATACATTCACATCATTATATGTTTAAATGATCCCTTCACAAATTTACTTTTCCAAGTGAGAAGCAAAGTCGTGGCTTCCACTTGCATGTTGGCGGGCTAGCACCCTCTGGCGATGAGGCTTGATGGAGCAACCCATTTACATATGTCTGATACACTTTGAATACACTTATGCCTCTTGCCATCTGTCATTTTGGTGCTCTTGTGGTCTGGAAAAGATTTCTGTGAATTTGCGGTCACAAGTCTTGTTATTAGGCTGTTTTTCATGAATTGGTTCCTTTCTGGTCGGTACATCAGGTGGTAATGTTTTTGATCTTTACTCAATTAAGTCACGATTGGGATTTTAGTTGGAAATTTGGGTGTTCCCACCTTTGTCATCATTGCAAACACAAAGCAAGTTAGGCATGATCAAAAAGGTCACCTATTAGATTATTGAGATACACAACTCACCTCTGGAAATTTTCTTTGGGAGACCAAGATGTTGCATTCCCAGGAACACTCTTGACGTCAGTGCTTCTCTTGGTGTCCCAAAAATGGAATTTGCTTAAACAAGGGGTTGATAAGTTTGTGGCCATGCGAGTGGGACAAGAAAGCCTCCAAACGTATGGAGAGGAACCCCTGCTGCTTTGGCACAGCAAGTCTAGTTAGTGAGAGGGTCCACTTCCCCTGCAATCCAGGAAGTGGAAGGTTTCTTCTTCTGTCTGCTCTGTCCCAGCATACTGCCTACCCGCCTGGGAGTTCAGTTCTGGCTTGAAACCTGGATGTTACTTCAGATCAAGTTGAGATACGGGTCCAGTTTCCATGCCTAGCCCTTCCCCAGATCCAGCCTGTTCAGTTGCAAGTTCTGCCTTTTTATCGCATGTATGTGTAGTCCAGAGTAACCATGGATGGGCTGTTCTGCACGGTGCAGAATTTTTTGCTGATCCACACGCCCGTGATGAACGGTCACTCGCACGCCCTACTTTCGCACTGGTCCGACCTGCACACTTTTTCATGAGCGTGCATCAAGGATGTCTGCTATAATAGTAATTGTCATTGTTGGCTGTTTCCACACAATACTATCAAATTTTTTATTTGAAATGAAAGAGGCGACTCTGGACAACACATACACATACCGGTGGAGCGGAAGGATACAATCCATGGTCTGCCTGCTGCGGGCTGCATCTTGTGTATCCTTCCGCTCCACTGGTACACTTGTGCCATGCAGAGTTTACGTCCAGGCACTTACACTCATGTAGTTTTCTTATTGTTCATTTCTTTCGTAGCTGGTTGTCTTGCACAACTGGTTGTACCAAGCCTGGTCTCGTGGGTCCTGTATACTTGGACCTGCCCAGGTCTTGGTATTATACTGACAGACCACCACACATAGTCTGGAACAACCTGTTATAGTAATCCTGCTCTCTATGTTTGGGTCCTATATATATATATTTTCGGCATTACCTTAATGCTGGTGGATTTAAGTCCCTGATTCTGGAAATAAATACTGACTCAGTAAATATACTACATAACCGTGTTGATATGGCACTCGCACATAACTACCTCCATTGAACCATTCTTCAAGAATGGGGATTTGGTCGAGTGGATTTATGCGTTTCCCATTTCAGCTAGGCCACTGGTGGCAAAGGTTGCAGGTTTGAGTCCTGCTTGTTCCCAACATAAAATATATATTTTCAGCATTTCCTTAATGCTGGTGGATTTAAGTCCCCGATCCTGAAAATAAATGCCAACTCAGTAAATATACTGCATAACCGTGTTGATATGGCACTCGCACATAATTACCTCCATTGAACCATTCTTTGAAGAATGGGGATTTGATTGAGTGGATATATGCGTTTCCCATTTCAGCTAGGTGACTGGTGCCAAAGGATGCAGGTTCGAGTCCCGCTCATTCCGAACATAAAATATATATACATGCATGCATACGCGCTATTTGGCTGGGCCCCAGGACCTGGTGCAACTTTGCTTGCTCCATGGCCTTACCATTGGCCCACCTAAGAGCACAGAAATCCCTTTTGTCAGCGTGTTGTTATATCTTTCTGTTATGGGACGCAAGTTGAGGAGAAAACGAGTTGGAAGTGTAACAGAGATATGTTCCCAGGTGCCCTCCCTGGCCCCACTGGCCACGGGGGGGGGGGGAGGGGGGGATGGGAACCAGCATATGTGAGCTACTCCCTCATGGCTGGTTTAGAGGAAGTCTATGAGGAGCTGGCCAATGGCTCTACGTCATGTACTTTGAAAACATGATGCTGATACAATACATTTCCAGTAAAAATGAAACAAGAAAAGCATAACAGTACATATGGCATCATTATGCTTAAGTAGTGTATACAGGTCCTACATTATAATTCATATCTTATGGGGTATATACAAATAAAATTATACGATTAAAACATAAAACCATCAATTGTCATAGGAGTGAAATTATGTGACAATAAATAGTCTGACAAGGATATTTATATATATTTTTACAGATCAAGTATGGCGTCTTGATGATGTATATCCGAGCAGGCGGCGTAGCATTGTGTGTTCTGGCTCTGTTATTCCACTTATTCTTCATTGTGGCTCAAGTGCTAACAAATATCTGGCTCAGTGAATGGAGTAATGACGAACCTGTCAATGGCTCTTGGCCGCGAGACCGCACAGACATGAGACTGGGTGTATATGGTGCTTTGGGAGTTGCACAAGGTTAGCAATCGTAAATGGTACCTGTATTTGCCAGTTTTCCTAGTTCCAGCTCAACCTGAACGATGCATGAAAGTCCAATAGCTGCAATATCAGTTACTGGCAAATATATACGGTTACAACGAAAACTACTGCAGTGGTTTTAAATTGTAGCTCACAAAATGAATTTTGTGGCAAATTTTGATATTCATTATTTTGAATTGACCCAATGCTCTTAGGAATCGTCGTGGAAAGTTGTGTCATCTAGCAAAGGAAAAACTCTTAACAGGATAAAATAATTAGGCCAAAAAACTGGTTTAACTCCCGCATTTGCATAAATCTAGAGCAAATTCCAATTTTAGGAGCAGAAATTAAGGGGGAATGAATGAATGCAGCAGCCGTCCAAAGGTTGCGTCGCAAATGCACACTAGAATAATGATGTAGCAGTGAATATGAGTGTGTCACAGCACAGCATGGCGGGATCGCGGGATCAACCGCAAACGTCGCACCTTGGACGTCTTTTTTTTTTCCATGCTGGTAATGCTGAGAACAAAAGTTCATACAAGTGATTACAATCCAAGGAAGTGCAATTCGTATATTTACGTTAATGTAAACACTTTGAAAAAAAATGAAATTGTGATCTTGACGAACTGATCACTCCTGTGTTTCCTAATCAAATGTCTTGTTGGCGGCAGGACTATGTAGACTGATATCGGCGTCATAACCCACTGGCTGTTGTGTTGCAACTGCAGGGGGCATATCAGTGAGAGGAAACAGCGATTATAGGCGCTTATGACCCTGCCAATGGAGCTTACTTTATTGTACCTACATACGCCAGACATTAAACATTGAGTTTATATATATATATATATATATATATATATATATATATATATATATATATATGTATGTACTGGAAATGTTAAACTGTAGCAAATATTAATATTACAATTTGAGATGTTTCTACTGTTTTCTGCTTACGAATCATTCACAAGTTTATGCACAAGAAACTGACCCTAATTTGTTTATTTCTCTAACCAAACAATAAATTCAAACCTTACATTTGGTTGTAGTTGACATTGTTAAATTAGAGGAACATCAATTTTATTGTTATGGAGTCGGTATAAACTGTAATGGCCTTTGCCTTCAGGTGTTTTTGTGTTGGTGGAAGCTTTCGTGGTGGCTGTTGGGTGTGTTATGGCATCCAGGGTGTTGCATGCCATCATTCTAGACCGCATACTTAAGGCGCCCATGTCTTATTTCGACGCCACCCCTCTTGGGCGAATCATCAACCGCTTCTCGAAGGACATGGATGTGATAGATTTCAACATGCCAGTGTATATCAGAGCGTGGCTTTTTGCTGTGGCACCCCTGCTTTCCACACTGGTGGTCATTTCCTACACGACGCCATACTTTCTTATTGTCACTGTACCCATTGGGATTATTTATTATTTAATTCAGGTAGGACTTAAGCACATACGGAAATATTCAGATGTCAGGATTATGTACTTCGTACCACAGAATGGGAGGGGGTATGAGAAAGTTTTTGGCCTGACCCACTCAGGGAAGCATGAAAAACACGAGAGTTTGCCATCAGTTAAATATTCTCAGATGATCAGATTTGGAGATTCTGTGTACAGATTACGTCCATGTGATTCTAATTTTTATTTTCCGAAATTACTTCATGCACTGTCCAGAAGCAATGCCTCCCTTTCATTGAAGAGCCTAGTTCTAAGGCTTCTGAACTTACAAGGTACATTATGGTGCCATTATATTTGTCTTTCTGTCGTTGACCCTGTATAACGAAGTTGAGCAATTGTCACTTTTTTACGTGTTGCGCTAATGTCTTCAATACTTAGTGAATTTTGAGGTGTCTCAATTAAAAACAATTTTTTAAATTGTTTATAATAATCGAGTATTTACACTTGTTGACTTAAAATTTTTGAAGGCACAATTAGTAATTATTCAATATATTTCTATACCTGATTCATGTTAAGGGTTTTTTACAGGTAAAAAGGTAAAATGTTTTAATACTCTGGTATAAAAACGAAAAATATATCTGTTTCCCAAAATAATTTAGGTTCATTAGTACAATGTATGTGATCATCAAAGAAAGACACCCTTTTTTCCAGATTTGATGATTTGATACAAAGATATACGTGTAAACTCGAAATTGAAAGAGAAACCTTGGATGGATGTGTTCTGCAATGAAAGGAAGCCATTCCTTCTGGCCAGCACAAGGAGTTGTTTCTGAAAATATGAGTTAATATCATACAGGTTGTAACCCATACACAGACTTTTATGCATGTGATCATTTCAGGAGTATATTTAATTGATGGCAAACTTTTCTGTTTGTCACACTTGCCTAAGTGGGTCATGTCAAAAGCATTCTGGTTTCCCTCGTATGAGATTATACTAGATACACCAGCGATACAAATATTTAAAAGGTACCCTTGCAAAAAATGCTTTGCTGCCAATTGTTTCTGCAGACTGTTGGCTTTTACGTAGAGCTGAGCTGCTTTATAGTGGTTCTAGCTCCAAACGACTTGGAACCTAAGTAAAACTATTCTATTGTCGAGGAAGCAATGGTAAAACCAAAAAGCAGTCTGATGAGATGTTAAATCTTTGTCGTTCAGTTAACATTGGTTTTAAGCTATGCAGTCACTAGATACTGAGCATTCCATAGGTTGGCTATTGCTTTCTTGCTAGGCTGGCACCACAAAATGGGCCGGCTGTTAGTTTTTTGCTAAGCTGCCGCTACTTAATTGAATTGGATTACACTACAAAACTACACCAAGGGCCATAGTAAAATGTTTCGTACGCAAGTTTAGAAGCCCTACTTTTAACCATTTTTACCTCAGCTGACTTGTCAGTCAGCTGAGGTTTTTTGAGGGTCTGTCGTCCGTCGTCCGTCCGTCGTCCGTCCGTCCGTCCGTCCGTCGTCCGTCCGTCCGTCCGTCGTCCACAATTCACATTTTCGACTTCTTCTTAAAAACTGTCAGCCAGATTCACTTCAAACTTGGTGGAGATGTGCCTTGGGTGCGTCTCTACCAAGTTTGTTCAAATGGTCACGGTCCAGTGATTTTTGGATTTTAAATGAATTTTTTTGTTCTTTTTTGGGTAAATCTTAAAAAATCTTCTTCTCCGAAACCACTCACCCAATTGCTTTGATATCACACAGGAACACTCCCAGGGACTTCTAGTTCTTAATTTGTTCACCAGGTGGCGCTGCAATTTTTTACTAATTTTTTATGAATTTTTCTGTGTTATGGCTATTTTCGACTTCTTGTCCAGAACCCTCACTCAGATTAAGCTGAAACATGGTGGATATGTTCCTTGTAGAAGGGTCAAGCAAAGTTGTTCACTATGTGGGAATGCTGCAGATTCCTGATTTTTAACGATTTGTTCAATTCGGGTACTTATCGGTCAATGCAGCTTTCCTATTGATTACTATGGAAGTCAATGGGCATTCTAATGCTAATTCACATTTTTGACTTCTTCTCCAAAACGGTCATCCAGATTAACTTCAAACTTGGTGGCAATGTACCTTGGATGGGTTTCTACCAATTTTGTTCACGTGGTCATGCTCCAGTGATTTTTGGATTTTTAATGAATTTTTGTTGTTGTTTTTTTTGGACAAATCTTAAAAAATCTTCTTCTCCGAAACTGCTTACCCAAATGCTTTGATATCACACAGGAAGACATCTAGGGACTCCTTGTTGTTAATTTGTTCACCAGGTGGCGCTGCAGTTTTTTTCTAATTTTTTTGTGAATTTTTGTGTGTTATAGATATTTTCGACTTCTTCTCCAGAACAGTCACTCAGATTAAGCTTACACATGGTGGATATGTTCCTAATGGAAGGGCCAAACAAAGTTGTTCACTATGTGGGAATGCTGCGGATTCCTGATTTTAGCTCAGCTGACTTGTCAGTTCATAGAGCTGTGGGGTCACAGTGCAACATACATGAATTTATACTCTTCATTATAACTTGAGAACTACTTGAACTTTGATGTTGCACTTGTAAGTGTTCTTCTATAAAGGTCAGACTTACTCAGAACATGGTGTCCTTGATCCCTTTCCCAAGTTGATAGAGCTGCAAGTGTGATGAATGTCCAGATCAGCTGAGGCTCGGGCTGTTCACACAGCCCTCTTGTTATTTTCAAATTCAAATCTGTGATCTTTTTCCATAAATGCCAAATTGTTTTGCCATATTATACCCAATTTGTGTTCACTTCATCTGTATCTCTACATCCGTTTACCTTGTTACAAGTGGCAACCTCTCAACAGGATATTGATAACAAACATATGGCATATTGCAGAGTATGTGTGTGGTCATTCTTTCATGTTTCTAGTTAATTCCCAATGCCACAATAAAGAATCTCTGCTAAAACTACTCGAGTGATAGGAATTAACAGGATATAATAGGGGCGTGGTCATAACATGTAATTCTTCATAGACTATATAGTCAGGAAATGGGGTGGTTGTATCAAGGATGTAGCGCAGTCTGCTTGCAGTGTGGTCGCATTTGGGACATTTCCTTGATTGAGGCCGAAGTGTTTGAATATTCCAAGTGTCAGCATGTGTCAAGAGCAGTGATTATTATTAATCTTTTTTTTTTTAGAAATTGTACACCGTTTCAGCCAGACAATTCAAGCGGATTGATTCCATACGACGATCCCCTCTGTACACTCATTTTGATGAATCAGTGGTTGGAGCGACCTCTATCCGTGCATACAGACAACAGCAACGGTTTATTGCTCATTCGGATGAGCTCATTGATAACAGTCAGAGAGCTTGGTATTCTGTCACAGTGACATGGAGGTACAGATAAATACTTAAATTGACCGTGTACAAATAAAATAATGATGTAATACAATTGTGGATTACATACACTGTCAGCCTGACAAGTCATAAACAAACATTATCATGCATCACAGTACAGAGTAAATCAATTTAACGTGACATTTTAATCGGATACATATTATTGTATTGAAGTATGTCCATTGCCTGAGTACATGTCACATAACTACTCCCAATACTTTGCATTTTTTTGGTCACTCCTCCTGTTACACTAGACTAAAAAACTCATAAATACGGGAAATGAGTGAACAAATTGCAACTATGCTGGTGTTTACATTTTTACAATGGAACTGCAAATCAATATACCATTTTTGTCGCAGATCTTTATGTCAGAAATGTACCCTAACTTAGCATATCATATTTTTACTCTTATGCCTAGTGCTAGTCCCAGGCCATAGTTACCGTTTCTGTCCGCAATCAGTTGCAGATAACTTTCCTCAGTGTCGCAAGTCATTTGCTACTGGTTAACGTGAGCAACAAACAAAATGGGCGAAACAATGAAGAAAAAGGCGCTCCGGTCCCAAGACTCTTTAAATGAGCAATTCCTTTCAAAAATAGATATGCTTGAAACAAAATCTGATATTGGAGTGCAGCAGTGGACAAGAAGTCCCAAAAATGTCTACATCTGCCAGCGAGTGCTAGATTCTCTATCCCATTATGTTTCTTGATGCAATACATAGTTAGTTACATAACATTGCAGGTCGCTGGGTGTTCTGCTTGAAAGTCTGGGTGCCATTGTCGTGTTCTTTGCGTCTTTATTTGCGGTAATTCAAAGGGATTCCATCAATGGTGCTCTGGTAGGACTGTCGGTGTCCTATGCCTTGCAGGTAAAAGAACAAATGCAACTTTTATTTTGTCATTTTGAAGCATAAGAAAACAAGGTCTCTAAAACCGATTATCTAAAACAACAAGTGAAAGATTTATTTAATCGTTTTGAAGCATAGGTAAACATGAGAATTATCCTGATTCTCAAAAACAACATATGAAACTTTTATTCTATCATTGTGAACCATACATAAACACGACTATTTAATATTTATCTTCTAAAACTAGTATCTGGCTTTGTCTTTTCTGATGTGTACTTAAAATCCGTGCCAGATTTACCATATAGCAAGAGTTTGGGTACCCTTGGTGTCTTCACAAGGGTAGTTTTTGGCTCAGCTGACTTGTCAGTCAGCTGAGCTTATAGGATGGTCCTTCGTACGTCGTCTGTTGTCCGTCCATCCACAATTCACATTTTCGACTTCTTCTCCAAAACCGTCAGCCAGATTTACTCCAAAATCGATGGGAATGTACCTTTGGTGGGTCTCTACAACATTTGTTCAAATGGTCGTGCTCCAATGATGTTTATATTTTTTCTTTATCTTTTTGTTCATTTTGGGTCAAATCTTAAAAAATCTTTGTTCACCAGGTGGCGCTGTAATTTTCTATTTTTTTTTAATGATTTTACTGTGTTTTTGCTATTTTCGACAAGAACCGTCACTCAGATAAAGCTGAAACTTGGTGGATATGTTCCTTGTGAAAGGGTCAAACAAAGTTGTTAGCTAGGTGTCACTGCTGTGGAGTCCTGATTTTACACGAATTTTTCAATTCAGGTACTTATTGGTAAATGCACATTTCTCATTGATTACTATGCAAGTCAATGGGCATTCAAATGGTAATTCATATTTCTGACTTCTTCTTTGAAACCATCCTCCAGATTGACTTGAAACTTGGTGGCAATGTACCTGGGGTGGGTCTCCACCAGGTTTCTATTTTTGGATTTTTTATGATTTTTTTGTATTTGTTTTTTGGGAGCAAATATGAAAAAATTTTCTTCAAAAGCCATCACCATATTGCTTTGATAACACTCAGGGACACTCCTAGAGACTCTTGGTTCTTAATTTGTTCGCCAGATGGTACTGCAAGTTTTTATTATTATTTTTGTGCAACATACATCAACTTTACTCTTCCCAATAACTTGAACTGGGACCTTGCTGTTGCACATGTAAGTGTTCTTCCATAAAGGTCAGACTTACTCAGTACATGGGTGACTTTGATCCTGTCCCAAGTTCACAGAACGACAAGTGGCATGAATCTGTACGTCAGCTGAGCATGGGCTGTTCACACAGCCCTCATGTTTTCTTTTGGTTGGTTTCATGGGTATCGTATTGGAGACCACAGTGTTCATAAAGTAATTGCGTTATGCCTGTAATGCTTGAAATGAAGGTGAACTATAGAACTATATTAGTGTCAATACAATTACAAACTAGAAAACAAACATCTGAGGATTGTGAACTTCTTTTGTTTTTGTGACTCAAGGAAGTATAATGCGGCTTTCGGATTTTCAGAAACTGCTATTCTAGCGTAGAGTCGATCAATTTCAGATGTGACAATTTGGTTTTAGCATTTGTCTGGCAGTAACAATAGTTTTGTTGATGCGTACGTCAAATGATGGGCTATCAGAGTAAATTACCGCTTATGTAAAAAAACTGCAGGTACTATGTAAAAAAACTGCAGGTAATACTTATCAAACATATAATTTGGATACTACCTCTTCAAAATATCCAATCGGGACTAACCCGACTTGGCTGGCATTTTGAAAATCGTGGATTCCGCACTCAATTGTTTGTAAATGAGTATTGGGACGATCTGGGGTGGGGGTGGGGGTGGGGGTGGGGGTGGGGGTACTATATGAAACCAAAAGAATATATATCGCAAGTATTTCAGAGAATCAATAATGAAATGATATATGGTGTAGCTGTGGTTCACTTTGATAATCATATTAATTGTATTTTTGCGCAATTGGCCTGCAATAAATGCATTGCGCAATATTCAGAACGGCCCTCAGCACATGGCGGCTCAAGGTGTCATGCCGCATTTGGAGTTGTAACTAACGATAATAACTGCTTTAGACAACGGAGAACTGAGATTAAACTTAAAATAGTAAGTCGTGTTTTAAAAGTACTTTAAGAACTGTTTGCCCTGGTAACTAGGAGAACAGATACCTGGAACCTTGCAAAATTTTATGATAACGATAACATAAACAACTGTGGCTATGTAGCTAGGCTGTTTCTGCTGCCCACGTTAGCCCTCCAGACAAGTTGAAATAAAATGGTGTGTTTGGGTTGACTTCATTGCAAAATAATGGCACACGGTGGTCAAGTTCTCGATAAAATCTTTCAGCCAGGGATAATCAATTTTCAATTTAAGGGGAGGGTGGTGTGAAAGTACCTTTTTTGTTCCATTAATTTGAAGATTGGAAACTTTAGTAGGGTCTTTCAGGATACCAGAACACACAAATAATTTTGATGGGCCTCAGGTAACTTGGACATTTGTTGACCCATATTTAAAATGGATGTTCTTTCCCTTTTTACACATTACCTCCTTTGACGTCAGTTTAATTTGTTCCCTGATTTTTACCTCAGATGACTTGTCAGTCAGCTGAGGTTTTGTGAGGGTCCGTCGTCCGTCCCTCGTCCACAATTCACATTTTCAACTTCTTCTCAAAAAACGTCAGCCAGATCCACTTCAAACTTGGTGGTGATGTGCCTTGGGTGGGTCTCTACCAAGTTTGTTCAAATGGTCACGGTCCAGTGATTTTTGGATTTTCAATGATTTTTTTTGTTCTTTTTGGGGTAAATCTTAAAAAATCTTCTTCTCCGAAACCGCTCACCCAATTGCTTTGATATCACACAGGAATACTCCCTGGGACTCCTAGTTCTTAATTTGTTCACCAGGTGGCGCTGCAATTTTTTCCTCATTTTTTATGAATTTTTGTGTGTTATAGCTATTTTCGACTTCTTCTCCAGAACCGTCACTCAGATTAAGCTGAAACATGGTGGATATGTTCCTTGTAGAAGGGTCAAACAAAGTTGTTCACTATGTGGGAATGCTGCAGATTCCTGATTTTTAACGATTTTTTCAATTCTGGTACTTGTCGGTCAATGCAGCTTTCCTATTGATTACTATGGAAGTGAATGGGCATTCTAATGCTAATTCACATTTGCGACTTCTTCTCCAAAACCGTCATCCAGATTAACTTCAAACTTGGTGGCAATGTACCTTGGGTGGGTTTCTACGAATTTTGGTCAAATGTTCATGCTCCAGTGATTTTTGGATTTTTAATGAATTTTTTTGTTCTTTTTTTGGACAAATCTTAAAAAATCTGTTTCTCTGAAACTGCTTACCCAAATGCTTTGATATCACACAGGAAGACACCTAGGGACTCCTTGTTGTTAATTTGTTCACCAGGTGGCGCTGCAGTTTTTTTCTAATTTTTTAATGAATTTTTGTGTGTTCTAGCTATTTTCAACTTCTTCGCCAGAACCGTTACTCAGCTTAAGCTTACAGGTGGTGGATATGTTCCTTATGGAAGGGCCAAACAAAGTTGTTCACTATGTGGGAATGCTGCAGATTCCTGATTTTTAATGATTTATTTTCAATTCTGCTCCTTTGGGGTAAATGCACCTTTCCTATTGATTACTATGTAAGTCAATGGGCATTCTAATGCTAATTTACATTTTCGACTTCTTCTCCAAAACTGTCGTCCAGATTTACTTCAAACTTTGGTGGCAATGTACCTTGGGTGGGTGTCTACCAGGTTTGTTCCAATGGTCATGTTCCAATGATTTTTGGATTTTTTTATGATTTTTTTTCATAAATCTCTACAACAGTTTTAATAGGAAAGTTTAACATGGGAATTTCTTGTAATGGTCATAACTTTAATAATATTGACCAGATTTACTTCAAACTTGGTGGGGATGTGCCTTGGGTGGATTTCTATTAAGTGTGTTCAAATGGTCATGCTCTATTGATTTTTGGATTTTTTATGAATTTTTTTTGTTCTTTTTGGGGGCAAATCGTCAAAATTCTTCTCCTCTGAAACCGCACCCCAATTGCTTTGATATCGTACATAGACACTCCCAGGGACACCTAGTTCCCAATCTGTTCACCAGGTGGCGCTGCAATTTTTTTATGAAGTTTTTGTAAGGTTTTGCTGTTTTTCACTTGTTCTCAGAACCATCCCTCAGATTAAGCTGAAATGTGATGGATATATTGTTGTGGAAGGGTCAAACAGTTGTTTACTAGGTGGCACTGCTTTGGATTCCTGATTTTTAAGGACTTTCAATTCGAACACTTATCGTTCAATGCAGCTTTCCTATTGATTACTATGTAAGTCAATGGGCATTCTAATGCTAATTCACAGGACAACTGACACGAAATTTACTGTTTACTTGATAACTTGAGATCTGTTTTGAGTTAGCTACACATGTTAATTATTCTGTATGAAGGTCATGCTGAGACAGTACGTGAATGACCTTGACCTCATTTGTGGGGTCACAGTGCAGCATACATGAATTTTACTCTTCATTATAACTTGAGAACTACTTGAACTTTCATGTTGCACATGTAAGTGTTCTTGTATAAAGGTCAGACTTACTCGTAACATGGTGTCCTTGATCCTTCCCTAAGTTCATAGAGCTGTAAGTGTGATGAATGTCAAGATCAGCTGAGGCACCGGCTGTTCACACAGCCCTCTTGTTATCAGGGAAGGGCAGATTGAAAGTACTTTTTTTGTTCCAGTAATTATAGGGCTGGGCCCTTTTAGTAGGGTCTGTCAGGTTACTGGAACCACACCTATATTTTTGTTAGGTTATGGTAAATTGGACATTTGTTGAAACAAGTTTAAATGGATGTTATTTCTCCTTTTACACATTACCTCCTTTGACGTCAGTTTAATTTGTTACCTGGGCACAGCTGGAGGCACTTGTAACTTGAACTTGTAAGATATAAATACATACATCATAAACTTATAAATGTCTGTAGAGACAAGTTTTATAATTGCATTTTTATTGTTTCGTACTTTCATCACAGGTGACAAATTATATGAATACATTAATACGATCTGGCGCAGAGTTGGAAACATATGTCGTTTCTATAGAAAGAATTAAAGAATATGCAGAGGTTGCCACAGAGGTAAGATGAACTAAACGTTTGCTCTTGTTTACTACTGTAGAGAGTAATCATAATGATTGAAGAAACTTTTTGCCACTAAGGAAGATCCGATATCATCCGACACAATCTATAAACACTCAACGTCGGTATGAGAATGTCATAAAAGTATCCAGTAAATGAAATAGTAGAGTCGTGTCTATTCCAACAATACCTAGCCTAAATATTATTCGCGATCAAAAATTTATGAAAACAAAATTCCACTTTAACATTTAATAAACAGTAATACATAAAAAATCTGTTTCTGTTGATTAACATTATTTTCCTTTTGGATTTTTGACGTCTTTAAAAAGCTGGCAAATACACTTTAATTTCTGAAGTCGGTATTGATATAGGTCCAAGTTTCAATCAGGTATCCCATTCGCAAAAAGGCCACATAGGCCTAACTTCCAATATCTGATGTAGATGTTTGATAATGCTAAGTGCCGCCACCCCCCCACCCCCACCCCCCGTTGCAGTAGGCAACTTTTCCTCAGAAAAGGTCAATTGCTCTTACCTTTGACCCAGGTTCAAATCTTGACAACTTGGCGATATTACAAGAAACATTCAAGTTGATATGTCACTGAGGAGATTTGCTCATCTTTTTGTATTTTACAAGTTCGTCTTGAGGTTCTAAATTCATAAAAGGCACGTTGCAAACACCAAAACCAATATTGGTACTCAAGTCCATCTGCTTTTTGTAAAATGTGAAATTTTTAGTAATTTCGGTATTAGTAAGTATACTTATCTGTCGACCACAAGAGAAGCCCACTCCAGCACCCTGCTTCCTTCACACACTTGATGTCAACTGACCATTCATCAAGGAGGAAGGATCACCTTTGAGTGGTCAGGTGACCATTGGATTCGTCATGTGCCACAGCCTGGATCTTGCTTCTTCTGGACCCTTAAACAAGTGGCAACAGAAAACAAGTTTTTCATGTCCAGTACTTTAGGTCCACCCTGTCGGGGGTCCTCTAAACACTCAAAGGGCCACTTCTTCACCATGAATAAGACTAACGTAAGGTCCCACCTTGGTAGGACCTGTCTGTCCACCCATCTGTCAGCGTAGAAGGTCGAGCGCCGACAGATGAGAATCGATCCCAATGCAAATGTCCAAGATGTTCACCAGGGTTGAGGAGATGGCTGAGCAGACCCCTTCCATGGTTCTCGGGCTGTTACCATGAAGTTCCTGCTTGTATAGCAAGAAGTTGGCAATGTCCCTGATGTGCTGAGACCATTGATGTATTTTCTGAGTGGCACACCAATTTGGAAACATCTTCCAAGGAGCTGAGTAAACTATTTGAGAAGAAGATTGCAGCCACCCCCCCTCGGCAATTCTCTCTGTGACTGATCCTGAGAAACCTTGTTGTGGATGTACTATGCGTCCACTGTCAAGTGTGGAGGTTGAGCATTTGAGGGTTCCTGTGGAACACACTTGTCCATGGTTGCACCAGAATTTTGACCATGCCAGTAAACAAAATGGGGGCTCAACACTGCAACACCAGCGGGCAACCAGTACCAAATTACAGTTGTGCAATGAAACCTTCCGCAAAACCGATGAGAGGATCTGTAGAGGTGGAAAAGGGTATACCCAAAGGTTGCTGCAGTCCATGCCAACAGTGTCCACCACACCGCTAGGGCCTGGAGATCAGGGACAGAAGATATGTAAACTTGAAGATTTGAATTTGTAATTGTCACAAAAGGATCCATGTACCCGACCTAGCCTACATGGCCTCAGCAAAACAAAGGTGCAGTAACCAATCCTTCCTTACATGCTTACCTTTCCTTGACAGTTGGTCAGCCAGGATTATCTGTAGTCCTTGGAGCTACCTCGCATGCGTACAGACTTGTTTGGAGCACCATTGTATGTTGCATCTGGCCAGCTGCATCAGCTTCTGGGACCATGGTCAGCGCTGCTGGTTGAGGTGGGGGTTGTTCTCCTGTTGTTGCACTTTACAAGGATGTGTTGGTGCCCCACTAGATCCTGGAAGTCCAGGCATGCTAGGCGTATTGCCTCGAGTTCCAACCAGTTTATGTGATGGGATGTTGACTACATGGGCCACTTGTCCAACACCATTTGGCCCTCCACATGGGCTTCCCACCCAGACCAAGAAAAATCTGCATACATGGTGAGTTGCTCCTGAAAGGGCGACAACATCTGTCCTGACATGACATTCTCCCAAATGATGCACCAAAGGAAGTGCCCACAAGAGCTGGCACCAGGGCTTGGTAGCCTGATCCCTGGACCATAAGTCCCACACAGTGGGCTGCAAGGGATGATGGTGAAAGTGACCTAGGGGGCCCTGGGAGTCCATTGAGGACAGGGTGCCCAGCAGGGCTTGCCACTGCCAAGCCAAGTAAATCTTGCAAGTCAGGAATGCCTTGAGCATCAGTTGGAGTCTCTCCCACCTGTCTTCCAAAGGGTGACAGATGAAGGTGACCAGGTTGAGCTGGAGGTTGAGAAAGACGCAAAAATCTACTGTGGCTTTAGGGTATACTTTGAGAGATTCACAATCATGTCTAAGTGTTTGCAAAGCTCCAGAATGGTCTGTGTGTGACGCTGAGAATCCAGGCACTATAGCACCCAGATCAGCCAGTTGTCCAGGTACACATGAATGCATACAGTGTTCTGGTGAAGGTGAGGGACAACTGCCTGCTCAAACCAGGTGAACACCAGAGGTGTTGAGGCAAGGCTGAACAGGAGTGCCCTGAATTGATAGACCTGGCCTGAAAATGTGAACCCTAGATACTCTCGCGAAATCTCCACAATTGGCACATGGAAAAATGCATCCTTAAAATCCAAGGACATTGCCCATTCCTGGGGCCACAGACTGAGGGTTCTCCATCACGAAGGGTGGCCCTCTCAGTATGTGTTCAGCATCAACAGTTCTATGACTAGCCCCAGCCCCCATCCTGCTTGCGAACAAGGAAGAGTAGGTTGTAGACCCCAGATGAAGTAGGATTCTCCCCCGGCTCAATGGCATTCTTGCTCTGTTGTTTCTCCACTGCCTCCAGGAATGCTGATGCTTTGGGTTCCTGTGGGGGAGGTGCAAACTACTTGGGTTTGTGGCACAACAGAGGCGTGTCTTTGCCAAAGGGCACTAAATAGCTGTGTCTCAAGGCTTTGAAGGCCACAGACCACAGTTATAAATCCTTCTATTTTTCATATTAGCATTTTTCAGTCTAAAAAATCAGCATTTTGGTATTTTGAAATTCCGTGAACGGCATTTAACAGACGAAAATGTCAGAAAAAAATATGGACGGATTTTTGTCATACAATTCCCAGCTCGTTAATTTGTGATAATTGAAATACGAAACAACACCTGGATGTCAGCTTTATACAGGTGTATGAACTGTGCTCTTGCCAGGGTCACATCATTGTCCTTCCCCACCATAAAGTTCCCACCTGGCCTGGAAGACAGTGCACCTATATGACCTCCAATGAAGCAACTCTGCGATGCAGCAAACCTGACTTAGCAAACTTTATTCAAACAGAAGCTACAGCATGCTGAAAACACAGTATTTTCACAATTACGGACTATCTCCGTTGGGATGCGCAACCAGCCAATCACAACTGTAGTCTGTAACCTTGAAGACAAACTAATCTGTAATGGACTCCCAATGAGAACAAAAGGTGAAAAACAACTGCTGACAGGGTGCTGTGAGACATCCACAGTGGTGGCGGAGGGCAGCCCTGAGACGGAGGGGGGGGGGGGGGGTCCAGAAAGCAAGAGTGAGGAGACCTGAATCTTGCCTGACTTCTTAGCTTTGGCTAACAGCTTGCCCTTCTCAGATCACTCTCTGTTCTTCCTGGGAACTGATGATGTGAAAGTGACGGCCCAAGTTGGAGGACAAATAGGCATGGTCTGTGAGCGAGGGGGTGGCGGTGGCCAAGGAGGAAAGTGACCAAAGAGTGTCTGTTAATGCCTTGGTCAAGATTTGCTCTGCTGAGTCGGTCCCAAGGTCCTGTGTCCAGTGAACAACTTTTGCTGTCTCTCCTCCAAACAAAGTGCTGGGGAATAGGGGCCCCTTCTCGCTCTGCAGAAAATCAGGTCAGGCAACCGCTGACCCTGGAGGTAGGTGTCCCTGCATAACAAATGCAGGTTTGCCTCAAGCATACGGGTCACTGTCCTAACCTGGTGGTCAATTGCCTATGACAACAGACTTGCAAGCAATTATGCCTGGTCATGCCAGTCCCACACTGCCTCTGTGACCGGGGCAGAGCACTGGAGTTCATCCAGGAGAGACCTCAAGGCTTCGAAAGAGATGTCAGAATATGATGCCACAAGGACAGAGCCCCTGGCATCTTCTTCCAGTTTCTCGTAGGCCTTGGAGATAGACTTTTGCTGTGGAACATCAAATTTCTCCATATCTAAACCCACCAGGAGAAGATGGGAGGAAAATATCTGCTCAGGCACACAGTACCACTGCCCCTGTACATCTAGCCAGTCGTCACAGTCTCCACATGAACCTGAATGCATCCTATCTTGGCCATTAGCTGGTTGTAGAACACTAATGGCGAAAAAGGTTTGGCAGTCCTATGATGCATATTCTACAGGGACAAGCCACATGCAGACAACTGCCTCGTCACCCACCAGGTTCTAAATAAGGACTACGAGGTGATCAAAGTACTGGGGCAGAGTGGTATCCATGGGGTTGGACGCAGGTTCTGCCCTCCTCACAGAAGCCATGGAGCTCGGTCACACTGAGCAATGATTGCATGAGGGTCAGCTGGAAACCAGTGGCCTGGACCTGCTGATGGAGGAAAACCAAAAACAGGAGGTGGCACTACTCATCAGGGCTGATGTATGAACTCACCGCAGCTGCAAGAGGGGTACAGATGTCCAAAGCCGCACCAAACAAGTTTGTCCGGAGGCCGCTAGTGACAGAAGCAGGTCATGCCTCACCACACCATGCGATAGAGTAGTAGAGTCTTCCATGGAAGTCTTTGCCATCCTGTCATGGCTTGCTTCTGCTTTTCCCAGGTGGCAGAGTGAGTGGGATGTCTGGAGGACTTGGTGTGGGAGCCACAACTGCAGCCTACTCAGAAGTCTGCTCAACAGAGGGCACCTGCTGCAGTTGCGAGAACTCCAGGAGTTTCCAGTAGGCTTAGTGCCACATCCACAGCTGCCAACAATGCAGAGATCTGCTGGCCAGAGGAAGCCTGCTGAAGCTGTGAGAGCTCCTGTGCCTGAGAGATGAATGAGGGTTGACTACACACTGAGGCACCAAGCTGCTCAGCCATGATGGCCTGGTCAGATGTGGCAAAAGTGCCAGCAGGGGTGGATGAAGATAAAGTCTCCTCCTGCAATCACTGCTCTTCAAGGATCCTTTTGCATCTCAAAAGAGAGTAACATGGTGCCTGGCTCAAACTCAGGGCACAGCAAGACCACTAGTGGGTCAGTCTCATGCGACCAGGAGGAGCAGCTTGTGGAGGTGATACAAGGGCTGGAGGCACCAGAGATGGCACTTGGGTCCTTGAGGGGGCCACCACAATAGGATCGGAAGGCTCACTACAGGCTGACAATGCTACCATAGACTTGGGTACCCTCTTGTGTGCTCTCACATGCCCAGACTTTCAACCTGAGCTCTTGGACCCAGGAGCTCGGGAAGTTGGTCGTGGCTTCAGGGTTCCAAGAATTTCAACCCAAGCGCTCAGGGAATATGCCGTATTTCCAGAATGCATGGCAGAGAACAAGAACCTATAGGTTTCCCTGGCTTCTCTAATTGAATGGCTTTGACTCTAAGCCCTCAGACCAGGGGGATGAGATCTTGGAAGATCCAACTTGCACTAACTCCTCTGCCTCCTCAAAGGGGTTCTTGACACTGGGCACTCCTGATCACCATAGTGATCTCTTGCCTCTGTGCTAGTGACTATGTCCTCTCCTCTCCTTACTCCCTGGAGATGGGGTCAGGTGTGCAGATGACAGCCACATAAGCCTGCGAGCCAGTGTCATGGTTTCATCCATGTTTCTCTAATGGAATTGGGGGAGAAAACTTGATCGAGTCAGAGTTCAAAGCCCATGCTTTGGCTGCAAGAACTTGCCACATCTGTCTAGCCTTGTTGCTTTTTTTTTTGCCTGCTCTTAGAGAAGCCACTTGTCTGCTCCCCAATCACCACGGAGCTGGCATTTTTCTCACAAGAGCAAACACAGCCAGGTTGCTGGTGACAACCAAAGCAGTGCTCATGGTTGTCCTAAGTGGCCATAAAGTGGTCCCATGAATCCATCTTCTGACCTTTACACAACAAGGCTGAAGGAGAAGTGGTCACTGGATCAACACAAGCAGCAATAGTCATTGTGGGCACTGTCCTCTTTTCCTCTGCGATCTGATTATCGAGACACCATGTTGAAATCTTGGTTTCAAGCCAGAATGACAGGGAAACATTTCAACAGGTATATCTAGATCAAATATATAAGCTATCGTGGCCCTCCAAAGAGTCTTGGACCACTTAGAAAAGATTTCCAGCAGAAGCTTGAAGCACTACAACTGTATTTGTGAACAAATGTTCAGAGAGATCATATCGGCCATGCTGTTAGGTGCCTGAGGAGGAAAGAAGTACAAGGGGAGCATGGGCACCAGGAGTCACCAAGAGGTGCAAGAGGAACTGAGAGAGGGTGGCTTCTGGACCCTTAGGTTTTTGGGAACAATCAAGTGAGTAACCCGACTCCATTGTGCTAGTTGATATGAACAGACACAGAGGTCTTGGCAATGGTGGTCAAGAGGTAAAGCTGCTTAACTAATACCATAGTGATGGCCATTCTTGCAGAAACTGCAGATGCTGCTTGTGCCTGCTCAGGTTCTCAGTAGGCTTTTGAAATAGACTTATGGTAGAAGAAGTCTTGATTTTTAACGTAACAGTGGTAAGCTGGTCCCAGATATTTACCTCAGTGTTTGTAGAGATTAGGTTCCATACGTTTTGCTGCTGTTAGCTGAAATACGTATGTTCATTATATACAGTTACGCTCGCGTTCAAGTTAACAAACGCCAAATGCACCAACATTTCCCAAACGTTTCCCAAACACTTTCAGTGAAAGTCAAACGTTTTGAAAACGCGTAGCAAACACTTTGCAAACACTTTCCAAACGATTTACAAACACTTTGCCAAACGCTTTCAAACACTTTTCTAAACGCTTTCAAACACTTTGCCGAACGCTTTTTTGGTGAAAGCCGAACGTTTTCAAACACTTTTACAAACACTTTACACTTTGCGCCAAACGTATGTGATACATGTACATGTACACTTGTTAATCTAATTCTAATGACAGGAATATTTTGAACAAGTGTTTAAAAAGCTTATCAGCACCTAAAAATCCCAACAACATGTGCAGAAAATTATCAAAAATAGATGCTCTCATATGCGTTTTCCTGGCATTTGCCACTGCATTTTCATACAGACTATTTGGATTTTCAGGGATGCAAACTTCACTAATCTGGGGTCCACAAATCAAATTCAGCTTTATATCTGATTCAAATTAACATGAAATGAAGAAAGAAGAAAATAAAAAAATGAGTCGGTGACAAATAATTCCTGGAAATATGTATTTGTCACCTTTACCTGCTAATATTTATATTGTTACTGGTAATCAACAATATTATGACATGGTCATACCTAATTAAGGAAGAAAATAGGTATAGGTAGAAGAAAACAAATAATATGCCAACATTAACAGGTTTAACACTTCATTTATTATAAAGTTACAGATCTCTCAGTAGCAAGTATACCCAGTCACTATCATACTTTTTCTGAAAGTGGAGTTCTTGAAAAAAGACAACTTTTAAAATTTCGAATGGAAATACAGAAGCAATTTAAGTATTGTTTGGCTTACTAAGCCAAGCAATAGAATTAGCTCCAGTGGAGTAAGCCAGGCGATACTCCATTGGTCCTTGGAGGAATTATATATATTTTAATTGAAAATTAGGAACCATTTCGGAGTAAATTTATAGGCAATATCATGATCAGATCATGAATCATGATCTGATCATGATATTGCCTATGGATTAAACAGTTTTTGAGAGATGAAGTATTCATGACATCTTAAATGAAGAATTAAGTCTTTATTAATTTTAGTTGAATTAGACACTTGGGTAAACATATTTGGATCGTGTTTTATATAAATATATACAACCTATAATGCTGGATAAGTGCACATTTACATGTAGGTAGATCATATATTGCTGGACCTGTTGAAAATACGTTTGGAGATTTTTCATCATTTAAATGGAAGTGTTTGAAATGCATAGTGTTTGAATGCGTTTGTGAAAGTGTTTGAAATCGTTCGGGTAATTGTTCAACGCGTTTGGAGAAGTGTTCGGTAGCTTTGTGAAAGTGTTCGAACATTTTCTAAAAGTGTTTGAGATTATTCCCAAACGCTTTCCAAATGCTTTCCAAACACAGTCCAAACACTTTTCAAACACATTCCAAACGTTTTCAAACGTTTCCAAACACCAGCAAAACGCGAAAAAAGCGTTTGGCTGTTAACTTTTAGCTGGGCGTAATTGTATTGTGCAGTGTTCTTGCAAGAAGTATGCATGTCGAAGTATTTATTAAGATAGGATGGGATAATTCAATGGAAATTTTGTAGACCTCAGTCACAATGTGCTTTATTCAAGATAGATAAAGCGTGGTACAGTTTATCTTGCGTAGCAGATTATAATACATGTAGTAGAATAATTGTCACAGAACACACAAATAGGACCCTCCCTCCATTTTTTTTTGCTCAGCTGACTTGTCAGTCAGCTGAGCTTATCTTATGGTCCTCCGTCCGTCCGTCCGTCGTCCGTCAACAATTTACATTTTCGACTTCTTCTCCGAAACTGTCAGCCAGATCCACTTCAAACTTGGTGGGGATGTGCCTTGGGTAGGTGTCTACCAAGTTTGTTCAAATGGTCACGGTCCATTGATTTTTGGATTTTTAATGAATTTTTTTGTTCTTTTTTGGGCAAATCTTAAAAAATCTTCTCTGAAACCGCTCACCCAATTACATTGATATCACACAGAAACACTCCCTGGGACACCTAGTTCTTAATTTGTTCACCACGTGGCGCTACAATTTTTTTCTATTTTTTCATGAATTTTTGTGTGTAACAGCTATTTTCGACTTCTTCTCCAGAACCGCCACTCAGATTAAGCTGAATTGTGGTGGATATGTTCCTTGTAGAAGGGTCAAACAAAGTTGTTCACTATGTGAGAATGCTGCAGATTCCTGATTTTTAACGATTTTTTCAATTCGGGTACTTATGGGTCAATGCAGCTTTCATATTGATTGCTATGGAAGTCAATGAGCATAATGATTGTAATGCTGATTCACATTTTCAACTTCTTCTCCAAAACCGTCATCCAGATTAACTTCAAACTTGGTGGGGATGTACCTTAGGTGGGTGTCTACCAGGTTGTTCCAATGGTCATGCTTCAGTGATTTTTGGATTTTTAATGAATTTTTTTGTTCTTTTTTTGGACAAATCTTAGAAAATCTTTTTCTCCAAAACCGCTTACTCAATCACTCTGATATCACACGGGAAGACACCTAGGGACTCCGTGTTCTTAATTTGTTGACCAGGTGGCGCTGCAATTTTTTACTAATTTTCTATAAATTTTTGTGTGTTCTAGCTATTTTCGACTTCTTCTCCAGAACTGTTACTCAGATTAAGCTGAAACGTGGTGGATATGTTCCTTGTAGAAGGGTCAAACAAAGTTGTTCACTATGTGGGAATGCTGCAGATTCCTGATTTTTAACGATTTTTTCCATTCGGGTACTTATCGGTTAATGCAGCTTTCCTATTGATTACTATGGAAGTCAATGAGTATTCTAATGCTAATTCACATTTGCGACTTCTTCTCCAAAACTGTCAACCAGATTAATTTCAAACTTGGTGGGGATGTACCTTGGGTGGGTGTCTACCAAGTTTGTTCCAATGGTCATGTTCCAATGAATTTTGTTTTTTTTATGATTTTTTTTCAAAAATCTTTACAAAAGTTTTAATAGGAAAGTTTTAACATGTGAATTTCTTGTAATGATTATAACGTAAATAATTTTGGCCAGATTTACTTCAAACTTGGTGGGGATGTGCCTTGGGTGGATCTCTACCAAGTTTGTTCAAATTGTCACGCTCTATTGATTTTTGGAATTTTTATGAATTTTTTTCGTTTTTTGGGTGCAAACCTTAAAAACTCTTCACCTCTGAAACTGCTCACCCAGTTGTTTTGATATCGTTCATAGACACTCCCAGGGACACATAGTTCCCAATTTGTTCACCAGGTGGCACTGCAATTTTTTCTAATTTTTTTTATGAATATTTTTTTATGGTTTTGTTATCACTTGTTCTCAGAACTGTCACTCAGATTAAAGTGAAATGTGATGGATATGTTCTTGTGGATGGGTCAAACAAAGTTGTTTACTAGGTGGCACTGCTTTAGATTCCTGATTTTTAAGTATTTTCAACTCGGGTACTTATCGATCAATGCAGCTTTCCTATTGATTACTATGTAAGTCAATGGGTATTCTAGTGATAATTCACAGGACAAATGTCACAAAATTTACTGTTTACTTGATAACTTGAGATCTGTTTTGAGTTAGTACTGTGATGCTGCACATGTTAATGTTTTTGTATGAAGGTCATGCTCAGACAGTACATGAATGACTTTGACCTCGTTTCTGGGGTCACAGTGCAACATACATGAATTTTACTCTTCATTATAACTTGAGAACTACTTGAACCTTGATGTTGCACATGTTAGTGTTCTTTTATAATGGTCAGACTTACTCAAAACATGGGTGACCTTGATCCTTTTCCAAGTTCATAGATCTGCAAGTGTGATGAATGTCAAGATCAGCTGAGCATGGGCTGTTCACACAGCCCTCTTGTTTTAGTTTAGTTATGGTGTAAAGCATAATAGAATATAGCACAGGGGATAAAACAATAAAGCATAATAGGATATAAGAAAGGATAAAAGAGTAAGCATGACAGATCACAGAAAATACAGTAGTCCCTCCTTTGAAAGACCATTCCTTTGGAAGACCACCTCCTTTGAGGGACCACAATTGTCAGGTCTCTCTTTAGTACTTTTCATGTTATTTATACCTCCTTTGAGGGACCACCTGCTTTATGTGACCACCTTTTGGGTGGCACTAGGGGTGGTCTCTCAAAGGAGGGACTACTGTACACCAAGTGAAATGGAACGAGGCATAAATCATACTAGAATAAAACATGATCTAATGTATGATGGAGTTACGCTCAGAGCATTATGAAATTTTAGCCTTACTATCAGTCTCTAGGCGGCATGGATTCGTACTTGTGCCGTCCAGTTTGTACTGGTTTTGTCTTTTGGCTAAAAAGCGCACCGTCTGTTGATTTTGTAGGCAGACTGGATAATTGAAGATAGTCGACCATCCAAAGATTGGCCTGTTCAAGGCCAGGTTGAATTTGTCGATTATAGTACACGCTATCGACCTGGTCTTGATTTGGTACTGAGAGGCATCAACTGCTCCATTGAACCACAGCAAAAGGTATAATATTCACATTTGTCAGCTCACACCTCAACTGATTTTGTATAATCAGTCTTGCACATCTACACCACTGTTTTGATAAAGATTAACATTTTACTTGGGTCGATTAAAAGGAGGTACCTATCCACATCTTCATGTGTATTGTACCACATGACGCCTATTGATACCATATTGTCTGGATAGAGTAACACAGCATCTAAATTTGACATTGGTGTTATGGACGACCAGGTGTACATGTGAAGGCTTCTGTAGGCACACTCGCATTACTATTTTGAAAAATACATATTTGACATGAATATGATGATCTTGCTAATATGCAGAAAAATTTGAGCCTTTGCAATATCGAAATCACAGTCAACTGATGTTAGGTGTTTGTGTGTGTATAGGTTGGCATAGTGGGCCGAACAGGAGCTGGAAAATCGTCATTGACTCTATCTTTGTTCCGGATTATTGAGGCAGCAGATGGTAAAATACTAGTTGATGGACAGGATATCAGCAAGTTTGGCCTGCATGACCTCAGGTCCCGACTCACGATCATCCCACAGGTGATTTTTTTGTATTCTTTTGAGTGTATCCAGTGTGCCTAATACTGCAACCGGTTAATCTGTTACACCAGTCTGATATACCACCTCCACGTGCCTCATGCTGTTCCACGTAATCCTTAACGTCGGCGTCATGTTCCATCCCTATATGCCTAATACTGCTCCAGGTAATCAATAGCATCAGTCCCATGTACCACTTCCGTGTCCCTCATGCTGCTGCACGTAATCTGTAAGGTCGGTCTCATGTACCATGGTCGTGTACCTAATAGTGGCCCAGGTGTCAGTCTCATGTTCCATCTGCACGTGCCTTATAAAATATCAGGGATTAATCGGTAACATCCGTCTAATGTACCATCTCCATGTGCCTGATACTGCTCAAAGTAATCCATAACATCAGCCCAAGGTACCGTCTCCATCAGAATTTAGGATTTAATTTGATCAGGGGCGTATAATGATCTGCGTTTTGGCTAGACATCCCAGATTTTGACAAAATCCTACTAACTCTGGGTCGTTCTTTCCTCACAAGCTTATTTAAGTCAATAGAATAGTTTCTTATAAGTGTTGTTATTTTGCGATATTTTATCAGAAAGGTGACGTTGGTGGCCCTGCAGTCACAATGAAAAGAAAGCAACACAACCATAAAAATGCAAACAAGCCAACACAGTAAAATCAAGATAAGTTTTAGTATGCCCGTCTTTTCTCTCGCAAAAATAATGCCACTTCTTTTAAATTTGATTTTCAGGATCCTGTACTTTTTTCGGGTACCCTGCGTATGAATCTAGACCCATTTGAAAAATGCAACGAAGCTGCCATCTGGTGTGCCTTGGAGCATGCACATTTGAAGACTTATGTTTCAGGATTAAAGGAAGGCTTAGAGTACGAATGTGGAGAAGGCGGGGAAGCATTGAGGTACAACTCGTTCAAATGCTGTGATAAAGAAAATTCTGTTCTTTATGCAGAACATTCTGCCGATTCACACTTATCATTAGTATCACTTTAATGTGTAGCATCGCCTAATATTTTCCTTTGGGTAGGCCTTAGTATTACAAAAATATGCAAAACTTGACGTTCATCATGCGTTGATTACAGGCCTATCCATATAAGGTGAAAAAAAATATTGCCATGCAACTCTAATTTCTCAAAACGTTAGTACTCATTAATGGCGATCACTCTTGAATGCAAAGTTGCAAAGGTGGCACTGTATATATAAAACTTTCCATACATGTTAAGTTTTAAAGGTTGGTTGCAAAACTTTATCGTTAATTCTAGCTATTGAGCCTAAGGGCACATTTGTCATCCTGCATTTTTATCTGTCTCTGACATCCCCCTCCCCCTCCCGTCTCTTCATTGACCCACCCATTTGTGAACTGCTATACATATTATAACTGAACAAGCACAAATAAATCTCCAGCTATAGAACTTATCAGATGCAAACGTTCGATAATGTTAAAATTTTGAAGGACTTAAATGTGTGTGACCTTGACCAACCTTTAAAGGTTCCAGGTGTCAATGTACTAATGTCGAATGTACCAAAATAACTACTAAAGCTTCTGTCATGAAGTGACATTCACCTTGGAATTCAGTATATGTTGCAAATACAAGCATTAACCATTTTTTGTAGTGTTGGTCAGAGACAGCTGGTATGTCTGGCACGTGCATTGTTACGTAAGACAAAAATTCTGATCCTGGATGAAGCTACTGCTGCAGTTGATATGGAAACGGATGACCTCATCCAAGCAACCATCCGTACCCAATTTTCTAAGTGCACAGTACTTACCATAGCTCACAGGCTCAACACAATTATGGATTATGACCTGTAAGTCATTTGTCTTTGGGACTCGATTCAAAACATATTTGGCCAAGACTATATTACAGTGGTCTTTTTGTTTTACAATTGGTAGCATTGTATTTGAACCTAACCGGGGAAACGATTGCTGGTCCTAAGATATAAAAGTATGTGAACAACTTAATACATTATGACCATGAACATTGTGAGATATTGGTGTTCCGGTAGACGACAAGACGGTTTCAATCTATGAAATGTTGTATGTGAAGGATGTACTTGTTATGTTGAGGCGGGGTTTAAAAAGCTAGTTTTTTTTTTGTTCTGTGTACATTGAATTTCTTATTACATTTCTTATTTTCAGGGTTCTAGTCTTAGACAATGGACAGGCACGACAGTACGGGTCTCCATCAGAACTTTTGAAGGACAAGAAAGGAATCTTCCATGGCATGGCAAAAGACGCAAACCTTTTATAAACTACATAAATTTAAAAAACCAGCGACGCATCTGAAGGGCGAAAGTGTGGCCCAGTGGTGGATGGCAAAGAAAAAAGTGTGGTCGAAGTCAACAATGTGGAAATGCAAGTAACGGGTGTCGTCTGCCCATATGATACCCATTAACGAAATGTGACCATTGCTGTGTCACATGTACGTTTTTGTAAAAGACAAACAAAGAATGGACTTTTGAAGGTTTTCTATTAGACCATAAACAAAGGTCCCCCGAAGAGCCTAAAACATGGAAGAAATTCGCATATTACAGCAATGGAAACTGGCATCATATGACAGTGATTTTATTTATGTTTTAATTTGTTACAATTGTTCCGTGGCACTATATACTGTGTCCTTGTGTAAATCAGGTGTAATAAATGGTCTGCTTAGCTGGAGCCTGATAAAAAATAATGAAACAAATAAAATTAGCAACAATCAGAAGGTTACGGAAGCAATTAAAAGGGATAGGAAGAAAAACTGGAAATCACAGAAGTGATTATCAGCGCTCTGTGACAGCCATGACATGCTCATTTTTCTTCTCACAGCTGAAATTTTCCTATTAAAAAAGTAAATGCGTCGTATGTTGATCTTGAACCACTGGCATATTGCTATTGTGAGTAATGGTCTCAAGAAGGGCCACATATTTATTGCCGCTGTATATGAAGAGTTCTACTTTGCGGGTTCAATTTATTGTAGGTCCCAGGACTGCAGCACTGTGTAGTGCGATGCAATGTGGGGCGGCTAAGTTCAGTTCATATTATTTGATATCAGTTCTGCTACAGTTTTGCTTTTCGTTGCATGGGGCAATGGCTAAAACAGTCCCATTTGCAAATCACACATAATATGTGAAGCGAATTATCGTCTTTTTATTATATTATATATATATATATATATGTATATAAGTATATATATATGTATATATATATATGTATATTATATATATATATGTATATATATATAATATATATAGCAACTAAGTTGTGGGCACCCCAAAGGTAGCCCAAGTGAGCAGTATAAATCGCATTGCATATTGTATTGAGCACAAAACTGAGTATTTAGCACTGCCCTGGAAGCAGAGGGTTAAATGTAATATGTGCCGGCTTATTTTGAACAACTTGGTTGACCAGTCTGATGAGTCTGTTTGAGAGAAATACATGCATATACAGCATGTACATCAAACCCGAAAAATATGTGGTCTCAGATTTTGTTTGTCAATAAAATGTTGAAACTCTTGAAACTTGAAATCTTGGTCTCTGACCACGATGTATTTGATGTATGCATTGTAGTCAGTTACAACATAAGTGCTGATGATTGAGACAGTAATTTGCATAGGGTTGTTTTGATGACTCCATCCACACCTCATCTTACATGGTTTTCATTTTAGTCCAGGATCATGCACAGTATACCATCGCCTACTAGCTGCATTGGCCCCCCATTACCAGGTTGAGGCAGCTTTTGACTAACTCTGTCAACACAATACAACAACACAACCAATGACCCAATTTACCATTTACACCTACATGCAATTAACAGTGGTTGGCCTGTTTATGCATTGGCCCAACTTGTAGTAAAAGATTACAAGTGGGACTCAAATATACTGATAGCCTGTACCCAGGGAAAGGGAGGAGGGCCGGGGTGGGTGAGTGTCCCAGTACACCACTACAGGAAATAATTTTGCCATAACAGGGTACAGAAAATAGGAATATTCCAACATAATGGCGAAGGGGGGTAAGGGGGGGGGTCAGTACGCTGGTACAGGTAATTATTTTTCTAGAGTACGTAGTACGGAAAATAAAAATCTTTCAAAATTTTGGACAGTACAAAGTATATAAAATAAGAGGGCTTCCAGTACGCCAGTACGGTAAATAAAAAGCCCCATTACACCAGTACGTGAAACCCCTTGCCCACCCTCAATGGCCAGTATGAATATATATGATGACTTGAAACACAGAAAAAAGAGGGCCTCCAGTTCAATGGTATGGGAACACATCACCCCAGTGTGCCAGCATGGTGCTAGTAAGGAAATACCCATATCTCCCCTCCCCCCCCCCCCCACACACGCTAAATGACATGCTGCTCTGCCTCTTTGCAGCCTGCTTGCATGACTACCTTTATGCATACAAGAAGGAACTTTGCAATACATATATATCCATTCAAACTCCCTTTCAGAGTTCATAGATATACTTAATAAGGGAGGATGTCTGCCTACCATCACTCTTTCAGTACATCCATGACATCTTTTTTTTCTCAATCATGATCATGATCATGATCATGATCATGATCACAGTTCTAGAACTTAATATGTTCAATTTGACATCGAGGAATTTTGTTTTTTCCCATATTCTTTCTTTCTTTCTTTCTTTCTTTAAAATTATGCAAATTAGGGGCGTTTGAAATTTTAAATCTTGAATATCTTCAAAAGTATAATAGATGGTGATGCCATTCCAACTTTTACCAGGGGGTTGTTGACCATTGAGCATCTAATGAATTTCAAACAAAAGTTGTACCAATTTATATTATGCTAATTAACAGCACTTGAAACTTTAAATCTTGAATAGCTTCAAAAGTATTAAAGATAGAGATGTGATTTCACCTTATACTAGCGGGTTATTGACCATTGCACATGTAATGAATCTAAAACAAAGTTGAAATTTAAATTTGGCTAATTGGCAGTATTTGAAATTTCAAAATTCGAATATCTTCAAAACTATTATAGATAGAGATCTCATTTCAACTTCTATCAGGGGGTTATCAACCATTGCACATGTAATGAATCTAAAAGAAAAATTGTAACGATTTATATTATGCTAATCGGTCGTACTCGAAATTTTCAATCTTGAATATCTTCAACACTATAATAGAAAGAGATGTCATTCCAACTTACTATGGGGTTGTTGACCATTGCGCACCTAATGAATTAAAAACAAAAGCTGTAGCAATTTAAATAATGCTAAGTAGCACCATTAGAAATTTTAAATCTTGAATAACTTCAAAGCTTTAATAGATGGAGATGCCATTCCAACTTCTATTCCTGAGTTATGGAATACTTGTACATTGCCATACCAATATGCTTTGAAGACACACACACTGATTTGCTATGTAGCAAATCATCATTTCTAGTTTCAATTCTGTATCTCAAGGCCTAGTTGAAGGTCATACCATTTTAGGATGTGACTATTGAAATGCGTCATAATCGTTATAAACATAGATTTGGCATACAGATTTATTACAGATGATTTTAACCAAATAGGCTTTGAAATTACCATTATTAATCCATATGCATGCTGTTAAGGTTGTTCTGTCTCAAATCTATATGTTTTTTGCTTGTAAGTTTTTTTCCTTTTTTTCCTCATTTTTTCAACCTAGAGTGCCATGGGGTAATTTGTGTGTGATGTATATTTTGAATTTTTACACCAGACTATTTCGACAATCATTCCTAATATAACATGTATCAGCAATTTTCTCTCAATTCCCGGGACTTGAATAGTGTTCCTAGGAGCTGACCTCTATGTTCCTGGGACTTGAGTAATATATTCAAGGGATTTAAATTATGTTCCCAGGAATTTGCCATTGCATTCCCAGGAACTTGCCACTATGTTCCTGGGACTTCTGTTAAATTCCCAGGACTGGCATTATATGTTCCTAGGAACTCGCTTATATTCTCAGGAAATTGCCTAAATTCCCAGGATATTGCCTAAATTCCTGAGAATTTATTAATATTCATAATGCCATAACTCAATTATGAGTGAATAAGTATTGATAAAATTGTGCCAATTTACTAATAGAACCCATCTCCACACACTGTGAAAATTTGGTGCTTCTACCGCGAGTAGAACTGGAGATATGATGATGGGGCAAAATTGTCCGAATGTAATGGAAAATTAATTTTGGAATGACTGATTAATATATATATATATATATATATATATATATATATATATATATATATATATATATATATATATATATATATATATATATATATATATATATATATTTATCCCAGTGCATGCCATTTTGCTATGAAATTGATGGATTAATGGTTCTGTATCACGTTCAGTGGGAAAAGTCTGTAGTTGCGACTATATACATATACATACATCGGCGTATGTAAAGATTTTTGATGACGTCCGTATATATTGAAACTTGTGGAAGAGATGAAAAAGATAAGCAACACAGGCACTGAATTTTAGATAAAGCTATTTTGTTTTATTACCCCACTAAATAATACATTTGTTACGAGTCCTCAGTCCGTGCGCTGTCTGAATATATTCCAGACAGCGTAAGGTTTTATCCGAAACGAATGTAGTATCCAAAGTCAGTAATGCCCAAATATGGTACGATACAGGCAAGCTTTCTGTGGGCCAAATATTACGTTATAAATGCTGATTTATAATCAAATACATTGGTTTCATAAGTGAACGTAGCATATTTGATTTAAATTTTTTTATAAAGACATGACTTTTCGTATCGCCAAAAAGTTCATACTGCAGTTTGCAAGCACGTACATCGTAACATCTTAACAATGAAAAGATTACTTAAGATTTAACCGTAACACTGTTGTGATGTTGAGTTATAATTTCGTATGATTAATCAGAACAGTTGCAAGACTAATTATAGATTAACTGTTCAAAGACGAGTGGAAAATGCTGTTTAGCTGCAGTCACTTATTGCAAAAAGCTGAGAAAAAACCACTAAAATTTCAGGTCACACCACCCCAAAGCTGCACCAATTTTGTAATGATAAATAGCACGTTAAGGTAATTGCGTTTTATTATTGCTTCGCTCCTGCATGTTTTATTTGCCCACTCATGTTAGTTTTAGGCAAAAAGTCCCAACATAATGTGTGAATTTTTGTTACGAAAAAAAAGCAAAAAACAAAAAAACCCTGTCTGCCCACCTCTTGCATTCCCGATATATTGGACTGGTTAGGAGTTCATTTCCCCTGCTCGGAGTAGTCATACAGGCATTGTGAATGGAGGGTGGCAGTCTAATAAATAGTGACGTACAATAATACAATACACATATACTTGGAAGATTTCTTTTAAAGTTAAACATACAGTTAGACTTTATCCACAGTCAAATATACCATAGACACACACTGAGTAAGTACAGGTCTGTTGACAGGATTACATTTACAAACGTATATTTTCGGTTTTCTATGTGCTGACCAAAATTACGAATAAAATAACACCAACATGAATCAAAGGCTGAACTAGATACTAACGGCACTATGACAGATGACACACCCATGGGTCTGATGCATGTGTGGTAATTTCAAGCACCCATGATAAAGTTCACAGAAGATGAGGTCAATGTATGTGTATTTGCATTGCCTTACCCATTTACGTGTAAATGTATGGTAATCAATAATATTGTACACACTTAGTAATCACAATACAAATTGAAAATCTGTTTAAAATCAGGAATGACAGACTCTCCTAGCAAACACCTTTGGTAGAAACTAACCTAACTAAAGGCAGATTTACGCAAAAGCTTTGGTGAGTTAAAAAAAATTCTATAACACACAATAGTTAACAAAAATCACAGGACCACCTTTTGAACAAATTAGAACAAGGAGTCCTCAGAAAGTGTCCTGTGAGATCGAAGCAATTGGTTAAGGGGTTTTACACTGAGATTGTTCCGAAAAACGCACCATCAAAATAATTTACAAAATAATGCTTTGTTGATTTTTTTACAAGCTCCATTAGCAATGACTATTTATTGAAACTCGTAATGTTTAAAATCTTTTGAGAAGGGACCAACAACAAACTTGCAACTATTACTGACATTTTGAGTGGAGTGGATGTGTCCCAGAAACTTTTTACATAACAAAGTTACGTACGAGATGTATGTTTCGGAATTATGCCAAACCAGTGTACTTTCTGCTGATGCCATCAATATGTCTTTCACACGCAACGGTAACATTATGGTCTTTTTTGACGCTACGAAAGCTTTTGATCGTGTTGACTAAGTAAAATTATTCAGGTTATTCTTAAAAAGAGGCTTATCCCCAGTGGTAATTCGTTTATTCATGTACACAAATCGGAAAGTGAGTGTTGTCTGGAATAATGTAGTTACTGACCCCTGTACTTGTAGTAATGGAGTAAAACAAGGTGGCGTTCTTTCTACGATTCTATTCGGCGTCTACATGGATGAATTGTTATTTAGGCTAAAAAATTCAGGTGTTGGGTGTCATATCGGAAATGCTTTTCTTGGTGCCTTATCTTATGCAGACGACCTGGTTATTTTGTCCCCAACTATTCATGCTGCTCAAAAATTACTTGACATATGTTCTGATTTTGGAAAAGAATATGATTTACAATTTAATCCCAGCAAAAGTAAATGGATATCTTGCCTGCCAATTAAGTCAGATAAAATAATTCATATGGACGGTAAACCTATTGAAATGGTCACACAATATGTCCATTTGGGAAATCTAGTTAGATATGGACTCACGAGTTCTTAGATTGAAAGAAGTGTAAATAAATTTATTCAGAAGTTAATCTACTTATGGCACAATTCGGTAATATTTTTTCTTTTTTACGATATATATTATTCCAGTTTTACTGTATGTCATTTTATGGCTCTCAATTATGGGACTTCTCCTGCAGGCAAATTGAAATGGTATTTGTTGCTCGGTGTAAAGCTGTTCGACGTGTGTGGAAACTCCCAAATAAATCACATTGTGTCTTATTGCCTCTGATATCAAATGGCCTACCAATTGAGATGCAAATGCACAAGCGGTATATGAAATTCATGCATGGTGTCACTAATAGTAGAAATGAGGTGTTAAAAACATGCGGTAAATCAATTTTGTCAGGTGGTCAATCTTTTGTTGGAAAATCATATAATTTCATTATGCCAAAATATGAGATAAATAGGGAGTTAGTACATGATGGTCGCTTTAGCTATATATTAAATCTAATCACTTCGAGCAGCACCTCTGTGTAAGAGGAGATGGTTGCATAAGCTGCCGTTATACGTGAACTGTGTTAAGTGCGGGACGGATACTCTGACTCCATACTAAATGAGACTGAAGCAATGGGAATAATTTAACTTTTGTGTACAAATTGATCTGCTTATTGTATTATTAGGACGGTGACCGATGTGAGTGGTCGAATTATGATTTTTTTCCTTCTTTCTTTCCTTTTTAATCCAAGTCCTATTGTGTACTGTGAGTACGAATAAAGATATATATATATATATATATATATATATATATATATATATATATATATATATATATATATATATATATATATATATATATATATATATATATATATATATATATATATATATTATAATTCCTGATCACATAGGCTGTAGGTTAAAACTTTGTGACTCCACTTTCAACAAAATTATTACAAATACATAGTCGATTCATGACTGCGACCTCAATTTCAAAGCCAGATTTGCAATTCCCATCAGCTCAGGTATGTTAAAATCACCGCACAGCATGAACTGTAAAAGTTGATTTCATTTTCATGTTTTCAATATTTCTTGGTAAGACCAGAATTTTCTACTTTCAGCTTGACGATAGAAAATTATGAAAATTTTTGTGTTTGGTTTTTCTACTGAAGGAGGTATTTGCAATCGTCCAGCTGGAGTACTTTCCATGTTTAAAAAATACTGTTCACTCGTATATGACCTACTCTGCCGTCTTCAGTAGTAGTAGTAGTAGTAGTAGTAGTAGTAGTAGTAGTAGTAATAATAATAATAATAATAATAATAATAATAATAATAATAATAATAATAATAATAATAATGTGCTGCGGTCCTGTTGGTACAGGAGACCTGAAAAAGAAAAAAGATCTGTTAAGCTCATAAATATTACTTTCCCTCATTACCCATCCCACTTGACCCCGCCTCTAAGGCTCAGGCACTTCCTTCAGCATGTTCCTGCACTGACGAACAGTCTACAGACGAACAGCCGAGGGAGCCCTTAAAAGGGCTACCCCCTTTCCCCTCCTTTCCCACGTTCTTACCTATCTGTTGTATTTAATTTAAGTACCTGCTGCCTCAAATAGACTTCTCTCTTCCCAGCATCCTACCAGGTAGTCCTGTTCTGATTTAATACCTCTCTTATTCCCTTGAAGATCACCTTTCAATCCCAAAACCATGCAACCCTTTCTTCCTCCCCCCCCCCTCCGAATTTGTTCCAAGCTCTTACAATTTTGGTCTTCTCTCTTCCATTCTCTGAAAATCCTGTCCCTCCTTTCATTATACGCTGTACACCAAAATAGCCTGTGGTCTAAAGTTTCGTCATCCCCCTGTGTACATACTTTACATTTACCGTCGCTTCCTGGTGTCCATTTTTGTTGTCTCTTTTCAAGATTAATTACCCCCGCCCTACATTGAAATAATATTTTAGATCCTTTACTACCACCCCAACACGTACTTTTCTTTGGTTTTTCCATTACTCTATATGCCATTAATGTATTTTTCTCTCTTAACCCCTGTTTCCATTTATCTGCCCACCCTTGCATTACTGTTTTCCAAAAATGAATTTTCCTTTTCGGTCATATTTTTCTGCATTCTCATCTATGTCTGTGACCCATTTTGTTTGTTCTTTAATAGACTCCATGTATACTTTCTTGCACCATCTGTTGTCATCTACCTCTTGCAGGTATCCCCAGTAATTAAGTTTTGATTTCGCTATCCTGTCAGTGATACTTAACCAGCCTAGTTCCCCATGGACTGCCTCAGTGGCAGTACATAGCGGTGCACCCAGAATCCTTTTTACCATTTCATTCTGCACCTTTTCCATCTGTTTAATGTCTTCTACATGAATTGAAATTACATCCAGGCCGTAAGAGCATACATGGTATTGCTACCCTATCCCAGAATACCCTCGCTGTGAACGCCCTATTAAAACTATTGTTTGCCGTGGCTTTGATCATACCCTTTGTGCAGTTGATTTTCTGTTGAATTTTCTGCATGTGGTATCTGAACATTCCCGTGTCTGTTGTCTTGATCTTTATCCCAAGGTATTCATAAGCATCTACTTCCCCAATTTCGATCAGCTTTTCCTCCCCTTCTGGAATTTGGTATTTGCCTATGTGCCATTTCCTATTCTCATCTGGTTATTTCCCCAAGGTCATGATTTGGCTTTTGTCTGTACTAAATTCTAGTCTCCATTTATTCCCATATTCTCCTACCATGTTCAGCATATCATGTAATTCTCTGGGAGATTCTGTCAGCACAAGATCATCTGCAAAGAAAAGACCCGGTATTTTATGTCCCCCTACTCTTACTCCCTTAATACATTCCATAAGCTTGTCACCCAATTCTCTAATATACAATGCGAATAAAAGTGGGGAGAGAACACACCCCTGTTTTAATCCGATGTTCAACTGTGCGTTCTCAACTTCTTCATCCCCTAACGTTAATGTGCATTCCACGTCACAGTATAGAGCTTTCAAAATTTGAAGAAAGTTTTCTCTGAAACTAAGACTATTGTGTTTCTCCCACAAAGCATCCCTCCACACCCTATCATAAGCCAACCTCACATCCAGGAATGCCATGTGTATTTTCCGCCGTTTTTGCCTAGCCCATTCCAAAATTTGTGTTAATGTGAAAATGTGATCTCCTACTCGCCTACAGGGCCTAAAGCCGTTCTGAATTTCTCCAGGCATTCCAAGACGTTTCTACTATTTTCCCCATTCTTCTGTATATTATTCTACGGAAAATTTTCCCCATGTTTGAGGAGATGGCAATACCTCTGCACTGATCAAGTTCACTTCCCGGCCCTTTCTTTGGAATATAGGTAACCCAGAGACTGTTCCATTGTTTTGGTACTTGTTTTTCACTGTGTTCATTTCCACAAATCGTGAAACCCGACCAAACTTGATTCCGTTAGTGCCTCTCCTACTCATACAAGTTGTTTTGCTGCCATACTTTTGACCGGACACAGACTGGCAGCCCAGCTGCTCTCTGATTGGCTGAAAGTCCGTGGTTCCTATCAGAGAGCAGCTGGGCTACCAGTCTGTGTCCTGTCAAAAGTATGGCTGCTAAAACACTTCGTTGCATTCGAGAAGCACTGACGGAATCAAGTTTGGTCAGGTTTCACAATTTGTGGAAATAAAAACAGGATTAAAACGCGCATGGATCAAAGAATACGGTTGGATTGACGATTGAGAAGTCTTGTCATACGGCTAACGCCACGAAACGAACTCGATTCAGGATGGGATACCTGTTTGAATTTGGCGCTGGAATGTCGGACTTTTTGCCCGAAATGGATTTTGTGGGACATTTTCGACAATTCTAGGCCTGTTCCTGTGGATATATGCGGATTTCAATGGATTATCTATGAGATATACCTGTAGAAAATAGTTTTGGAATAAACTGGTGAGTTACAGTTTGTTGGTGTGTTCAGAAACGAACGGAGAAATCATGCCAAGCGTGAAGCGGGATGGTGGTCCAGATTTGAACTTCGTTTCAAACCTTTCTATGTTGAAGCTCCATGTAACGACGTTGTGGTTTGAGGCCCATGCGCCACCATCTTATTAGCACAAATAATGACTGCACAGATAAATACACAATATTGTACTGCAAATATGGCCCTATGTGGGTTATTGAACGCATAGATGTTCCAGGTCCAACCTCTTTACTCACTCCTCCTGACCCCCCCCTCCCCCCGCGTATACTAGCACGGAAGCTTGACTGACTGAACGTTACGAGCGCCCTATGTGCAACACACAATAAACTCATCCCACTCCCCACCCTCCGCCTCTACTGGTTCTACAAACTTTACCTGTGTCTCCTCTCCTTTCTTACTCTTCTTTCCATGACCTCTTGCCTTGTTTCCCATTGTTGGTTGTTTTGACTTACCAGTTGACTTGCCTTCAATTTGTTTAAAAAAACCCGCGGTTCCAAAATGGCGACTTTTGCCATGATCTAATCTGTCACACGCAAAATCTAGAAAATCTATGCAAATACCTAACTTTACCCTCTAAAAATTTCTCTAGTTTATCTGTAACTATTCCCACAACAAATTCTACTACGATCTTACCTAGTAACACTCGAAAAAGTACTTATCTTTCACAAAATTGTCCCGGCACCTCGGCAACGTCTTCAATTGTGCGCGCATGCGTAAAGAGTACAATTCGTGGGGTGAATAATTTTACAACATTAATGTACATTCCCCTATTGTTGCTGGCGATATGATGCTCTTGGTATTGTCAGAACATTTCGTGAATGAATGTCTGCAGACTGCATACAACTACACCTCTATATAAATCTTCGTAAACTTAACCCAATTGGTTGGGCTATCATTGTCTTCAATGAACATAAGACAGAGAAGGAACGCAAACTGAAACCCAAATTTCAACCAGTTGATAAAACTGTGCTCTAATGTGAATCATATATACAGGGTAGCAGTGGACATAGACGGGCTAATATGTATATATATCAAGGACCTAACAGTATTACATCTATCATGCACAGCCAAACCTGATTGTAATATGACACTCCATTACTCATTCACTTTGGAACAAAAGGTGCCATTATAATGAATTTTGACACAGTTTCAGTTTACACAAATGCAGAATCAACAAGTCAAACTCAAACATTGAGTTATTTTGACAAATTGAATGTTGGAAAAAATTATTGTTCCTTCTGGAGTCCAGCACCAAATCTCAAAGTTTGCAAACTAACCACATGTATATCAACTGTTCATGAAAATGTCACAATATACAAACTAGTGGAACTGCATATATATCGTTTTTTTTTTCTGAAAACTTCATGGTGTGCGAACTAGTGGAATTGCATGTACATGTGTCTCTGCTTTTCCTTAAAATACCAGAGGGAACAAAATTGTGGAATTACTGTATCTTAACTTTGCATTATAATATCATGAATTGTACATAATACATGTAGCATTACCGAGTGACTCATTCACATGAAACTGCTTTCAATGGCAATACTAAAATATACAAACTACATGTATCTTTACTCCATGGCTCATCTGCATGGTATTGTACTTACCCTTTCAATGAAAAATCATGTAATCTACAAACTACAGAATTCTATAAAATGACTTCTCTGTACGTATATATCTTAGATTTAGATTTTACTGAAAATATCACATTCACAAGTGTAAGCAGGGCATACAATGTATCTGTATCATTGCTTAATGACTCATCTACATGACATTAATTATGTTTTTCAAAGAACGTGGTGTACAACACATAATTGCAGCTATTTTTTCCTAAAAAATTACAAATTGTGCAAACTAACTTCATGTATATCAGCCATGCATGAAAATAGCACAGTGGACAAACTAGTGGAATTACTGATCTTTGCTTGGCATGAAGTTTACAAACTGCTTGTGTCATCTGTATCATTTATTTTTGTTAAAGTTTTCCAAGATCATGAAAATATCAAAGTATACATGCAGTGCTCCCAGGATGGTGGTATCATTACTTAATTACGCCACTTTATATTGAGGATGGTGCCATCATTATTTTAACTATGTCACTTTACATTGTAGTTCAATTATTCCAAAATAACTCAAGGTATTCAGCTCCAGGCTCCATTGAATTGAATTCCATGCATAGGACACATTTTACCTTCTGCTTCCAGGGTAGTGCTGGCTACTCAGTCTTGTACTCAATGTAGGATGCGATGATCTATATTGCTCAACTGGGTTAAATTTGGGGTGGCTCCAACTTTGTGGCCAGTGCCATGCACTTTAAAACATTTTGAACACCATGTACCCCCCTCCCAAGTTAAACTGAGACCGCGACTGCAGTTTTGATCTGAGAAATACAGTTTGTAACATTATTCAGCAGACAGCATTTTATATGGTTGTCTGCTTAGCTGACTCTCATACCATTTTTGTGACTGGTGGCCTGTTATTGGGCCCCAGTCATGCAATCAGTCAAAAGCCCCAGGTCTGCTAAACAGGCAATTTATAAGGCATTATTGTGTGCTGTAAAACACCCCTTTTAATTCTGAGAAAAAACTTAATTGTTCTGGCCAGGTAGTGGTCAGTACAAACCAGTACAAATGTACTTAAGACACAATACTGGCTTTCCTTTGTCAGTACAGGTCAGTATGAATGTAGTGTAAAACTCAAAGAGTCAGTGAAAGAGGCAAGATTCGGTACTTACTTGGGCTCTTCGTGATATATTGATATGACAATGATAAAGATTTGGACACCGGTATAGTTCCCAAAATAAATATCTGTTAAATAGTTTCGATGGAAGTTAAAATCAGTTTCATGAAAAGTGGAGTGTACACATCGTGAAGAACACGCTTTTTACAGCGCCATTGAGAGAACAAAGACGGTTATTAAAAACAAAAAAGTTCAGTCTAGGTTGTACTTATGAGGGCCCCACATGTCACCCGCAGAAACGTGGTTTACCGAGGCATCAAGATCTTAGTTCAGTGTTAAAAGTTGTTTTTGATGAAGGTGACCCGAACTTTACAACCTTTCATACCACAATGTGGACAGGACAGAAGTGAAAATACCACGTCGGATTTAGATTTGATAGTACAACTTTATAAAATGTTAAGGGCATTGTCGGATATTTTGGACTCAATTGGTTTGTTTGCATCACAATCATATGAAAGAAGTGCCTTTTATCCAGTATATAATACAGAAATTAAAAGTTAATGGTACGGTGTTGCATAGTACACTGTGATCCTCAAGAGGGCCACGAGGCCCGAGAAAAAGCCCTTAATTTAATTTAATTTAAACATATTTATTTATTCTGGATCACCTAATAGTATACATCGAGATACTAAAAAACAGGCTCTCCAGACATAGAGAGACACACAGAATATATACAATACACACAGGACAATACAATTCACGAAATGCTTTGTATGTACCACTCATTGTTACAATAATATTGAAAAATACACTTTCCTGAATGCTATGAAGTAAATACTCACAAGCAGAGACATGTCGATTAAAGAATGAGTACAAGTTATTGATCCAGAAAAATCCACTATGTCACTAGCTCGGTAACCAAAAAAAAGAAAAAATGACGACAGTCTTAGCCATAAACCGTATATTGACAGGATCAACATGTTAATCAAAATATGAATCGTCTGGAGTCAGAAATGAATTTTTGGACAGCATCAAATAATTTAATGTTAAGGTTTGCAGAAAGGTCATTGTTACCATGTATAAGATACCGGATAAGTATATCACTTGCTAGATAGACTACAAGACTAGGATTCACACCTGGAGCTAGAATGTAACAAACCGTTTTTAAAAGGGATTTCCTGGGAACTGAATAATAGGGACATTCTAGGAAAAAGTGAAGAATACTTTCGTCAGGATTTAGACATTTACAAGCCCTTCAACCCAGACAGACACTCTGTGTAACCTACTCAAGTGTGATCCATGACGTTTGACCTCTGCATAGATATGAATACAAACCACAGACATATGAGTCACTTTGGTTGGTCCACCAATTGGAAATAGCGTATCACAAAACAATGTGATGTTCTATCAGGATAAAGTATGGGACAACAATTCAAGAAATATACATGTGGCGATTGAAAATACAACGTTAAACATCTCAAAAATATATGCGATACATGACAAAATTGATGAAAAGATCCATTAGCTTGTTCGCCGAGAGCCCAAGTAACGGATAACTCATATATACCAACAGTGAATTGTGGCCCAAGTGTATGCAGTTTAGACAAACGGCAATACAGGTACGTCATTGCACATTTGAATCGGTGCGCTGAAAACTCGTAATGGATTGTTTTATATGTAAACTAAGTATAAACATGAAGCAAATTAAATGAGAATACAAATGAGTGTTGTTGTGACAATATTGAAGTATTTTTACAGCAGACAAGTTTTGTGTCTCTATACAATGTGATAATCGCCAAACTGTGTATCACACAGCGGGAAGCACTTTGAAATGCATCTTACAGTACCTCGTGAATTAAGATGCATTGTGCTATATACTATTAGTATTATTATTAGGATTATTGCTGTTGAGTTATACACACACACACACACACATATATATATATATATATATATATATATATATATATATATATATATATATATATATATATATATATATATATATATATATATATATATATAAGTCCTTGACTCATGCATGTGCATTTAAGGTAAGGAAGAAATCCAAATACTGCGTTATGGATTTGAACTTGTGCAGTATAGGTGCTGTTATTATTTTGAATAGTTCCAATAGTAAGAAGAAACTGTAAAGGCAAAGATGTACCTTTTAACACTTTGAGTATCATAGTACAACACGATGCACTTTTATTAAAACATTAGAAAGTAACACAAATTATCTAAAGGCACCTGAAGGTGTATATAACAGTACTATATCAACTAAAAGGCGAGATGTTTTACAGTTTTATCTCGTTCGCGGAAGGCTTTTAACTGATAGCACACACACACATATAAAGATTGATGGTGACAGAGTTAAACGTATTTGAGAAGAAAAGTGATTTACCTGTAAACCATTGCGTATTACACTACTACCTAATGTACTTAACCCAATGCTATGTGGGCACCTCAACATGTATTTTATAGCACGCGGTATATTTTAACGGAAAAATTGATTCACGCTCTTGGTTTATTCACTGAAGCTTTATAACTGTATCCTATTGTATTATATTTATCGGGAAAACCAATCAGTATACACTGTTTTTCATGGTGCCCGTGAAACAAGTACATAAATACAAGCCAGAAAGTAAAAAAAGGCATAAAGATACATATAGATATATGTAAATTAGATTGGATAAAATTATGAATGTGAAGAAAGTAATATCACAACAAATTTGCCATGTTCAGACAGTGTCAGTACTAAACCTGTCACAAAAGTGACTCGTTCGTGTTCATTAAGATCAGTCATTTAAAACATACTTTGCACATGACCTCTTAAAATTTACTACTGTATCGTTATCCTTTAAAAACTGTGGAAGCTTGTTTAATGCAACACAACCCCTGTATTTCAAAGAATTTTTGTGACAACGTGGAACATGTAAATGATCTTTGCATAAGATCTTGTATTGTAGTGATTAATGTAGGCTTTAAAATCAAAGAAGTCAGACATATAAGATGGGGTGAGGCCATGCAGAGCCTTCCTCATTACTACACATAAATTAGAATGATTTCTCTGATGAACACTCATCTCATCCATTTCAAACCCCGCAACATGGTGATAACATATGCTCTAGTTAACAATGAAAGGGGACACAAGTAGGTGCATTGACGGCGGAAGACAATTTAAAGTATGGCGTAACGCATTTTAACTGGTGCACTGCAGACACATAATACATTGTTGTTTATATGATGGAGATTATAAACACATGGCAATTACTTGTCGTAATAAATGACTGCAGCGATTACAACATTCAACTACATTACTAACATATAAGCTGCGCATCGCAGTCGTGCATGAAGCCCAATGAATTGTGTATCACAATGCAAGCTGAAAGAAACTTTCACATGTAGTACCCCCTGAAGCATTAAAGTGAAGAATGCTTTAAAATGCACCTTTATGCATTTGTGTAGGAAAGATACAATTAAATTGGTTTCTCACTCGTGAAGACATGGGCGTCACCAGTGTAGCATTAGCGTACGGGCGAGTCCACGTCTTCAGGGGTGAGGAAACGTCACAATTGGATCCTTCCTACTTAGGCCTAACCTTATATTGTCAGCCACTAAGGTGCAAAGCATCGTAACAAAATATGATAATTGCAGTTTGTAATGTCTGTTATTACCCCCAAAATGTTTTGTTCAAATGCCACAATAACATTTCTTTAAACTTATATAGATCTAACGTCACGCCCTCTCTACGAATTGACTGTTCCACATGCAAGCAGTGTCCCAATCGATCAAGGCTATTCCCCGAGAGGCCATTCAACACATGAAAAAATAGTAGGTTGAGACATCAAGGCACACAGGAAACTGTGCAGCACATAACGTTAGGCCTGCAAGTACCAACAAGTGTCGGCTTAGGCTACGCTATATCATGGCCAACTATAGTGGAAGTAGCACCCCTACTGTTGATACTTTGGGAAAATGTTTGACTTATCGTTTGGCATGGGGTTAAAAACTGTGGACTTGGGTGAGGACGTTAGTGTTTCTCAACTGCTGTGCATGCCAACGCAGGGGGTGGGAGTCATTCGAGTCCGAGAATGAAATCCATAAGCTGGGTCGGTTTGAGAAGCCAGTGTGAGAACATGAACTTCAAAAACAGAAGATTACATTTTGCAGTTTTGTCAAATGCAAAGAAGGCAAAGCATTGCCAGGCCAGATATAACTAGCATTGCATTTTTCTTGTATTGACGTAATTGCAAATTGTAATACATTACAAAGTAGCAACATGGGTTGTACTGTTTATTTTATCTGTCAATCAAGGCGTACTGTTGACCAAACAGGAGCCATTTTAGATGCTGCAAACTTCGGGTCTTAGTGAATTAAGACGATGTTTTCAGACGCGAAATGGAGGAACCTGATTGGCTGATAATGTAGGTTGAGGTCCAACAATCGGTGCACAGAAAACCCATTATTAACCATTATGTATGTGAAATAATAATTTTTGTGAGGCAGTTGCATCCGTTTCCCATCTTGTGTCCATGAAAGGCGTTTGCCTTTGTATGTGTGTGTGGGGGGGGGGGGGAGTCCTTGTCTGTAATTAAGCGTTGGACACCTTATTTATGGCCAAAACTTCGGTGAGCATTGCTTTCAATTCCTCTATTTCATTTGAGGAACTTTTTATCTCTGCAATTTCCATAGGCTCTTGTTTTCTTCATAATTCAAAAGCGCAGTTGATTAATGGTTCCTGTACTGCTATATTCAGGGCTCCCTCTAATGTTACGGATCTTTGCCTGATGATTCTACGTGCCACAGCATAGTCTTTAATGCCATCCAGGAAAATATCTTTCAGCTGTTGCTGTAAAAGGGGGGCACTTAAATCAGTTGTGTTGAAAGCCTCTTCGGCAACTTCAATTATTCTTTCAGCAAAGTTTTGGACACTTTCCTGGGTATTTTGTTTTAGTTTCTCCAATCTTTGCTGGACATATTGAATGTCAGTTAGATCACTGAACCTGTCCTTCAATGCAGTGATTACAGCAGGCCATGTAGTATTAGGGGCGTTTCTAAGCATCTTTGAATAAAACTCAGCTGCTGGGCCTTTCAAAGTTTGCACTGCAAGTGCTTTCAATTTTTCTTCATTGTTGCCTCTGTTAATCCAATTTTGGCCATGTCCCTGACCCAAGTGTACAGATTTCTGGAACCTTTTTCAGAAAAGGGCTTTATTTTTTACAAAGGTTCATAGAACTCACTCAGAGTCACTATACAGAACACCACCTTTCAATTGATTAGCTTCTACAATTCCTTGTTTGATAGATCTTCAATATAGTTGTATGAAGTGGCAAATTTGTCATTGAAGATAAAGAAGAATATAGTTTTTTTCTTGATGATAATTACAATATGCACATTTGAAACTGATTGCCTTAATGTTTAGGTGTTTCAAAAATGTTACTTTGGTCATTTCTTTCAACTGGAAATTTTGTTCCAAAGATGTGCTGTGCACAGAAAGAGGATGATAGTTTGGCGCTTCTTCTTCTTCTTCTTCTTCTTCTTCTTCTTCTTCTTCTTCTTCTTCTTCTTCTTCTTCTTCTTCTTCTTCTTCTTCTTCTTCTTCTTCTTCTTCTTCTTCTTCTTCTTCTTCTTCTTCTTCTTCTTCTTCTTCTTTTACAAAAAAAAACCCAAAAAAATCATGGGGTCATGAATGAATTTACCCCCACAAAAGTTGCAGGTAGATCATTCTCCATCTCTTTTTTAAAACCATAGTGATATTTATGTGGGGCATAGAATAGTGAAAACCATCTTCTTCAAACTCTATTTGCTCCATGGGAATAACAAAAGGTCTGGTAGGAACTCAATGAGTCAGAATGAAAAACAGGCCACTTGCCTACTTCTCATGCTTTATAAGAAGCACTGTACAAATAAGTCCTGACTTTCTTTCTTTTTTCTTTGTCCACTCCACAAATATAAGTTAAAAAGTTCAGTATCCCACCAAGTGGCACCAATTGTAACTGGGTTTGGTTATTCTCGTTGTGTGTGAGATTCTATATTTTATGATAATAATAATAATAATAATAATAATAATAATAATAATAATAATAATAATAATAATAATAATAATAATAATAATAATAATAATGATAACAATAATGATAACTCCAGGTGGTAGTCGGAACTTGGAAGATATATTGTTGTCATACGTCTATACACAATTGTGTAGTTCTCAGCTCTGGCAATCTGGAAGGGTGCAGCGGCTTTTATACATTTAAGTAAATTATTTACTCTTATGAATATTAAAGACAGTCCAACATGAGATACTGGTTTACAAATAAACGGATGAAGAATTGCATTCCGAACGTTGAGGAATGTACTTTAACTCAAATAGACTTAAATTGGAAAAGAGAATTTACTGTAACTACCGAACTTCAAAGTAAGCTGCGTATTTGCCGACCACAGCAAAGATATCTTAAACTTCAGAACAAACTGGAATAGAAATTGGAGATACGAAATAACATACAGGGAGTTCTTTTAAATGTACAGCATGAGATTGCCGGGAAAATAACAATTGTCATGAGAAAAATTCAATCTTTCACAACATGATTATTAATATATATTTGCTGCAAACTGGAATAAAACAAAATGCGTGCACCCTCTCAAATATGCCACATGCAAAAAAAAAAAAAAAAAAAAAAAAAAAAAAAAAAAAAAAAAACTTTCTGTTCCCCGAATCAACCAAATGTCACTACCGTAGATAGGAAATCAGGTTCTGCTGAAGTACAAATTCCCAATTAATGTGCTGGCCCTAGAATAAGCACCTGTTTCACTGTATGAGACTGTTAGCACATTTCTAAATTAGCTGGTTCACAAAATGAAGGAGGAAAAGCTTTCAAAGCATTTTCTCGATTATTTCATTCATTTTGGGCCTGGTAGATTTCTGGGAGTCTCTGGGACTGAGGTAAAAACGGTGGAGCCTTGCAAATCGTTTGACCTTTTTAGGGCTAGATATAGATTCCATAAATCACCAAGTTAAGGTGCCCCCAGACCAGCTAGTAGCGTGCAGACAAAAGTTCAGGGGAACCCTATTTAACCCGTACCTTACGCTGAGGGAACTCCAGGGTCTGCTAGGTTTACAAAAATGTGTAAGTTTATTAGACCTGCGAGACCTTTCCTGCAGTGTCTGGTTGCCCTTACGAGAGGTTTAGATACACATTACTCGGGGCAGTAAGCAATTGTATTAAACAAGGGAATTAAAAGTGACATTCAGACATGAATGTTTTTTTTTCTGAATCATTTTAACAGCGCAGCCTTGATCATCCCCTCCCAATAGAATGACGCCCATACCTGGGTATTAGTTTTGGATAGCTCCAAATTGGGATTTGCAATGGACCAGCATTTGCGACCAATTTACTGGCCTACTAATAATGATGGCGTAAGTTCGCATCCTTTCCTTTGAGGTGATTCCGGCCTCAAACTTCCTACTTGAAATAAGAAAGTGCACTTTCATCTAGCCTTAACCTTGTTAATTTGATTAGATAAAATCTTTCTTTGATATTAAGGGAGCTAAATGCTATGAACACAGGTTTCCAGTATGGGTGTTGCATGAGTACAGTGATATGAATAGAATGTCGTGGGTGCTCCGTTATTCCTGGGTGACTGGTCTCACTGTTTTAGAGGGTTTGGTTGACGTGAACAGAACATTGATCAGCAGTGGGATTGCAGGAGGTTGGCTTAGTTTTGGTTTAAACATTCTTTATTACACGATTAGAGAAAAGGGCTATGCCCTATATGAACTCTTCTCGTAATAACAAAAAATAAAAATAAAGGGTTAATGGAGGTTTACGCTGATTCGTTAAAACTACATGTGTTTGCAGGTGGAAACCTATTATTTCAGATTTCATTTAATGTTGCCGGCAAAAACTCAAGCTGCACTCTGCACTGAGTTTGGGTTTGGTACATATTGCAAGCTAGCCGCTCTCTGCACCAGCTTCACTAATTTGCCCGTGGGGCCTTTGGTTTCATGACTTGCTTTCTGTGACGGTCATGTGATGTTTTCATTATGTATGCATATTTCAGTCTAAAATTGTTTCCCATGTCAGCATATGTATAAATTTTCAACAAGTTTGACTATTATCATTTCAGACTCCTTAATGCTCACTTTGAACTCACTTCTCAAATTGTCTTTAATGAGGCAGCGCCCTGAGCTGGTAAACGCTCGCCATTTTAGTTCTTTCCCCTTTAGTCAAAACATGTGTAACCAGGTATTTCCAGTGCATTAACTCACACTAAATGTGTCTCTGTTATAGCAACAAGTTTCAATTTTAGATGATCAAAACATTTATATCTTACCTTTAAGCCATCGCTGTCAGTATTCAGAGGAAAAATATGTGCATGACAGGGATAACTATACTAGGGGTGGACACTTTGCACATGCCTGTGCCACCAGGCCAGGATACCCCCCCCCCCCCCCGTAAGTGACCTTCAATTCGACTGTACCCATGGTGCTGTATTAGCCCCGGGATTTCAAGGTCATGCGAGACAAGATAGAAGCTACACAGAAGCTACCCGGGGCTTCACCCCTTGTGGCAGCAACAAGACGAGCCGGTACATCATCGGTCTTGCGCAGTGGTAAGATTCTAAACTCCCACCTTGTACGTGTGGAGAAAGCATCTCACGTACAGACTGACACTTGTAAAACTGGCAAAAATGTGAAAAATGTCGAGTTTGTTCTGCATTCGTATAATTGCAAAGCCTTTAAAGAGTCTGCTGACTTTGTTTGTGACAGTGTGATATTCTATGTCTCACCAAGAAGCAAAAGGCGAATGTCCTTCATTAAATAAGTATATTTCAAAGTGTTCTCAAAATCGGGAGTGACTGATATGATGTAGAATATGGTGGCCAGCCATTGGGCGGGGTGTCAGTTATAGTTTAAATGCGTGAAGGATTTAGTACTTTAGAAGTAGATACCCACTCAGATAATATATCATGGGTAGGAGTTTGTGATCGTGGTAGTGAAAAGGTAAATGTTAGATCTCGTGTATTTATGCCTTTTTACGACCAGGGTAATAATGCTCGGTTTGATTTTTTTTTATATATCTACAATTGCTGGTTTGAAAAACCTAGTTGGCACATATGGTATGGTTTGTCTTATCACATTGAATTTAATGCGCAGTAACCAAAGTAGAGTAAGTTACAAGATTCATGGTTTAAATCGAAGGGATATAGTAGCCATAGCTCTATTGTGTATGAATTTTTGGTTGGCAATAACTTTTTTGTTGCAAACTTTGTTTCCACAATAGATTGAGTATACATATTTTTGACATGCAAATTCTACCAATACGTGTATGGAAGTTGTACTGTTCAATAATTCACAAAACCCTGAGTTTTGTGTACAAAACCCACGGTTTTGTACCAAAACCTTGGGTTTTGTAAGCAAAACCCAGAGTTTTGGTACAAAACCCAGGGTTTTGTACATAAAACCGTGAGTTTTGTAAGAATATCCTGAGTTTTGCCTGCAAATCCCAAGGTTTTGTCACAAAACCCTGGGTTTTGTACACTACCCAGGATAACAGAGCAAATATCAGAATTTTATATTTTTGTTCAATAATAGATACAAAACCCAGGGTTTTGTAGACCAAACCGTGGGTTTTGCTTGGAAAACCCAAGGTTTTGCCACAAAACCCCAGGATTTGCACACAAAACTCTGGGTTTTGTAACAAAACCCAGGGTTTTGCTTTGTTATCCAATCTTTTCACAAAACTCACGGTTTTGTTTCAAAACCGTGAGTTTTGTCCTGATAACCCTGGGATTTGCAGTTGTTTTGTTCAATTATTTGCAAAACCCACGGTTTCCTGACGTCAGAAATCCCACGGTTTTGAATAATTCGCAAAACCCTGGGATTTGTGACGTCACAAAACCCACGGTTTTGTGTTTTACCGCCAAATTGGTCATATGGATATGCCTACCACTCACAACACGGCTTGCTTTCTGAACTTACTATAAACCAATATCATGCTGAGATGGCGGAATTCGGAAAATTTCCATCGATTCGCGACTTAAAATCTCGTGTATTTTATCACTGTGTGCACTTCATGAGCTCATATTTTAGGTACTACAAGAGAAAACATGAAAGATGTATAACGTGTATGTGATTTTAAGAAATTTAATAGATTAAGACTGATTTTCAGTTTCTGGGACCGTGCGACCGGCCCGGGCGAACGGGCTGAAGTTTTCGCAGCATAAGGCCTCTGATCTGCCGCGTCGTTAAAATCCACCGTACGTTGTGCCGCTGCCTGCAGTAATTATGCGACCGTTGATTACAAAACGACTGCCACATCACATCGTGGTGATAATTATCTCAACACGACTAGTTCTTAAATTGTTACATGGTCTTCTTTAACTCCACCTTCATTCCCACCATTCAGAATTTTGCATCTATTTCTGTGTCAGCTCTGGTGAAAGATTCTAAAGCTCTTCCCCGGGAGCTCTGCAACTGGAAAGGTGAAAACCCCGCCTGTAACGGCATGTCCCTGTGCCAGCCACTACCCCCATACAAACTACCTATTCCCACTACTGAGTTGTGTGCAAGTTTTTTGTTGACAGGCACTGGAAATAACGCCAAGACAGCCTGGCACCTTTTCATAAACTGTCGAATGGTTCAGTGTACACACGCACGTCCACCAATTGATAAATAAACAAACACAACAAACGAAAAGGCAGTTACACATTTTCTGGCGTCACAGTATTGCTCTTTTACCAGAACCAACAACTTCAACATTGAGAAATATCAAAGTCCAAAATTTCTACTCGATTAAATTAATCAATTAAAAAATTTAAAAGGACATAGTGGGTATCGATTCAGCCCCCCCCCCCTCCCTTGACTGGCAGTCTAACACGCTAAGCATGTGGCAACGTTGATAAACGGATATAAGCAGTAAGGTTTTCATATTAGATGGTGGTCGGACCACGCGGCGTTGTTTACTACCTCACATCTAGGTCACGCCAGTCGAAGCCAAGATGACCGCAACCAATAACTGTTGAACATTTCAGACAATAATGGTTGAAGAATGGGACCGAAAACGCTATTTCGATAAAAATTTCCAGGGCTCTATCATAAATCGTGCGATAAGTTAATTATTTGCAACGGATCGAATGTTTTACGCAAATTAAAGAGCTCGAGGCTGTGCATTCAATAGTCCATGCGGCTCTTCGCGCCGGCGTGTGGATTATTTTGAACACTGGGTGCACAACCTCGTCCTTTAACTAATACATAACTTATATTCTCATCGTGTCGCAAAGAGATAGACTTTGCGCGTGGTAACCAATAATGATGTTATTGATCACAATAACTGAGCCACTTGTAGTTTGACGCTATTTTTAAGTTGAGAAGCCTAGCAAGGCCTACCAAGTAACAGCTGTCATGATTGGTTGGTCACAAAACCCTGGGTATTGCACCTTTTCAAAACCCTGGGATTCGTGATGTCACAAAACCGTGGGTTTTGCAATCTCACAAAACCCACAGTTTTGTTCTGTTATTTCAAAGTGTTACAAAACCCACGGTTTTCTGGCTAAACCGAGGGTTTTAGGAACAAAACTGTGGATTTTGTTCAAAAAATAACAAAACCGAGGGTTTTGTGATCAAAACGCGGAGTTTTGCTCTTAAACTGTGGGTTTTGTGCTCAAAACCCAAAGTTTTGCTACAAAACCCACGGTTTCGTACCAAAACCCTGGGTTTTGTTCATGAAACCCAGAGTTTTGTAGCAAAACCCAGGGTTTTGTCCAAAATGATATCAAAATTCAATAACTGAGCAAAACCCAAGGTTTTGTAACAAAACCCTGGGTTTTGCTAACGAAACCCAGGGTTTTGTGATAAAACCTATGGTTTTGTTAGCAAAACTCAGGGTTTTGCTACAAACCCCAGGGTTTTGCTACAAACCCCAGGGTTTTGAAAAGCAAAACCCACGGTTTTGTGAACAAAACTCAGGGTTTTGTGAATTATTGAACAGTACAACTTCCATATACGTGGATAACCCATGTATTTGTAACGGATCATGATGTTACCTCGGTTAAAAGCTGTAATGTTTCTCCATTAGATGCTGATAACGGGAGTGAGCACGTGCCAATTTGCTTACTGTACCAATAAATCGTAAGTGTATGCAGTAATCTATATTCCCTGCGCCTGTATTTTGACACTCCAAAATGGTCCAACTCATTACATAACGACCAGTTACGTACCATTCATGCAGAGAAACTGAGAAATTTATATGATTTATCAGTGGAGCATTGTAATGATAAAGATATTCTCCAAACGGAAGTAGATTCTTATGTGGACTGCTTAAAATATTTTTCATTCAATCACAAAAGGAGCTGGTTGTGTGGCGCATAAGATATTCACGCCAAAGCCATATTTGTGTCCTGAATTGGGTTGTCTCCACGACAAAAAGCGGTTCTGGTGGTCTCTTTGGATTCAGAATGGTCGCCCTAGACATGGAGCAGCGCACGAGTGCTCGAAATTTGCTAATTTTGTAGCGTACAAGTTCAGATAAGAACAATTTGACTTGATGTCAAAAGCCAGTCATGACCCCACTTGGACAGGGATCTTTGAGAGAGCTGGTAAGGCATGATACATTGTCCCAAGCAACTGCCGAGTCATCACCTTTAAAAATATACTGTGTGTGGTGTCGTCAGCAGACAGTTGAACATAAGTGTCTTCAGCAAACAGTTGCACATGAGTGTCGTCAGCAAACAGTTGAACATAAATTCAAATTAAAAAAAAAAAAGTGATTAGACGTCCTTGAAATCCCACTATTTCCCATCCCCAACACGAAGTGGAAAATTTTTTTATGCTGCAATCAGCTTACGTAAATTTCAGGGGACTGGCGCATTGACAGTGTTGTGATAATGATGTATTGAGCTGTGCGATAATGCTCCCGTTCGATACAAAGATTGTGACATTGCTAGCAGCGAAGGGTACCTGTCAGTGCTGCATTATTGATTTTTTGTTTTTTCAAAATTCGCTGTACTCGACTGCGTATATTTATCACTGACGAACACCCCATCGCATTAAACGGAGCTATGGCCCACTAACGCGGAAGCTTCAGCTGATCTTCACACATCCTAGCATATCGGTGTAAGAATAACACAACACACTAGGTATCGTATGTCCGGGTTTCAACACAACTCACAACATGTCGGGGGATATATGGTGGTATGGATATTGCGGTAACCGTTCGCAAAGAGATGCTTTTTGGGTAAGTTGAGATAAAGCCTGGTTAATCATGGCAATCGTATGACACGAGTTACATTTTTTCTTCTCTCTTTTTAAAATAATTTCGTCAACCAAAATTTTAGTTAGATTTATTTAAATGAAATCACACGAAGCAGGTCATTATTGCTCTGTATCTTACAAAATAGGGCAGTGGTCAGCGTGTGGTTGTTACATGATGAATTATAACATAAAAGGAACAATAGGCTACACATATGTAAGGTCATCGGATAAACATTTGTCCCCAGGCCCCTGCATGTGATATAATTCGGACGGAATGGGGGGGGGGGGGCGGGCTGGGTATCATGTGTAATGATAAAGAAAACAGACCTACATGACAGCCACAAATATACTACCACTTTAATCAAACAAACACGGTAAAGCGGCAGCTTGTTTGACAAACAGAACCAAACAAGAATAGATGCCCCCAAATTAACGTACATGTATTTATTCAAACTTGATAACCTAGTGCTGTACAAAGTGCAACTGATCTGGAGGTTCACCATTACTAAAACACACATCTCCGTATGATTATTTCAAACTTATTTTATTTCATAAACATGGACAGGGGCAGGAAAACATGCCGACGGCTTATACTGGTTTCTTTTCCATTACATAAGAAACGTGTCAACTGAATAGGTGTGTTCAGCAGAGAAAAGGGTTTGTAAAGAATTTTTGTGTATGTTTTACAGTCTGTCTACGAAAATTAGGGAGTCTGAAGTCTTCACGCAATGTTATATACTTAGTCGTTTTCAAGCGAGAAAAAGGTTATTTCCATACAGTTGTTATTTTTCTCCAAAAACATCAACAGAAACATTTCGATACCAGAATAAAAAATTCTTCTTACTCAAACAAATTTCCATTTCAACTCTCTCAAGGATTACCGAGCAATCAAGTTGTGAATTCAAAGTATGACTGGTTAACAATGGGCCGGAGATCCGATTTCTTACTGTAGCACAGTTTGAGCATTCTAAAAATAATGACATTCCAACAAAACCTCCGTGCTGGCTGAAATTCTTCAGACAGCACAGGGTCTGAGGGCCAGATAACTTCTATATTGGTATCTATCAATAGAGTTATTATCCAAAGCATCAGAGGCTGTGTTGTTTCATTATTTATCCTTCTGTGATGATCCGTTTGTGGTCTACTACGGACGAAACTTTATCTTTGAATGAACCACTTTCTGATGAAATACCAAACAGATCGACCCAGATACGTGCTTATCCCGACACAACTTTCTTGGAGCTGACCTGAACTTGCGGGGTGAAACAGTTGGATGCTGTTCCATTCTTTAAATGACTTCCACATGGAGAACATATAACCCTTTCTATATATTCATGTATTAACCCTTCAGCTAGCAGTGCCATTTGTCAAATGTGGAAATTTCACTCTTAAAGTGTGGGCATATGTCATGATTAGTTTATATGGATATTTATATTATGGTTTAATTCTTAGTTTTGAATAAGGCAGTATTAATTATTTTGGTAATGCAAAATATAAAGACCTCTCAAGTAAAAAGTCACTCAAAAATACCTTGTTTTAACTTTGTAATATTGGAAGTCATATTATGAAGATTGTAAGGAAACAAAGAAATACCAAGGCCATGACTTTACTGTGTTTGGGATGAGTAAGCTTATTTTGTAATTAATTATGCTGGTTTCGGATTGGCCATGCTGTCGACAGAAGCTAAGCCCGCTTCCATATTGGGCGGCTGAGCAAAAGAATGCTGCGTTATTCCAACAAAACCTCCGTGCTGGCTGAAATTCTTCAGACAGCACAGGGTCGGCGTTCACGTTGAAAAAAAAATCATGTTTTTTTTTTGTTGCATAACTGGAAAAGTTAGCAACCGATTTAAATGATTTTGAGCTTCATGGATAGCTGGCGTCGGGGCACACAAAAACCTACATGGGACCTATCCCGTAAATTTGAAGGTCAAAGTCTTATGACCCCCTCCCCCCCCCGCGTTTTTACGAAAAAAAATGTACACACGGAATTTCAGAGACGGCTTGGGCCTGCAAGTCGTCATTGTAGCATGATTATACGTGTACGGAAGTTTTGTGCCTAATACGTGATTTGTCACCTTGACCTTTCAAGATGAAGATCTTTTCCAGGTTTATTCTTTGTCAATAATTGAAAGACCATAATTCTGACTTGCCAATGAACTTTGGAACACGGTTGGCCAACGGTGAAACCCCTTTTAAAACCCTTTAAGATGACGTACTCAATCTTTGACCTTGACTTAATTTTCTGGACACCATGACCTACGTATGGAAAACACATTTTGGTTTATATTTAAAAAAGCTGTCAACTGATGTGAGCGATGTGAAGATTTTGTGCATAGCTCAACTCTAGTCCTATTTATTTATTTATTTATTTATTTATTTATTTATTTATTTATTTATTTATTTATTATTACATTTGACATTAAAAGGTCAAAGGTCAAAATCATTTGGCGATCTGAATATTTTCACCCCGACGAATGAACGTTTACGTTGTTTCGTGTGGCAAAAATTGAGAGCGCTATCAGGCGAATATCTCGTATTGTCCCCTGAAACATAATCGGAAGGTATTCTGTCTCGCAAATATCCAAGCGCTAACCCAAAATGAATCTTATACACAACAACCAATTTTTGTTTTTGTTTTCGTTCTAAGTGACTCAGATTTTAACTTGTTTTCGATCGGTTTATGAATTGAAATTCTTAGCAAATTCCAGGCAGCTTACCCAGAAGGTGACTTATCAATACGAGGCATACATACTCATTTCCTGCATACCCGTTTGTCTTGGTAACCTTGGTCTCGCCTGGCGAGATACGGGCCGCTGCCCGTGTGCAAAAGCAAGATATTACTGTTATTGTGGAAATAAAGAATACTTGGTAAAGGCAGATGGAAATTTATTCTTGTTAGCAATTTACGAAGCACTAAATGAATGTTAATATGACTTTGGTATTTGTTGACTTAAGGGGCTAAAACACTTTGTGACTATGTAGAAAAATGTAATTACTTTATTTGTTTTTCATGCAAGACTATCAAAAGCATATATTTTCTTAAAGAAAATATTTGTCTAAATTTAGATTCATCATTTAATTGAAAATATTTGTCTAAATTTAGATTCATTATTGAATTTCAGATAAACCATATCAATTATTTCAATTAAATTCTAATTTAATTTGCAAAATTTATATAAAATAAAAAATAGCATGTTAAAAAATTAACATACAAGTTAGTTTGTAATATCAAATTAAAGCTAGCACCTGTGTCTAAAAAGACGTATCTCAGATATTTTTAAAAGGGCGTAGGTAATTTTTATATATCTTTGAAATTCTGCTGAAATAAAAAAAAAATGAATAAAATTGAAAAAGCTTTAAAATCTGAACTAAAGCATTAATAAAAAAAAAAAATTGATATACGGTTTTGAGCCAACAATGTGCTCTGTCTATTTTGATCAAAGCCAAATGTTTATTTGGAAATGTGTTCGAGCTATATCTTTGGGAAATATGAAAAAATTAATTGTAATTTAAAAACTAAGTAAGATTTAATGACTGAACAGTTACAAAAGGTCTGTTGCCGGTTTTACATTTATCAAGATGTGTTCTTTCATAAAACATATAGTTTTTATGGGTTCAAATGAAAATTGTAGAATACACAATATAATATTCAACAAAAACTAGCATTTTCTAATTTTATTGTTGTAAAGTGTTCTAGCCCCTTAATTTTGTCTGAAAGACGCTAATTTTGTGAGAAAGGGGTATCTAGCCCTGTCTGTGGAAGTGATATGCCTGTGTCCTCCGTGAATGACGCGCCTGGGCCCCGTGTTTTGTGGCGGGAAATTAACATGCATGTCTCGTGTATACACAATTTAGTGCTTGAAGCTATGGACGTAGGCAAGATTGTAAATTTGGACTTCTTGATTTTCGAATATTTGATAGGGCTTGGAATGAAGGACTACTAAAGAAAGCAAACACTGCAGGTATAAAAGGAAATGTTTTAAATTGGTTCCAAAGTTACTTGATAAAAGCACACCTAAGGCATCTTTGAAAAACGCCAAGGCAATTTTGTCTGTGTCCTGTGTCAATATATGCAGTAAGTAAAGTGAACAAGTGAGTGAGTGATTTTCTTCCTATGTACCTCAAATGAGGCATGAGAACTGCAAACACATCAATATCAGGTTGCCGGTAAAGGTAGAACTTTAGAGTTTAAAGCCCTACATGGGCTAAACCATCAGGGGTCATCATATGATTACGATGATGAAGATGACGATGATGAAAATAATAAATACTAAGTTTTTGAACATATTTCATAAAAGTCCCTTCACGGACCGTCATATCACAAACTGAAAACAAAACCTGTTTGTTGACCGTGTATCTTAAAGGCCCAACATGGGCGAGCATACATCTGTGCTCGTCGCTTTTTCACCAGTTATATTGTTTGGACAATAAAATAGGTCTAACTAATATGCATCTGCCACAAATTATATGTCTCCCAGAGATTTCACTTGCAAACCCCACACCTCCATCTGTCGGAGACCTCTGTTATACCTGGTATCGCAGACAGAAGTATCCGTCCCGCGACGAAGCACCCACCACCTACACCTATTTTTTTCCTAATTAACCACTTGGATTAAAAATTATTTTCACACTCACGAGGTTCTTTTATCAGTTTCTAAACAATAAAGACAAAATTATACTTTGATATAACAATAATATTTGTTTTTTGGGCATTGGGATCATTTGCGGCCGCGGTATTCGATTTGCGACCCCACAGTGCTTATTGACGCCCGACGCAACGCGGAGGGTGCAAATGACCAATGAAGGGCCGCAAATCGAATACCCAGGGCCAGACAATGATCCTAATGACACAACAACCAACATTATTACTGTTTTAATTCATTTGTAGTATTTTCAAGACCAACTATTAGTTATTAGATTAAAATAAGCTGATTCCGGTCGCTTCATGTCATTTGTGGCCCTCAAAATGGACGCAAATGTCGCGTACGGCCCTCAAATTTCATTTGCAGCCCGCAACTTCGGCAATTTATGCCCTTTGTTATATTGTTAATGTGTAGGTAATATCCATGGAGGAATAATAATTTTGGTTTAATTCCCACCAGTTGCGGGCCGAGGGATGCACGGGGGCGCTATATCATTGTTTCAACTGCTGCTTAAGTAGGCACATGATTAGAGATGCAGCCTGGGCTGTTTCAAGCTTAAGCAGCAACCCAAGTAATACGTGCCGGTAGACAGATCCCCGGGGGGCAGTTCCTTTGAACCAAGGAGCTAGCACCTGTTGCTAGATCCTTGTTTTAACGTTAACATTGTAGTCTGGACTGTTGTGTGCGTGCATTGAACGAAGAATTGATGGATTCCCACAAAGCGAGAAATTGTACCACATACCATCCCTTTTTCTAGTCTTCATAATGTATCTTACTTGTGTTTTGAAATCTTTCTTAACCCTGTTTTTAAAGTAGTCGTGTTTTGTGAGGGAGAGTTGTATTGTCATGCTTTGATATGAAATTGTGTGTCTTCGGCTTTGGCATAGCCATTGGCTTTTGACAATACTCCTGGTATTAAAGATTTGGTCCCAAACCTGGTTGTGTTAGGCTTTTCTCATTTATTGATATTTTCTATTATTGATATTTTCTGTGTAGGGAATTAATGAGAGTTTATTGTGGTAATTTGTTATTATGCGACTCCAATTATTTTTGTGTGTTCGACCAAAGTGTTTATTTTATATTTACGCTACATAAAAAATGCCGGAGCCTAGATAAATGTACATTTGGGATACATTTTTAGCAAGTTTGTGAAAAAGATTTCAATCTGCTCAACATTTTCAAATTTTCTTATTTCACTGTAAAGAGCTGTTCAAACGGTTTACAAGTGATGTCAATAGGTGATTCCTATTTTTCATATCTTATGTAACAGATTGAACATTGCACTTTTAACCTGGGTTATTTGTTTTGCTATACTCTCCTTAAAGTATCTATTGTAGTTGTAGAGTATATCTAGATTAATATATCCATAAAAAAACGCCAGATAATTTTGATCAAATACAAAAGTGTAGTAGTCTTTAATTTCCACCATAAAAATAAAACTATTTTAGGTTTGGATATATTTACCGTTAGTGCCATAACTTACAAGACTCATGAAAATTTTGCATCACTGCTGGACGGCGGACCCAAGGTCCAACGGGACTGCTTAAGGGACAGTCGCAGGCCGCAGGAAAGAATTTAAAAGGACTTTGTTAACAGAGAAGTAAGTAAGTTAGTGCTCAGCCAACCAGGCTTTTAAAAAGATACGTATCTCAAAACACAGGTTGTTGTCCCAAGTCATTTTTGCCGTTGGTACCAGGAGTACACAAGTTCTAATTCAGCAAGCAATGTTTGACATATGTGTATTTCAGCAGGGAAACCCCATACTGCATAAGCGGAGTGACCAAGGTCCCTTTAAGTTGGACACCAGTGACAATATATTCAGCCAGCAAGGATGGTAAAATTCTATGCAGAGGGGACTCAACATGGAAAGCTCTATAATATAATGAAATATTCTTCTGTTCCACGATATCCACCACAGAAGAAACCATGAGAGCACAAAATAAATTAGCAGTATGCGATCTTTTGCATAAGAAATGCGTCACGGACCTCTGCAGGTTGGCCTGGTGAGCGGTAGTAGTTCCCAATTAGAACTGATCCTCGTTATGTCTGTGTGCCAACACTTTCTTTCTTTCTTTCTTTCTTTCTTTCTTTCTTTCTTTCTTTCTTTCTCTCTCTCTCTCTCTCTCTCTTTCTTTCTTTCTTTCTTTCTTTCTTTCTTTCTTTCTTTCTTTCTTTCTTTCTTTCTTTCTTTCTTTCTTTCTTTCTTTCTTTCTTTCTTTACAGGCAAATCTGTCCGATATTTCATTTGAAAAGTATTATACATAGAAACTCCAAACTTGGCATGATTATACTTCCATACATGAATCCTGGACTTTCTGTAAAGAGGTTCAACGGTTTTGAAAATTATACAAATTAGGGCCATTTGAAAATTTAAATCTTGAATATCTCCAAAAATATTGTACGTACAGGTAATTAATCCATTTTCGATTAATGTATTGGTAACACTGCACATTTTTGTAATTTACATGTGACCTCTAAAGGTCAATGTCATTTTCACATTTGAAATTTTCATCTGGCCGTAACTCGGTCAATTTTCATCCAATTTTAACCATGTTGGACCCAACCTGTAGGTATTGCAACACTGCATATTTTTGTAATTTACATGCAATGCCTAAAGATCAAAGGTCAAACTTATTCAGGCCTTTTTTAAATCTAGCCATAAGCGTAATGGAATGCGAAGTACCAAAGGCTTTGAAGATTGTATCAGGCAAGATTTGGGGCCCGCTTTGGTAATTGATGCTTTCAGGCTACGGGCAGCATGCTTGTCTGTATGTGTGCCCCCGAGTAGCACACAGAATGCCGTGTGTGACTGCTTTTGCCATGTTAACACAAGACAGACAAGACGTAACTTAGAAAATTGGAACAACACATAATTAATTAATAGGATAAGACATAACAGATTCAACTGAAAGCCACAGGAAGCTGTATTTTTACTTGCGGTGAGGTAACAGGGTTAGGAACCGTATAAGCACACCACCACACTCCACTGCCACAGGCAGCCAGGTCAGTGTTCAATGTACATTAAGCATGCACAAATATGTATTTTGCAAATATTTCAGAGCATCAATAATGATATGACACAGTATATGCTGTGGCCGCGATTCACTTTGATATCCAAATCAAATGTATTTTTGTGCGACTGTCCTTTGGCGTCACAATACGTACAGATTTGCCGGGACCAATCATATTAGGGATATCATTGTTGGGACAGGGAAATCACTGACTCCTATGAAGAGTCTACAATGCCGTGTTGATAGCCAAACTCTAGAAACCACTTATGTCTCCTTTATTACGCCCATTTTAGAGTATGGAAGTCATGTCTGAAATGCTTGCAGACAGACGCCGAAAAAGCTCGAAGGAGTTCAGCTTACTACATTCTGAAAAGTTTCTGGCGCTTTGCCTGGTACTTCAAATGCTAAACTATACGGAAACTTACATAGGAAACGTTGCTATCTCGTGGGAAAATGCTAAGTTAATCCTGATGTACAAGATTGTCAACAAGCTAGTCCTAAATTACATTCCATCCGTAATTCCAAATATTGTCAATTATGAAACGTCTACTCACAATACCCGCCAAATGTTTGATCTACCTCATTTTTTTAGCTCCCATTGATCTGTTTAATAATTCATTGTTTCCCATCAACAATTGTGCGAAAACGTTAGAGATCATTATAGCAAATGAGGGGTGGGGGCGGGGTGCTTGTGAAGGGGGCAAGCCACGCTCTATATTTAGCAATGAATTAAATTAATATGGCAAAAACGATTTGCTTGTACACAGATTTCATATGTTTATGTTATAGTAGCAAAGCACTGCAAAAGAAAAGTCAACACTTGTTACACATCAAACATCAGCTAGTAAGCACGACCCCCCACCCCCAAAAAATGAAAAAAAAAAACCCAAAGGAAAAAAAAAATAAACAAACAACAAAACCCCCAAAACACAAACACAAAAAAAAAAACAAAAAACAAAAAAAACAAAAAAAAAAACAAAAAAAAAAAAACAAAAAAAAACTACGCTAAAAAAAAGGCACTTGCACTTGATCGTATTAGAATTATTTTGTAAAAAGTGCAAGTTCGAACCTAGAATTTTTATTATCTCTAAATTAAATATATTTTTCACCATAAAAAAACGCCATGAAGTCTACGAAGTTATATTAAAATATAGTGGTAACTTGGCTAACCCTTCTTTACTAATAAATGATATTTTCCTATTTTATTGTTTCAAACACTGTGACATGCATGTCCCTCATGTATGGTTTGCAAAATGCAAAGCTGGTGTCGAATATATGGGTCTCGTGAATTAAAATTAGAAATTTACACGTGCTTTATGAAGGGACATTGGCACAGATATGTGGCGGTGATAATGAGATGAAATTGTTATGAGGAACGATGTCGAACGCACCACCCAGAAATCGCAGGCTATTAGATATTTTGTTTATTCTTGTGTACATATCTCAGATAATGGGGAGCAATTATATTAGCTGCGGTGCTGCGTTGGCCTGTATCATTCTATCAAGTAATCATACGTACAGGCAGACCTCCATAGAATGCCAAAATTGCTGCTCTTGCCAAACTACTTGGATAAAATGAATTATTTGAAGTCAGTCATGTTCTCCAAACACACGCACAGCTTGACAGACGAAATCGTCATATGTTTGAAATAAATATCCTGTATTGCGAACTTGTTAGTAACACCCTCGGTTTTCCATCGGTACGCAAGTATCATGGCGGCTGATTTTCATTTGTTTACTGACAAGGTGAGAAATTTAAGGACAGTTAAGACACCAAAAAACCTTTGCATAGCCGATTTTGAAAATTTAACAGTTTTTACAAGATGAATGTCCTTTCTATTAGTTGTAAAAATTTCGAGCTTTTAACTAAAGTAGAAATATGAGAAAAACGCAAAAACCACACAGGCATGTGGACATCCGAACGTCCATGTGTCATTCTTTTGGTCTTCAGCCGCCAAACGGAACAATGCCACCCGTCAATCATACTTTACAGTCTGTCACGTGGCTGCAGGTAGCAACGGCCCATGGCAAAAGGAGAGTGGTATCAGGGCGGCAATGCGAAATAAGGCAGCATGCCGAAAGTATGTTTGTGGGCAGGGAAAAGCAGCAAACATGCTAGCATATCATAGCGTTAGTGGTTTACTTTATAGTTATCTTGCTTGTTTTGCGTTCTAATGAAGGGAGCCTTTAAATGTTCAAGAGGAGCGGGAATCGTCAGACGATGTCCCCTCAAACTTCAAAGGCCGTGCCGCGATGGATTACCCCAGTGGGTAATCCAGGAGACAGGCGGAGAAAAAAACTGACACCCTAATCAACAATACCCACGTACATAATAATATTTTATCGGAACCCAGGGATGAGGAAGTAAAAGTACAAATAATCACATCGAAATAAGCATGAACGTGAACAGCAGAGAAAACACACAAAATAGCGTTACAAAGCTCAGTTTGGAAAGAGAAATGAAACTCATTGAGAAAACAACTGCAAAATGACAAGCTAACTAAGTAAAGTGTAAAGACAAGTCTAAGTTAAGCTAACTGCATAAAGTATACAGATAGGGGACGAGTAAATACAATAAAACACTATCCCTAAAAACGGGATGCAGAGGTAGGGGGCGGAAGACCAAACCCGCCATTCATACACTGACCACGAGCGGCCGCAGGCTGCAAGGCAACACAACTTTCGTTGCCAGGCTTGAGGTCACGGGGCCATCAGGGCCGCCTCCATGACGTCACACTTTGAACCCAGACTGTCGCTGTCGCCTTTGACAGATCGCTGAATAATGTTTTCCGTACTTCAAAAGCTCTTTTATTCATGTGATTGGCCAAGAATTGATTGACAACCTCCCCAAATGTTCAGGGACGATGTTAACTACGTTTTGTACAAATATCAGCTCAACTTGAGCAAATTGTATTGTTTCAGAGGCAAATGATCGACATCAAAGGCCTTTGAAGCTTGTTTTCTCAGAAAGGATAATAGGACGAGAGCCCCACCTAAGAATGGTTATTCCAAGAATACGGCTGGGCGAAATTTAATCCGGTTAACGGCTTTTGATTCTTGAATGTCTGAACTACAAAGGTATTCAGCGATTTTCTAAATTTTGCTTCGTTCTTTTTTTATGAAATGAAGAAAATGAACATCCTAAAAATCAAAGGGAAAATTGAAACGTCAAACTTTGAGGATTCATAACAGAAAAACGAAACCAAACATAAAAAGTCGCAGGATCGTTTTTTGTTGCCAATATGTTCGGATTAAGATGCAAGTGTAATTATGATTTTATCACAAATAATTAATGACATATCGACATTTATGGGGTGGATGCTTTGCGGTCAACTTTCAATTGTTTATTCAACAATTAACATCACAGGCACCCAAATACGGGACATATAAATTCTTTGGAGTATGACGAGTACAGACATATATGATATGTTATCCTAACGCAAAGACATTTTGAGCTAGGATTGACTAAAGTGGGATTTATTTTTGGTGTCTTACCTCTCCTTAAGCGCGAAATAAATACTCATGTCCAGTATTGTGCCGTAGTGCGTTTCGTCATCTGTGTAGTAGACTGGTTTTCGTGTCGCACACGCCTCTATCTTCAACCGTCTCGTTATCTCCTACACATGCTAAACTTACTTGGTTTAGCGTGGTTGCAGCAGCCGTTTCGACTCCATTTTGTTCACTTTCAACATTACGTTGCTAAGGTACGTCACTCAAGAAAGAACTTTCAGTTGCTCTTTTCGGTCTTACGTAATCTGATTGGTTTAAATAAAATAAAACAACACCCAATAGGAATCTCTCTTTTATTTTATTATTTCGGTCGTTAAATCGTTGTACACATATGTTGGGAACGATTGTGTTTCCACATGGGTAACTATGGGAGAAACAAAATGGAACTTCAGCAATAGCAATGGGGTATACTTCACACTCAACAGTTGTATCCTTTTTGAAAACAAAACAAACAAACAAACAAAAAAACAAAAACAAAAAAAACAAAAAAAACAAAAAAAAAAAAAAAAAGAAAAAGAAAGAAGGAAAGAGAGAAAAAGAAAAAGCAACTCCTTCCGTCCATTCTGTGTGGAAAACGGCACTCCAAAAAAGTCCACTTCTGACTGTTCAAAATTGGTCATGCAATGTTAAAATGACGTGTATTTGAGTGCCAGTTAAAGCCACCGGTATTCAAGATCAAATCTACTTATATCTATTCAAGTCCTTACCAATCATCAATTCGATCGATGAATGAGAGGTCTGAAACTAGGAATTAGGATAAGGGTCCTTGACATCGATGTTTTGGTGTAATAGCGTAAGCCGAAATGCTATTAATCCGTATGTCTTACTTTTTTAATCGTGGAAAGACAGGAAGAAGATCCTCTCACAAACTGTAGAAAATTAAGAAAAATAAAATAACTATCGCAATAATGTCTTGCGTAAATCTGTGCAAACGTATTACTCCGTTGTTATCCAGTACAAAATGTCTAAGTTCTCAAAAGTTTGAAAACTTATAAACACTGTTATTAGTAAAGAAAAATGGTCACAAATCACAAAAAGGCTTATAAACAATAACAAGATTTTAACTGAGCCAAAAGACACTGCTAATAATTTTAATTCGTATTTAGTAATCACAAGCTAAAAAGGACCTCCAGCGCCTGTAAATCCCAAATCCTACCTTCAAGGTAACTACCCTGACCTTATATATTTCTCTCCAATTATTGAGCAAGATATTAACCTCATGATAAGGAACCTAAAACATTCCAGCCAAAGTTGGGAGGATATATATCCAAAGGTTCTTAATTTGTATCAAATCGAATAGTCTCTCCACTAATATTCTCTCATCTCTCCATACTCTTTTCCGAAGCATCGAGGCATGCTAGAATAACTCCATATATATATATATACATGTATATATATATTGTATTAGTGTCTTTTTGCCCAGAACCACTTCCTAATAGTCATCACCCTATTCCGCAGTCCGAACTCTTTACTCTCCATAAGCTAACCTGTCCCTGTCTAACCTGTATACATATGGAATTACTATTGTCAATATTGCACACATTCCTCTGTCAAATTTTGACCTAGGCTAATCAGTCCAATGTATATATATATTCATATATATATATATATATATATATATATATATATATATATATATATATATATATATATATATATATATATATATTCATATAAAGGGTGCCGAGGATTTTTTGATAACTATAGACCCATTGCTGTCCATCCTATTTCTTCCATTTACAGGTTAGGCCTATATGTTTCGGAAAAAAACTAAAGTTTGAAGTTAATGAAGAATATTTCAAGGGTTGCGTGGACCGGTTTCAAACCACCAGGTGTCTTTTATGGGTGACTGTCTCAATTCAGGAGTGAAATTTCGTTTCTTCACATTAGTATTGAAAACTGAACGTTAAATTTTTTGTATACGTTTTGAATCTCTTTCTTTTGCTGCATTTAACTGTGCAGTTATTGTTGGTTTAGAATTAATGGATGTGGGTAATATTTTAGTGAACTCTTTGATAAATACTTCATCGGCTGTGTAGGGCAATGGGCTGTGTTTTCCATCTCATGGTTATAATGAAGGTAACAGGTTGTTGTTTTGTTCTACGTTCATAAATGTCATAAGAACGACACAGACATAATTGTTTTTTTATTTTATGATTTAAAAATTTAGATGCTTGATGGGAAGCACATTCCAGTCAGTTAATATTTTGAGAGAAAAACTGTTTTCTTAATCTGACTCATGTCACTCCTTCTTGTGTATGTATGTATATTCTTTATTTCCTCCATTTTCTGGAGAGATACAATACATGTATGAAATTACAAAATCAATGACAGTTTGTCAAAAAGGAACGGTACAATACATGGTAATAAAGGAAACATATACAGACATCAAATAACTGACAGATGTTCAGCAAAACTGGTTTATGTACAAGAGAATGCGCCTACACCGGCCTCTCATTTATGTTCGACCCCTTTAAAAAAACAACTCCTTTTTCCAATACAACATTACTCACGGACACATTTCACAGGAAAGCCTAACTTTGTACATGTAATTAACCTTCACACAACTAATTTCCATGATTTTTTTGCACTTCGAGTATTCTAAATTTTCTACGAACCCTCCGCAAATGATATATAATTGTTTTTTGGTGTTTAAGCCTGAAAAAGAAGGTAAAATTTCATTAATTTCCGAGATCAAATTTTGTCTAATATGGGTATACTGATCACACCACAGTATAAAGTGTTCCAAATCTTCAACTTGCCTATCTTGACATATATTACAAAGACGCATGTTTCTAGGTATACCTGCCATTCTACCAGAGTTAACATTCAGACAATGTTCTCCAAATATCAATTTCATCATGGTATTAACACATTTAAGAAACATAGGGTATTGTCTAGCAAAAAGCCACCAGGAATGCTGTTTCACCTCATAGACTACTTCTCGAAAAATTGTTAGTTTTGTACTATTTACAACTGCAGACTTCCATTCTTGGTTTTCTACTTGTGCAACTTTCCGTTTAACTTCTGACTTCCAAATCAATTTATTGGGGAATACCCGCCCTAAATCCAAAATTTCCATAACAGTATCCATAAGTTGGTACGTACACAGGTATTTGATAATGGTACCCGTAATTGTATGACATAGCCGATTGGCACCACATCGATATAAGTATAGATGGCTGACAAACAACTGTCTCTCCCTGGATGTAGCTGGGAGACGGAGCAGGCTACCACAGTAGCATAATTTCTTAATAGCGATTTCACTTTCAATGGTGAGCCAGCCTAGGGTTGCCAGAACACCCGCGTTAGCCGCTTTGGTAGGCAGGCTTTGTATGCGCCTTGCAGCTTGCCTGTGAGCTACACCAAGAGAGTCTATTTCTTTTTTTCGGAGAATCCAGACCTCACTGCCAAATAACATGAGGGGTAAACATATTGCCTTGTACATTTTAGCTGCAGTCAAGGGGTTTATACCCCCCTCCCGGATACCGAGTCCCGTCATGGCATTAAGGGCCCGTCTGGCTTTACAAATACGATCTTGTATACCGTCCTTCATAACACCATCAATATGTATCTCTACTCCTACATGAGTATAGCTTTCTTTTTCAGGAATGTAATTGTTTCCAAGTTTGAATCTACGGTTTGGGTTTTGTCTGTTACGTTCTCTTTCAAATTTGGTCTCATTAAATACTAAAATTCCAGACTTTCTAGGATTGTGCTCAAAATGCCATAACATACTGTAAGAGAAGACTGTTTGTAAACAGTAATTAAGAGACTTTTCTGTCAACGCCAAAAGCGTCATGTCATCCGCAACAGTAGGCGATGTAACATCTATATCGTGAACAGAAATTCCATACATACCCTTTTCAAGGTCACAAAGCAAATCATGCAGTAATACTGTATATTGGAACATTGAGAGAACCCCTCCTTGTCTGATTCCTCTAAGTACAGGAAACCACCTGGAAGTGGTTTTGTTGACTCGCACACAACTTTCAAGATGTTTATAGTTCTCTCTCATGAGGGTCCATGACTTTCCTTGGATACCAAGGCAATACATTTTATACATCATGCCGTCAATCCACACGGTATCAAAGGCTTTCCTCGTGTCCAAGAAAGCTACAAACAATTTTTCACCATTTTCCCTGAGGTAACCAGCAGTTTCTTGAATAATAAAGGAAGCATTTAAGCATGAGATACCTTTTCTATTTGCACACTGAAGAGGATGAGGGTAGTCGATATGCTTCAGCCAAGTTTTTAATCTGTTAAGGATAACCGTGTCCCATATTCTAGAGAGAAACGTTGTAAGAGAGATGCCACGGTAGTCATCTTTAGACAGGGGATCTTTGTTTCCACCTTTGAATACAGGCACAACAACCGAACGCTTGAAGTTTATAGGTATATACTCCAGCCTGACCATAGCCCTGAAGATTTTTACCAAAATATCTATCACTCGTTTGCCTCCATATCTTATGTGTTCACCCGTTATACCATCATACCCTCCAGCTTTCCTAAGTTTCAGTTGCCTACATATACACTCTACCTCTTCATGGGATATCAGTGAAAAGAATATAGGGTCATTTGAGTCTATATCTGCACCCCTGGTATGGATGTTATTTACAATCGTTTTGATATCATTTTCAACCCGATATTTATTGGTGCGGTCATACTTATGATCGTCGCCTGAGGGATCCCCAAGAGCCTGAAAATGATCTGCCCACGCGTCACACACATCTTTTTCTTCATGTATAATAACATCATTTATCTTCAATGATGTAGTCGGAGGGCCATGTGTTTTTCTACTTGCTCTTACCATTCTCCAAAATGTTTTTTGGTCAATTTCAGCCATAGAATCAATTTCATTCTGAAATTTCCTATCGTCATTGTGTTTTGCCCTTCTCAGTTCTCTTCTGAATTCTTTCTTAGCATTTTTATATCTTTGGTATATTTCATTTTCAGGGTCCCTAGGTTTACCAGCTTCACGAAAATCACGCCATGCGTCATTTCTTTTCATTTTAAATTCATTAACACATTGGTTCCAATATGGCTTTTGGTAATGCTTATATGTGGATTTGGGAATAGTGTGTACAGCAGAACTTGTGAGAATATCAACTAGTTCTTCTATCATAGTGTCAACGTCATTTTCGGTCGATATATTACGGTAAGACATCCCACTCTGTAGTAGTCCTTGGTCTACAAGACGTGTGTACGTTTCTAAAATTCTACTAACATCAAACTTAGACCATTTTAAGTATTTAGAACTATCATTTATCTTACTTCTTATTATGTTCATATTATCAAACTCAGCAGTAACAGGCATATGGTCTGAGAGATTTAACATATCATCATCTTCAACATAGCACACATTAAGCTTATCATACAAGAGGCATGACGCAAGTATGTAGTCTATGCACGATCTGCCCTAAGCATGCGACAGAAAAGTGTACTTAGCTTCCGCGGCTTTTTCAGAGCAGTTAAGGGCAGTTAACCCATTACGCACCAGAAACTGTTTAATAAGTACGCCAGCTCTACTGGGGCTACCTACACCTTTGGCCCCACCAAGAAATCCCATTTGCGCATTCATATCTCCTGCTATAATAATATGCCCTGTCGATGAACATGATTGAACAATTTCGTCCAGGCTGTCAAGTACTTCCATATACAGGGGTGACGTTTGCACTGGCATGTATATACAAAGAATAAATATGCTTTCACACATGCTGTTTAAACGTAGTTCAATACCACATATGCGATCATGTATGATGTTTTTCATTACTGTTACATTGCAGTTTATGTTTTTGCGCCAGAAAACTGCAACTCCTCCTTTACCCCTACCGGCCGACCACTTACTTGAGTCAAGATCTGAGCTGGCCCTACCATGCACATTAAAATCTTTGTGAATCTTATCAAGTCTAGAAAGCTCGCATGGATATAACCAGTGTTCATTTATGGCCACAATGTCATTCTTCTCCAATAAGCTCCACAGATAAGGTTCGGAAGAAGTTAAACCATTCAAATTATATGTTGTAATTTTCATGTATAGGAAGAGCGTGAATATAGAATAAAGACAAATGAAGCTCAACACGTTTGTATTACATCCGTACTTTTTGTTCAGGTTCGTTGTCATAATGATTATAATGAGGAGCGTATCTTTGTAACACAAATGTCAAATTCTGTGTCATGTGACTTTTAACTGTCCCTAGGAATGAGCCATTAATTCCATCGTTGATGTTCCCTAAGTCCGCAATTGTCCTCAAACCTATCATACCCATCATAGTACCCGTCAGCACTATCACCCCATGTATGACGCCCGCCATATCCACCCCTGGTCTCATTGGGATCATCACGGTTACTGTAATCTCTATCATATCGTTTCCCGCGATACCACAATCTTCAGTGGATGCCATAAGGCCACAATTGGTCGTCCATAAGATTATCAGCTATTGAGGCTGGCACTGTGATCTTTGCTGTCATATTATCTCTTCCATTTCGTGGTTTCAATATAACACATCCCACAAGCCTAAAATTTTGGGATGCCAGATGCTGTCTGATTTCAGATACGGTCGTTTCTGTAGCGACACCAACCAGGGCCAAGGTTTTCGTTTCGACCCTTGGTAGCCCTCTGAGGGCAGATACCTGCTGCGGTATATCACGCTTTACTAAATTACTATGCAGAATTTGGGCATTTTGTTGTTTCAAGGGACTGCTAGTTTTCTCCAGTTTCTTTCTTTCTTTGTATTGTTTATTACTCAGCCACTGTTGAAAATTGTCCTCGCCCTGGTTACAAGGAGCTTTCACAAAATCAGAATACATGGTTTGTTCCGCCACATCTCTCCTGTCTGACAGTGGCACAACAGGTATTGATCGACCATTGCTTGTGGTTGTTGCATGTATTTGTGTGCTGCTATTCACTTCATTATCGTTTTGTCTCTGGTCAGGGGTCATGTCACCTTTACAGCCCCCACAAGGTGCGGACAAGGTTCTCTGTTTGCCATTCTGTTCTGTACCCTGCTTGTTTTCTGGAGGATTTGATTTCACCGTCTTGACCAGATTTGGGTCATTTACCCCAACAACAGTTTGCGATTGCACCACGTGGTCTTTTTGTTTCAGTTTTTTTCCAGATTCGTTGGAGCTGTAATTACCTTGTATTGATTGTATGTTCACAGTTTCATCTAATCCCCTTTGAGGGGTATTAGATATATAAGCTTGTGTACCAATATCTTTGCCCATGTCCATGGCAATTACTTTTTGTATTTGAGATATTTCTATCTGAAATTTCAGTTGTAGACTCTCTAGTTCCCCTTTAATTTTTGCCCAAGCAGTATTAATCTCTCTCATTTCTTCTTTAAGGGCAACATTCTCAGCTTTACATGTGTTCAGTTCAGCTTTCATTAATGCCATTTCACGCATCAGATCTATCGAGGGGGGAGAGGAGTTATTTTCAGACTCTACACTAGAGGAGCCATTTCTCATACCTTTTCCCTGTGAGATCAGTTCCTTTGGAAACTCCGCATTTACACCATGTTTATATAAATATAAGCTGATTATATCCTCACATGTCTTCCTACGTGCATTTTCTCCCCGTCTGTCTCTCATTTTCACAACTGTTCTGTTCTCTTCCGCCCCCTGCCTATTATCGTCCACCTCCAGTGTGCCATTAAGCTTACCAAGAGCAGATTCAAACAATTTTCTCCGTGTTTCATCCAGTAAAGGATCCTCAAACCTTCTCATCATAGTCTCTGCTACTTCGCTTTTAGGCTTCATCAAACTTGTTTGAAGGATATCCAAGATATCCTCACTTTTCTGATCATTTTGTGCTAACGATTCCTCCAATGAATTTGAACCTCCCGCCATTTTTTTTTTTTTGAATATATGGGATCTTTACCTTACATCAACAGCGAATATTACAGTGCGCTCTTGTACTTAGACCAAGCTTGAGGGTACTCCTAACTTAATTAGTTTATGTTTTATGCTACTGTAGGCAAGGGTAAACTTCAAGGTTTTCATAAAATACCATGTTTGCCTCTCCGTACACGGAGTTTGAATATCTTACCATGAAAAGTAGGTCAGGGACCTAAATCTTAATGCAACGAAACGTGGGCCTACACTTTATCCAGCATTTATAGCTTTATCCATTAATTAAAGCTGTATCATCCAGAAAAACTTGAAAATACAGACAGGGTGATAGCCCTACCAATATTACCACAGTGCAAAAGTCACGGAGAACTACTCCCTGCCTCCCCCCTCCCATGTATGCACCACGTTGCTGTTTTAATCTTGCGTAGCTCCCAATGTGATGTATTTTTCCTGTGAAATACATTAATATCAATAAAATTACACAGAGTGCTTATTGTAGAATACAAAAGGATATATGGCAAACGTTCAACTACAGTATGTTTAGGTTTGGAAAGCTTGTAACAATCGCTTCATACGATCCATGGGTTTTATTAGCATACAAAAGAAAAAACTTCGATTTTGAATACACGTACGGGATAAAACAGATGAAGAATGTATTATAAATGATTGTCTGTACCACTCCTTGAAATATTATTGTATTGTTTTCATTAAAAAAAACACAATAACAATTGTATTTCCCTAGTAAAATCCATACCTGAATACATGGACGTTCCACTACATGATTATCCCGACAAGGCCTAGGCGTAACGGGAGGTAGGCTAATATCTATTACAGCCATGTAAGCCTTCAACAGTCTTGCTGCTCTTCTATTTTGCCTTAAAATAGTTTCTGGCGTCAAGTGGCTTATGTTTAGCCTACTTTTTCTTCGGTTGAAAGAAATGCAGGTGAAGCGGCATTATTTTACAGCGTTTGTGCCAGCATAGTGTACTAGCAAATTCGCCATTTTGTCGGCAGCTGGAAGCAGATGCGGGTGGAATCACTGCCAAATCAAAGTTGGCCTGTAGGCCTAGGTCCTATTAAATAGCAAGCACGGATTAGGCCTGCGGCTTGTGTAATAGGCTATTGGAACGTTGATTACAGTTTGCATCCTATAGGCATCAATCAATCAAAAGCCTAGAGTTTAATCAAAAAATACAACAATTTATTACTTTGTGTTTTTCAGGTTTATCAGTTGTCCGTAAACACAAGTAACCCAGACCTTACAAGATGCTTCCAAACTACAATTCTCACTTGGGTGCCATGTGGACTTTTTCTGATATGGTCCCCTTTACATATTCTCCACCTGAGCCGCCGGACCACGGTGCACAATAAATGGTCAGACAAGAGCCGACTTAACGCTATCAAACTTGTAAGTATAAAATAAAACAATATATTCTATGTTTGATGGTGAATTTTAATTTTTTATAGTGAAAGTCAAAAGTAGTAAGTCAGTAATTCTTTTATAAACTCTAAAGATCATGATAGTCCTATTGTTCACAATACATGAATACAATAGGCCTACATAAAACAGTAAATATGTACAATAGCACCTGGAAATAAGATGCTGTAAATAATGGTCCTTATTCTAGAGCAGGTTTCAAGTGAAACTACACTACGTGAGTTACATTTTTGCACCAGAGATACAGTATGCAGCAGCAAGATACTTTACATGAAAGAAAGCACAAGACTGCATGCACAGTAATAAAACTCTTGTGTGAGGCACCATTTCTCGGTGGTATGTATCAGAGTACAACTATATATGCACCATCAAAAGGTTTGTTTTTTTTCAAGTAAATGCATCTGTTGGTGCAACTCCTTCTTAGTGCGTCCGATTTGCAGAGTCAAAACATTTAAACAAGAATTTTCCCAAAGAAAGCAATACACTGGGGTTCTTTGGTTGACAAACAAAAGACTCATAAATTTGTCATCCAGTAGCAGTAACTGACTGCGCCATTCTGTGGATCACATGGCCTAAACATTTTCACAATTAAATTGTGCCGCCTGCAACCGTGACGTGGTGGATTAATCATATTTAAACCAAATCAATATGTTGTGATAGCTCCCCCCCTTTTTTTTTTACTATAATTGTATTGTAATTTATATATTACACCAACTGTATGACATTGAAGGTTATTCAGTTCATGTACAGTAAAGCTTCAGTACAGTAAATATTAACGAGGGTTGCTTGATTATACGTCACACGTGACGTGGAATAATTACGACAAACGGAAACAAACACGACACACAGGGTCGGCATTGCAAGAGGGATAGGGCATATTTTTTGCAACGAATACCGGTATAGAATAAACAAAACCTTGCATGGATGGAGAGTGAGATACTACATTTTCTCACTCGGGATCGTTGTTAATGTGGAAAATCACCAGTGACCTGCGGTCAGTTGTACTTTTTCCAACCAACAATGAACCTCATGAGAGAAAAATAATAACTCACTCTCAGCCATAAAAGATTCTCTACATTTATAACATGACATAACATAACAGGGTATTAGAAGCTCTCAATTGTTCATTGAAATATTAAACCTGCACATTTGTAATGCCTGTTCGTGCTGTAAATTCTATTTTGCCTTGACTAGGCCTAAGTTTTAGTGTCCATCTGATACATATGTGCTAGGTAGTTAAATATATTCTTCTCTGCTATACTGTATAATATTTACATTTGGTTGAGAATTCTTCTGTACAAAGCATTACACTGAAATTTTCATTCAATATGCTATGAATACGCAACCCATCCACATGTATTTGTTTACACAGGCTACCACACATTAACGTACCAGTCCAACCAATAACCATTGTCCCAAAAAATGAAGCTCCTCCCATAGGTATTTCCGGAAATAAACATGTACCACGTGGAACGACCATTTTCTTGTAATTCTATGCATATGATTTTTGTATAGGCCTGGTTGAAATCTTTAAACAATAAACACTTTTTAAACAGGCTTATTTATTCTTTAGTTTACTCACCTACGTAATTATCCATTTTGATCCTGTAGAACGAGATTTCAATTGTATCACCATGTGGCTTCATTTGAGAAGACATTGGACTCTTTTCGTCTGAAAACAGCTCCGCTTAAACTAAAAAATTAGTTTTATTGGGAACAAGAATTAGGCCTCTATGGGTGTGTGGTCTTTCTTTCAGGTGCTCGGAGTGCTTCTGTGCCTCACAGCATTACTACAGTTGATATGGGTATTACGCCAGGAGATCGTTGGCTTAAACCCCCCGCCCTCAGAGCTGGTGGCCTCTTGCCTCATCCTAATTTCGTTGGTAATTAAATGAATACATACGTTCATACATACATACATACATACATACATACATACATACATATAAACATACATACATACATACGTACGTACGTACGTACATACATACATACATACATATATACATACATACATAATCATGTGATGTAGTCTGGGATAGTATGAGTCTTTAATGAAGTTTACCATCAAAGTCCCGCAACAATGATAAAGTTCGATTAGCTTCCCCCTCCCTCCTCTTCCAACTCAGGAATGTCTTTATCATATTGGGAAACCTTTTCCAGCGTGATTAGCATTTGACTAAAGGTAAAATCCCGCATCATGTACCTGAAAACTAAACGATACTGGAAATATATTTGGCCACTTTGCCACACCTACTTTTATGTTTTGATGATTGTTGTCTGAAGTTGATCACATTTTAATTGATCTTTTGCATGTTCATTATTCAGGTTTTATCCACAATGTTTATCCACTATGAGTTCAAGAAAGGCGTGGTGTCCTCGGGCATTCTCTTTTTCTTTTGGTTGTTGCTCACGCTGTGCAACATTGTCACCTTCCGTTCTTACATTATGGATGCGCAAGAAAAGGTAACAGTTTGAGGTCGGAAAACCGGAAATATGTTTAATACAATTTTGTCAACCAGCCTGTATCTGACCCTACCTTACTCACAATAAAACTGAATCAAGCAGCATTCCACAATTCCGGCAAGTATTGTAACTGGCAGCGTTTTCAATCTAAAACAAAACGGTAAAATTCAGCATGATACGAGCAGACGACAATTACAGTTCGCTCCAAAAGGTGTTTTGTGGAGTGCCCTGGCGATAAGAAGCAAGGAGAAACCTGTTGTTACAGGGCCACGGGCATTGATTCACATATATTGTTGCATGCTATCATTCATGACGTTATTTCCTGGCTTTTCAGGGAGAAGTAGAGGATATGTACGTATTCGTCACATTTTATGTTTACTTCGCCTTCTTGGCATGCCAATTCCTGATAGGCTTTTTCGGTGACTCAGGCGCCTTGCTGAAGAGCTATGGGGCAGATGGAGAAAAGAAACCACTTCTCCAAAATGAAGCAGAAGATGAGTGGGTAAGTGCTATGAATATATTTTATGTTCAGAACGAGCGGGACTCGATCCTGCAACCTTTGACACCAGTCGCCTAGCTGAAATGAGAAACGCACATATCCCCTCGACCAAATCTCCATTCCTAAAAAAAGAATGGTTGAATGGAGGTAGTTATGTGCGAGTGCACATACATGAATATGTAGATTTCTTCATATTTTTCCTTCAGAATTGCGACTACTCCAGTGCATCAATACAAAAAAATTCATAAGTCCATTGATCCAGATATCAGAACACATTTCGAACCGTCACCAAGACTTGTATCTCTGATAGTATTTTCATAATAATTTCCATTCATTTGTTTTACTCATTGGTAACCCTTTTGGCAAACGACACTGGATCAACGTTGATCCAACTTTGGTGACCTTGGCCAAAGTTTAATCCATGTGACATCTGGTTACAAGGAAACATATTTTACACTGTGACAGTATTCCTGCTTTTTTTTAATATTAGAAATTGAGATTCAGCTTATTTTTATTAAATCACTTGGTACATAGTTCAATATTTGATTTAAGTCTAAAACAAACCATTTTCTTCCTGCGGATTCAATGAATACTCTACTCATTGTGTTTGTATTTAATTGGTCATAAACTGGTCAAATAAGAAGTGTGACCAGAGATTACAGTGTAAACGCGCGATTGTGATAAATTAATATACAGGTACACCACAGAAAGAAATGGGAAGACAGCATGAGTGATCACTCGATGAATTCAAATTGTGGGACATCCAGTTTGTGCAAATATCAAAATGCAATTTTATTCAACAGAACGGAGTCTGTTTATTACTTAATTAATATAGTTACAAGAGCGTGAGTTTTATATAGGTTTAACTTCCTTATTTCTTAGGGTGTATCATGCATAGCTTGGTGTGACATCCGGTTTGTGGGAATATCGAATTGTAGTTTTGTCCAACAGGAGGAGTCTAGTCTTTACTTAACATTAATGCATTACTAGAATAGGAGTTTCTTTGAATGTTGAACCTCTATAGTGCTCATAGTGTATCAAATATATTTTGGTGGCCTTGATTAAAATGCACATCGGTACAGTGAACATGGGATCTTTGAGTCACTTGACACTAGCTGACCCCCAAAACCGGGATTCTGATTGGTCGAGAAAGGTCATGTGACCAGTCTCTGACCAGACAGCGGAGAAATGACACTATTTAAAAAAAAGAAAAACGACACTCTTATCTTCGTGTATGGGGGATCTTCTTTGCCATTTTCAGTATAAAAATGGTGCTTTAAACTGAAACCAATGTGATTAGTCATTCATTTAAATTATAATGGATACAGTTACATCAATATCATATATTAAAGACCGTATCATCACCTGTTACAGAGACTTTTTTGTTTCTGATGTGAATTAGAGAGTTATTAGTGTTGACTATTTTGACAAGACATAAGTCAGCAGCAGCTGTACATAAAACTTTTCAAGTCCTTTCCTGGATCACAATAGCAACAATACATGTCACCACAATTGTAGATTTGAAAATAAATTAGAGCATGAGTGTCAATTTTTGATGAGCAACCGTCACACCACAAGTAGCAGGAACATGGTAGGAGAGAAGGTTAGTTGGTACACCAGTAGGTGGTTATACCAACTGAGAGCATATTTTTCCATAGAACTGACTTTGGTAATTCGGTTCACGCGATGCTTTAGAATCTGTTCTTAAGCCTTTATATTTCACATAAATTGAAACTCTGCAATCTTGACTTTTGTGTCCATAGGCTACAACTGCAGCAAAACATGTAAGAATGTGGGAATGGCAATAACGGTCTTTTGAATGTTGAATTCATGCACATAAGTCCACTTAAAGCAAAGATTTGATTTACATCGCTCAACAAAATAAAATAAAGTGAGCCCTCAGCAGACATTTAAAGTACAAGTATGAATAAGGCTATATCACAAACCTAAGAATTCAAGGAATGACAGACATTTTTACCTCCTTTAAACGGTTCAAGTGTCCTAATTAGTATTTTTTATTATTTTACAACGTTTGTCTGTCGTCCATTGAAAGCACCTATAGCACAAACCCATGAATGAAAGTTTGATAGGTACCTCTACTTTCAAAAGTTTGGAATATATTAGAATTTAAACTTTTCGAGTGCCCCTAATTAGCATAAGTTAAAACTCTACAACTGTTGTTTGTGATCTTTTGGATGCTCCCAAAACACGACCCATGAATTAAAGTTCCTTTAATACCTTTTGAATTTAATAGCTTTGAAGATAGTCGATACTTAGACTTTACAAGTGCCCCTAATTTGCATCAATTAAATTCTTGCCTATGGTTTATTGGATGTGGCACAACCCTGTAAATTTAAGTGGAATTTTACCTCCACTTTGACTGGATTTGAAGATATTCAACATTTTAAACTTTTGAAGTGCCACTACTTTGCATAAATTAAAGTTCTTGAACTCATTTCATTTTTAGTCATGTCAAAAACATTTTGTTGCAAGTAGTGTCGTCAGTCTGACTTTAGCCTATATATAACACTTTCATTACAGATACCTACCCCACAAGCCAAGGCTGGTTTCCTGTCCAGGGTCACATACGTTTGGATACTTGGGTAGAGAAGATTATTCTTGGACCACAGTATATTCATATAAAGCAACTACTATAGATTTCACTGATAAATATTGCTGGTTTCCTTGATAACATTAATTTTGAAGTTAGTGTTGTTTTAAAATGTCCGCAGTTGTGTCACTTATGAGCATTTTCATTACACAGTCCAGCAAGACAGTTTTAAATGGCAATTTCAAGACATGAGCTATTAACACAATCTCTATCAGTCATGAGTTAAACGTTGAGATGTGATGCTTTTCTATTTTGAACATTCCATCGGTGTTTTACTTCATGTTTCAGAACTATAGTCAAGGGCTACAAGAAAGCGTTACAATTCTCAGACCTCTGTGATCTAATGTACTACGATAAGAGCAAAAATCTTGTGCCAAAATTTGAAAAGGCCATCGGTGAGAAAGTATTCGACGGAAGCCAGTAAGTTGAGGCAGTAATGTCCCACTCCAACCTGATTTAGTCAAGGCCCTCAAATTACTGTGGTTGCCAGCAATGATAACGTAACAAATACAGATATTGAATGCCTTGGGGCCATTTCCTCATGTTCAGAATTGAAAGAAAGAAAATAAAGATACCAAATGTGCAAACATACAGCTGTCTGGTGCATGTCCGACAGTTGTGGGTCACCTGCCTGACTTATGCTTCATTGAATAAAACACAGAGAAAAGGCCACATTTTCCCTCCCACATTGGAAAAGCGTTCAGTCTAGATTCAATTGGGACCCAGCTCCGTAAACGTACAAAGGTCCCAAATGCTAAACCCCTGTTTGTTAGTTTGAGAAAGTCTAAAGAATATCACGTTTTCCAATTGTGCATGGGAGGACGCAAATGGTACCGTTAACGACAGAGAGAATTCAAATTAACTTCAGGAAGAAACATAAGTCTGCCTGCATTCCCAGGCGGTGATACAGCTGTATGTCCACTACTTTAGAATATTATCCTATAGCAGAAGCCACAGCAGGAAGGAATGACATTTAGTGATTTTGGGGCATAAGCCGACACTTTTGATCGTGTGTGGCACAAACAGATCCGGAATGAATTTGAACAATTTGGATTATTTGTTAAGCCCACGAATAGAGTGAAAGTTATTTGAAAAATAAAAGGCAAGGAGTAATGATAAATGGGTATCGTCAAACCGGTCAAACCTTGGTACAGAGTTCCTAAGGGCTCATATTTAGAACATCCCCATATCATTGTTATCTGCTTAACCTACATGCCTTTAATAATACAATCCATCATCGGGATGTTCTACATAAATGCTGGCAAATTGTATGTGACCTCGCATTTTAGAAACAAATGATAAAAGTGATTAAATGTAGAAACGTGTTCTGTGTTCAAGACATCAAAGACAAAGCACCAGTTAATGGTGTATTTGAATCTTGTTATTCAATAATGATACATAAGAGAGTTCACAGCCGTGAAACTTGTAATGTCGGATGTTGTGGGTAAAAAAACTCATTGATAAACTTTCAACTTACCTAAAACGGATACCTTATTTTTCCAATAAGACCTTCATCCTTGCATATTGCAACACTACAAAAGAAGAAATATGTTGACTCGGACACCGGAGAACACCAAAACAAGAAACCAGAAAGTAAACCTGCGGTGTCGCTGTTCAAGGCCGTCTTGGCTACAAGTGGCTGGCAGCTATTCGGTGCTGCTACTTTACGGGGCATGGCTATAGTATTCACTTTTGTAAATCCGCAACTGCTCAGGTATTCTATCATGTTCACGTTTGTTTACATGTTGGATAAAATCTGTAAAAGTAACAGGCAATAGAGGCACAAATATTTAAGATTTTTAACCAAAATCTGCAAGTATGACAGCTGAAATGCGTGTAGTTGAAATGTCTCCATCGCAGATCTGATATATTTCGACCTATATGGTATAGCAAGCCTAAAACTATACCTGCAAAGAAACACAATTCAGTTTTCATAATGCACTTGAAACGTCAAACCAGGGTTCAAGTAAAAAAAGGGTTAAAATAGTATTGATCACTTTTCAAGATAAATCTGGTAGAAATTAAGTTCTACTCCAAACACAAATTGGAGAAATAATTGTCAACTCTCCAAAAATAGGATGGTGCAATATTTAACAGCCTTTTGTGGCAGGAAACCTGTGTAATTAACAAAAGAAAATCTTTTGAACATTTTCAGATTGATTTCCACTGACTATGCCACCACAAACATTTGGCACTCATATTTTTTGCAGAAGAAAAAATGGTTTTACACAGGATATTACCTTTTTTGCTCATGTGTTTTAACAATTTAACACGAGAAATTTATTTTTAAGTTGGGGTGATTAACGGGTTTTCAAGATTCTTGCGATGATGGGTATTATACATTTCTTATGTACATGAATGATATTACAGAAATATAGCACTATTAGCACACGTCACTCTCGTATCATCGACAATATGCATATCAGATTGCAACGATATTGCACTTTGAACACAAAAATTCTGTCATATCATTTACATCATTCAGTTCATATTGCAGCAATAAAGTAAATGTCTTGAGTTGGCGTGATAAGACCGGTAACGTATCTATAACCCATGGTCAAATATATGTATAGCAACACATGTGGAAATCCATCAGTGGTATACAAAACATTATTATTGTTATACATGTTATATATTCAAGTCTTTATTTCAGTAATTGTTACTTTCTCTTGAAGGCTTTTAATAGGATTTATCGAAGGGAACGACCCTTACGTTTGGAAAGGATACCTGATATCAGTATTATTGTTGTTGTCCAATGTTTTGAGTTGCATGTGCACTCATGGCTTCCTTTTCCTTGCTACAACTGCTGGTATGAGGCTGAGGACTATGATAACATGTGCAATATACAGGAAGGTATATTTCTTTCATATCCATCATTTTGTAACGAAAAGTTTATTTTTTTTCGATATAGCGCTTGTTGGTTGTGAGAAAGCCGAGCTGGACTGGCCGTCATCAATGAATTTTTACATTAATCTATGTTTGAAGTTACTGATTTATATAGAGACAGACATTCTTTTCTGACATCCCCTCCTGCTCATGCGTATGCTCAGCAAGTATTGCCTGCTTGGTGTTTTTTAAAATTTGTTTTATTACAGAACACAACACATTTAATAATTGTGCTGTACAGTGTAGTAGACATACGTACATTTGCAAACATCATAGAGTTTCAATGAAAATATTTAAAGTATTGTCATATAATCAATTAAGATAGGCACAGACAGTCTCCGTAGAGAAACCTTTTTCGACTTAACTTTTCGGTAATTAACAATTGACCACAATTATTTTTTTCTTTACCAGAAATATAAGTAATAGTTCTCGGATGTTGTCATTAACAAAATTCTTTCTTTTTGTTGTTTGTTTTTTTTTTTTTTCATTTTTCTTGTGAGGCAATTTACCTCTCTATACATTCTAGTTCTTTTGATTTATTGCCCAAAATTCTACAAAGCAGAGATACATTCTTTATATTAATACAAGTGCCTCCGGCTGTGCCCAGGTAACAAACGGGTAAACTGACGTCAAATGAGGTAATGTGTAAAAGGGGAAAGAACGTCCATTTAAAACATGTTTCAACAAATGTCCCAAGTTACATCAGGCCTAACAAAAATATATGTGTGGTTCCAGTACCTGACTGACCCTATTAAAAAGGCCAAACCCTATATTTAGTGTTAAATAGTTTTAACTTCAAGCCGCCCTTTCTTTATAAAAATTGATCGACCCTGGCTGAAAGATTTCGTCGAGAAAGTGGTCATCATGTGTCGTTATTTTGCACTGAAGTCAACTCAAACAGCATTTTATTTCAACTTGTCTGGAGGGTTAACTTGGGTCGGGGAAACAACATAGCTGCATAGCCACACTTGCTCGGTGAAACAACATGGCCTCGGTTGTTCGGTGATCGTTATCCTACTATTATGCTAGGTTCCGGGTGTCCGTTCTTTGAGTTACCAGGGCAAGCGGTCGTTGAAGTACTTTGAAAGCCTGACTTACTATCTTAACACTAACTGCTCGCTCAGTTGTGTCTGAAGCAGGTTTCATCGTTAGTTACAAATCCAAATGTGACACGATGCCTGGCGCCGGCATGTAGTAAGCGCAATTCTGAGCATTATGCAATGTGTTGCGGGGCAGCCGCGCAAAACATTTGATTTGGATATCAAAGCGAATCACGGTCACAGCACATATCATACCATTATTGATGCTCTGGAAATTTGCAAAATATATACTTTTGGTTGCAAATATTATAACCCCACCCGCATCGTCCCATTACTATCCTCGTTTATTACAAACCATTGGCTGTGCAATCCATAATTTTCAAAATGGCAGCCAAGTCTGCGGGTAAGTCCCGATTGGATATTTTGAAGAAGTGGTTTCCAAAATATATGAGTGATCAGTGTTAAGGGAAGGTTAATTTGTCGAATGAATGAAATGTACAATATAAAAAGGGATTTTTGCAGAGTGAAAATTATCTGAAAAAGTAAATACATAGTTGGTAGTTGTAGGCAGTGGTGGGCTCCAGAATAGGGATTTTGTATCAGACATCCCCAGGCTATGAATTTATTAACACTGCTAGTCGGACCCGCCAGGGCCCCCTGTTGAGTGAAAGGTGGAACTTTAGAAGGATAAAGCTGGCCTGATAGGGTATACAGGTCCGAAAGTACCGGCGGGTTTTTAAATAGGTGGTAGTGAAAGTATATATTTCTTTCTTAACATGAAAATCAATTTTTTGGGGGGTAAAATTGTCATTTTGTTTTGGATTTTGATATGGGAATCAAACAATGAACATTGCATTCTGATTTCACAAGAAATTTCTGGTAAATAATAATTACATTCAGTTTTACTTTGAATATTATCAAACATTATCTTACCATCTGAACAATTGAAATTACAATCCCATTTATGTTTCATATCATAACCAGAAAGAAACATTGTAACCAATTTTTTCCATGTTGCATTAGAATTTGATATTCTTTTTACCATGTGCATTTTAACGTTAATGTTAGTGCCCTAACATCACGTAAACCTAACCACCTCTGTTTTTGCTTCTTTGTTTGTTTTTATTATTTGTTTGTTTGTTTTTTGATGCAATCAAATAATTTCTCTTAATGGTATCAGGTTCTTGTCCGACATGCAGCTAAAAATAAACCTTTGCACCTTTTTTATCAAATCATCAGGGGGATCTGGGATGACTGATGCAATATAAATCGTTTGGGACATGATCAGTGCTTTAACAAAGGTTATACCAAGTTTATGTCATAAATGTCGGTATCACATTTTATTGCTCTGATCAAAGGTCATGTTAAAGTAATTTTGACCCTTCTACAGAGGAGGTAATTTTGTCCCAGGTATCATCTATCTTGTGAAAACCAATTGTTGATCCACTCCGTACTCATGGGTAACTATCAGTCTGTAACTTATTGATTTCTTTTGGCGATATAGGCTCTGCGACTCTCCAGTGCATCACGTAGGACCACCACAGTCGGCGAAATTGTCAATTTGATGTCTGTTGATGCTGTCAGAATTCAGGAATCCTGTACTTTCGTAAACCTGATCTGGACCGTACCTATACTGATTGCTTTCTCCATCTACTTCTTGTGGGGTACTATTGGTCCCTCTTCTCTGGCAGGCTTTGCTGTTCTTCTGCTCATCGTTCCATCCAATGCTATTTATTTGGCTAACAAAATTCGAAAGTTGCAGGTTGATATTTTTTCCTTGTAACCTCTTTACATTTATGTCGTAGTTTATCAATTATATACATACATATATATATGTATATATATTATATTATATTTATTATATTATATTGTATTGTATTGTATTATATTGTATTGTATTATATTGTATTACATTATATTATATTATATTATATTATATTATATTATAATTATATTATATTATATCATATCATATCATATCATATCATATCATATCATATTATATCATATTATATTATATTATATTATATCATATTACACGTTTAAGAGATAAATTTGTTGTAGGAATAAATCCAGTTGTGCAGATGATTGTCACATACTGGTCCCCGTACTGTTTCCAGGGCTCCTGGAGAAATTCAGAAGTTTAAGCAAATTGCATACACCATTATTGCCTAAATGCATTCTTCATACAAAGTCAATAAATAAACGTGCGTCTACATATTTATCCAAACTCTTATTATTATCAGAAAATCATTTTCATCCTTGTATAAATGAAGCAAGATTTAGAAAGCTAAAACAAATGATTTGACTAACAATTTGCGGCGATGCAGTAGAACTCACTTTCGGGATTTTATCGTTTTAACTACCATCGTTGTCGTCGTCGCAGCAACCTAGCTCTTATTCAATTTTTTTTTGGGGGGGGGGGGGGTGGTGGTGGACATCTGTGAGGCTTTGTATCTTAATTACAGTTAAAAATAACGAAAATGTTGATATTTTTATTTTCCTTTCTCCAAGATATAAAAAGATAAAAAGTATATTTTTTTCTCCATTAAGACTTGACTCCTGGCAAAACCTTTATTTGCTGTAGTCGGATTTAATTGTTTGTCAGGTCAGAATGCGCAGATAAACTGAACGCAGGGCTGCAACAACCATTCTGTCAATAAACTTGTGTTTTGTACATGGTACAGAAAACTGTCTACCGCTTAAAAAACCTTTTTTTGTGGCTCATCACTGATTGTTCCTCTTTTTTTCTTTGTCAGCAAAGCCAAATGCACTGCAAAGATAACAGAATCAAAATGATGAACGAAATATTAAGTGGGATCAAGGTAATGTTTCAGGAATGTCTGCATGTAAAAAATACAATTTCGAACATGTTTAAGTGTGTACTCGAGTCCTTTTGTTCTGATTTCAGTATGGACACTTTCTGTTCTCCTATATTTCTACTGTTAAGATTTACCTATGATAAAACTGAACAATGTTGAAGTAAAACACACACACACACACACACACACACACACACACACAGACACACACACACACACACACACACACAACAACAACAACAAAGCTCAAACAACTTAAATAACTACCAGGTTACAGTTGACCATTGCTCCAGCAATTCCAGACAAACCTACGTTTGCAATCTTCAGAAAATAAAAACCATCAAAATTATACCAGCCATATGATTCCAGTTTTGACAATGTTTACAGACAAAATTAACACATTTTTTGTTCACTTTTACATGCAGGTGCTCAAATTCTATGCATGGGAGCCATCATTTCAAGACAAAGTTCTGGGTATAAGAGAATTGGAGCTAAATGCTATAAAAAAGGCTGCTTACATCAACGCTTGCGGTGCTATCAGTTGGTTCCTTGCACCATACATGGTAAATATGTATGAGAGCGAAAAATCGTGTTTTCAATATATTTACTTTCAATCTAACTTCTAGCAAAACCTGTACAAGAGAGAGACTGGTGTGTTATCAGGCCATAGCACATCGGTATCACCCACACTTCAATAACATCTCTCTGTCTCTCTCTGTCTCTGTCTCTGTGTGTCTCTCTCTCTCTCTCTCTCTCTCTCTCTCTCTGTCTCTCTCTCTCTCTCTCTCTCTCTCTCTCTCTCTCTCTCTCTCTCTCACTCTCTCTCTCGTTCCTGGGTAAAGATGCAAGCAGTGCCCACATGGGTTTCCAGAACTTAACACTTGCACATGCTTGGCAAATCAGTTTCTGGTCGTTTCTCTTTATTCTATGCACTAAATTTCTAAATTTCGTGTAATCCAGCAGACAAGCTAAGGGTAAAATGTAAATTTAAGCATAATGACGTTGGTGATTGAAGCTGGCATCGTGGGCGTGGCAGCTTCAATCACCCGTAACACACACAAAAGCGACCCTCATTCCTTAAATAACACATGCACATTCATCCCCTATTAAAATTGTTTGTCCCGTCGCTGGGCGAGAAGGGTAACCATCCACCATAATGCAGCATACTGATGGATGCACCAGCGATAGCACGGGCATTTCTGGACCTAAAGGATGCCTATCAGTATTTCAAATATGACGATGATTTCAAGCTCACTGGGTATCTTAAGACTATGTCCAGCCTTTTTCAGAAAAACAAAACTAGTCTGTTCTTCTTGTATGAGAAACACATTTGGTCCACATTGACATAATGGGATATGGATCGCACATATAGGTACTTCCCTATCGAACTGTTTGGGCAAGAGCAGCTCACAATTAATATGAATGTCGTGCAAAAAGTGCAACAAAATTGCATTTGAGAAATGCCGGTCTGTCGAGGCTCACAGATCGAAAGGTATAAATGCAAGTGTATAGAACATAATACAGTTATTAAATTATGATTTAAATGTTAAGGTATACTTGTTGAGCAAATGATGGGATATATATTACCGCGATTTGTAGCAAAAATATAAATTCAGCCAATCCAACAAGTATTTAAAATAACTTTCTGTAGTTCCACAAAATCTTGAAAGTGTTGAAGAATTCATGTAGATATACGGTACAAAATAGTACAATGAAGTTTTGCTATCCAGGTTTATAATCCGACAAGACCTAGATGCAACGAAGTTGTGATATTCCTTGTTTCCGCTCTGCATGTCATTGTAATAACTGTACAATTTTTCTTTATGTAGTTTCAGTCCATTACGTCGTATATACCATGCATACCGCTGACACTTTTATACCCAAACAAAAACGGACCCCAATGACCCGGCCCTACTTTTGGCCTGTCCGAAACTACTTTTACAATTCCATACAAGTTTCTAAGAATATACGTGGTCAATGTTAACAACCAACCCAATCACAGACGAATAGATTTCTTACTCCTTTGGCCTCCTGTCCCCACTACATGTACTGGCATCGCCAGCTTTTCACATATGTCCAGCCCTTATGGAACTAGTACTGTTCAATAATCTGCAAAACGCTGAGTTTTGCTGTAAAAAATACCCTGTGTTTTATAGCAAGCCTGCAAGTTTCTCTGACAAAAGCCTGGAATTTGCTTAGTTATTATTTATGGTGTAATTATGGGCATACCACTGGCTTTTGCTGTATAACTGCAAGTTTTGTGTAAACCCTGCATTTTATGAACAAACTCAAGGCTTAGATACAAAACCCTGGGTTCCTTCGCCAAAAACTTGGTTTTGTGCAAGAAACGTACGGTTTTAGAGCAATACTCTTAGGTTTGGTCACCAACTTCTACTCCTGTGTTATGGAATAGTTGTACATTGCCATCCCAATATGCTTTGAAGACACACACACTGGTTTGCTATGCAGCAAATCATCTTTCCTAGTTATGCAATACATTCACGCTTTTACACATAATATGTGTATTATCTGATATAATATATGTGATAGCAAGGCGGCGTTTCTGTCGGTTTACTTTAAAGTAAAATGATTGAAAGGCCACTTTTTATGCCGATGGTGCACTCAAGCAGGTGAAAATATCATGGACTCTTACTGTAATTTGTGTACACTCGAGAATTTGGGTAAGTGCTGAAAAACTCGTCTGTGCAATCTGAATTGATGCATGTCTAACTCCCTGTCAAATGATAAAAATCGTATTTAACGAGAAACAAACCGTGAATCTTAGGTAACAGATGTTGCAATTGTATTTAGATTCAGAGTCTTGATGAATAGAGCAGATGTCCGTGAAATGTGTAAGACTTTACCTGGAATCTTGTCACTGTTGGGAACAACGTCTTACTAACGAATCGTTTTGCTTGTAGGTCTCACTGGCCACCTTTGCTGTATACGTGCTGTCATCCCCAGAAAACATCCTTGACGCAGACAAGGCGTTCGTGTCCTTGTCACTCATTAACGTACTCAACTGGCCATTGTCCCTTCTACCGATGGGCGTGTCTTATGCAGGGCAGGTAAATGGATAGCTTATACTAGTAACCCCTATACAATTTTGTCACAAAGCCTTATTGACCATTTAATGTGTCAAAAGTCATTGATGTTTTAGACTCGCGGCGTTCCTTTGTTGGCCAGCGTGACGTATTCCATGAGGAATCTAATTTCGTGCGCGATCATCCTAAAAGTATGATCAAAATGGCAAAAGATAAAAACACATTTTTCCTGTTACAACATTGACAAAAGAATACGTATATAATTATGCAACATTGTATTGAAAGTTGCATTTGCCCTGATTCCTCATTCAGTGATGTTAGTAAATATACACAAGTGAAAGCAATTTTTTCTCTTCTTTCTATCAAGGCTGCTGTTTCCGTTAACAGAATAAACAAGTTTCTACGACAAGAGGAGTTGGAAGGTGACGCCGTGCAACGTACATATATTGGTAAGCAGGCGTTTCCTTAACCCTTTTGTGAATGGTTGTAAACCTTTTAACGCATAGGTCGATTTTCGCACACGGGCTAAATGGTTGTTTACGAAACGTATAATAGTAAAATTTCACCGACAAGCTCTTCGATTTACTTGGTTCAAATATTCGATTGTGGAACAAAACAAGCAAACAAAAAGAGGGGCTCCTTGGGATAAAAAAAGTTCCGAAACCTTTCGGCTGGTTGTTACAATTAATGGTCAAGCAACGTTCAAATTTTTACAAATCCGATAAGTGTAGCATCAACACAAACATTTTTGTAAAAAGTCATTTTGATTTTCCCAGGAGATGCAGTCAGGGTAAATGACGGGGTATTCAGCTGGAGTAAATATGACAGACCAGTGCTCACCGGGTAAGTTTATCAAGATGTGCTTTCATCTCTTCTTTATCACTTAATGGCAGCTTTTCATTATCTCGATTGCATGTATAGCATTGCCAGATTTTGTGTATGTTTCAAATTTGATTTGAGCTTCTGACCCCGATCTCTTATGATACAGCATATAGTTATGTCTGGACGTGAACCCGCACATTTTGTTTTTCCCAATAATTCTTTCTTTTCTTTCTTTCTTTCTTTCTTTCTTTCTTTCTTTCTTTCTTTCTTTCTTTCTTTCTTTCTTTCTTTCCTCTTTACGACCAAATCTGTCTGGAGTTTTTCTCGGACACTATTATTCCGAAAACCATCAAACTTACCATGGTGACTGACCTACCGATGAAATTATGCACCTGGTTTGGAATAGTTATGATACTCAAAATTATGCAAATTAGGGGTAATTCAAATTCTAAAAGCTCCATATCTTCCAAGCTATTTCAGGTAGACCGGAAATTTCAGTGTGCATATATAAGTGTGTGACACCTGGCAATATAATGGACAGTAGATAAAAGTTATAGACTTTCAAATAATGCTTATTGAGGGCATCGAAATGCAAATTGGTAAATATTCGAAATTTATATCTGGAAAAGCTTCAAAACTATTATACATAGAGGTGCCATTCCAAATACAATTTGTAGGTTTGTGACATAGCTAGCCACACGCAATGAACCATTAACCGAAGCTTTTGAATTTTACTTATGCAAATTATGCAAATACACAAAACTAAGATCTTGAATAGCTTGAAAACAATTATAGATAGTAGTGTCATTCAAACTGCATTGTATAAGTTTGTGACATGGCCACATGCGATGAACCAAGAACCAAAGTTGTTGCATTTTAATTCATGTAAATTAGGCTAATATACAAAATTTAGGTTATGTTGAACAATTGCAAAGTGTAGCATTTCAAACTGTTCTCATTTTGAAGGCCCCCAGACAGATATGCTGTGCAGCAAATCTTCTTTTCGAGTTTTTTTTTTTTCTTTCCTTGGCACCCAAATTTTGCCACGCGGAATATGAGAAACTGCTGCACCTGCAATTAGCATATTTGGTACATAGATTCATCTACCAGTGAAGTTGTGCAGCTGGGTATTGAATTGTCATGTTGTTCACAATGATGCAAATTAGGGGCAATGAAACTTTTAAAAGCTTCATATCTTCCAAACTGTCACAGATAGAGATAACATTCGAAATTCAATTCATAGGTTTATGATGATGCCGTATCCATTGAGCTGTGAAGCAAAGTTTCATTTATGCAAAGTAGGCACATATGAAAAATTGAAATCATGAATATCTTCAAAACTATTATAGACAAAGATGCCCAACCAATTTTAATTTTTAGGTTCGTGATACAGCCCTATCCATTGAGCAGTAAAGCAAAGTTTTAGGATTTTAATCTATGCAAGTAAGGCACATATGCAAAATTGGATGATGAATATCTTCAAAACTATTATAGATAGAGATGCCAAACCAAAGTCAATTTATGGGTGCAGATGGAGAGACAGATGTTCTTACGTGCGTACCTGCATGACATGAGCCTAAAAGACTATATTCATAACATGCTTAAATTTTCCGTGTCACAGGATAGAGCTGAGCATCCCAGACGGTGCCCTTATCGCAGTGGTGGGGCAGGTGGGCAGTGGCAAATCTTCCCTTATCGCCTCCATGCTGGGAGAGATGCACGTTGTGGCAGGTCAAATTAATATAAAGGTTGGCAGAGTTGTTACCTTTTGCATTTCTATCGTGAACAAGGAATCATATTTTTGGTTGGCATCATAGACTTAAATTACAAAAATGAATATATGCTTCCACTGAAACACAAGAAGAGCGAATCAGTGGCTGAAACATTAAACCTCACTTTCAAAATGAGTTGTTGTTCTTTATTCGGAACACAATAAAGAAAAATTTGAGCGTTGTCAAAAGATGGAACAGAAGTATGAAAGACCAGCTGCTGAAATATTTTCCAAATTCTTTTTGAGTGTACATCAACGTGTTGAACGACTTGAACGACCAAAAAACATGATTCATCGGTTAATTTAAATGAATGGTAGAGATCGACAATCATGTCTGCGGGAATCTCCATCCTCGGTATGCAAGAAACAATCCTAAATGTTTGCTCGGAGACAGAGTAAGAATAATTAAACAAAAAAACAAAAACAAACAAACAAACAAACAAACAAACAAACAAACAAATAAACAAAAAACAAAAAAAAAACGAAAAAAAAAACACACACACCCCCAAAAAACAACCCCCCAAAAACATTGGTAAAATGATACACACATACATATATATATAATTATATATAGTAATGTCTTGTGTGGTTTATGGACAGAATTGTGACCCTCAGACTGTCTGGTGAGCACTTTTTCGGTTTATCGGCAGTTGAAAAATGCCCATAAACCATGTTTGCCTAAAATTCATAGGGGGTTTCAGAAACGTACAAATTGCCAAATCTGCCCAGATATTACGGGAAGCTATAAATGCCCAGAAACTGTGGTAAGCTATACTTGGCACCAGTATGTGCTGCCCACGGTCCGGTTTGAGGATTATCATTGACCCGCAGACAATGGGCATGACTCACAAACAGACTGTAGGACCTATTTCATTGTATAATTTTTTGTGGGCTATATATATTTGTCTTCAATTCAATGTGCTACCTAGGGGGTTTCAGAAACGCACAAATTAGCAAATCTGCCTAGATATTCTGGAAAGCTATAAATGCCTAGAAACTGTCGTAAGGAAAACTTTCAGGATTATCCCGCCCCGCAGACAATGGGCATGACACACAAACCGACTGTGGGACCTATAAATTTTTGTGGGCGGTGTATAATTGCCCATAAAACAATGTATGTATGTATGTATGTATGTATGTATGTATGTATGTATGTATGTTATATGTATGTGTGTATCTATATATACATACATACATACATACATACATACATACATACATACATACATACATACACATACACATACACGTATGCACGTAAGAACGTCTGTCTCTTTATCTGCACCCATAAATTGACTTTGGTTTGTCATCTCTATCTATAATGGGTTTGAAGATATTCATCATCCAATTTTGCATATGTGCCTTACTTACATAAATTAAAATCCTAAAACTTTGCTTTACTGCTCAATGGATAGGGCAGTATCACCCACAAACCGACTGCAGGACCTATAAATTTTTGTGGGCGGTGTATAATTGCCCATATAACACCAAAGACATGTATGTATGTATGTATGTATGTATATATATACATATATATTGTATATATATATATATATATATATATATATATATCTTTATATATATATATATATATATATATATATATATATATATATATATATATATATATATATATATATATATATATATATATATATATACGACACCCCGACTTATAAAATCAGCATCATGAATGGAGTAACGATGCAGGGTTTTATATGCCAGATTTCAGCAAATAAGATGCAAATGGTGATTTGGAAACGCAGTACAATGTTACTTGTTAAATGGTAAAGGCACCCAGATTCATTTAACCCCTAGGTTCATAATATAATTATGACACAGAGCTAAGCTGCCTGGATTTGGTAGAACAACATATGAGCCTATTTTATGGATGGCCAGTAGGCCTGGACATAAAAACCACTGATTTGGACCCATGGCCACGGGGTTCTACATATACGGTATAGAAGAATAAGTAGCAATGATTTGCTATTTTTTTCAGTATTATTTGACGGATTTTGAATAACCTTTTAAAGTATGCTTGTGGAACTTCTGTTACCAAGAAAAAGAATAACTTTCAAATTTCCTTCAAGCTTGATGTCATGGTTTTGGTGGCGTTCAGGACCGTATGCCATTACACTTCTGGACACAAAACCCCCAGAAATTTAAGCAAACATATTTAGTTTGGCCTAATTATACCAATTTAGACAAGAAAACAGTAATGGATATGTATGTACGTAGGCACGTACTACATAGTTATGCACGTGCGAAATGATGGAATTTTAGCAATTTTGTGCGGGATTGTGTTACGTATAACTTTCATTTTCTTCAGGGTTCAGTGGCATACGTTTCTCAACAGGCGTGGATTCAGAATGCAACCCTGAAGGACAATATTTTGTTTGGAAAACCACTTAATCAGCGGCATTATCAGAAAATCATTAGAGCCTGTGCCATGGAACCAGACTTGCGTATACTTCCTGGGCAGGATATGACAGAAATAGGTGAAAAGGTACAATAAATGCAGGCTTGTGTTCGAGACGAGAGGATGTGTCAGATCGGGAGATCAATAGCAATTTTACACGTTCTCAATCTTCAGACTCAATCCACTAAACGTCGGTCACTTGACCTGATTTATGCAAGCCAATTAGCCACAACTTGCCACTGTTCTCAAATCATTTTTCTATACTCAACATTAAGCGAAATATCCTCTTTAAACTAACTGTTGCATTAACGGATCATATTTAACCATTTTATCATGGTATTGTATGTTGGTGTCAAAGCACTGACGGTGACATGTTTTTTTCTGCGTTGAATTAATAAGACAGGTTTTTGCAGTGGTAGGAACTATTTTAAAGAACGTTGACTGTAATTGACTTTTCAGTACAATATTTCGTCATTTAATCCCATAATCGAACCAATCAGAGGCAGGGGTACAGATACAGGGGTGGATTCTGGCCATTTTTCTGTCGTGTGCAATTACGTTACCAGGACTCGCTTATCAGTTCACGGTGAACGGATGAAATACTGTTGCATATCAGACTGCAAAATTCATATTTTACCTTATGAAAATCTATCTGAGAACAAAACAAGTAGCCTGATCACCAATTTTCTTTTTAGATGAAAAATATGGGTTTACAATTCCCGATAACTATTTGGATTAGATTTAATTTTGGGTCCCAAATCGACAGGTAATTTGGTAAAAAAAAAAAGATGTGACGCCATATGCCTAAAGTCGCTATGTAATGTTGTGCACGCGCACCACAACAGACAGGTTCATCCTGCCTGCGGAGCTATCTATTGCTTACATTCCTAGGGTCTGATCAACTGCTAAAGTAGTCCAATGGCGAGACTCAATTGCGCAACCAAAGTAAATATCCATAAACCTTGAATGATGATAGAAACAAGTGATGTTAAGACATTGAAAGACAATTACTGGATTTTTGTGCATAATTTGAACGCAATGCTACATTCCATGTAAAACAACAATTTGTGTTTGTTCAAACACAAGTCAAAAACAGTAAAGTGTTTTGGAATAATCGCCGTGTCTTTATTGGTTATAGGCAAGGTCACCTTTTGCGTGTAAATTCTGATTTGCTTTCCAGCATACATTTAATAAAAAGTACCAATCTCTATGAACCTTAATATTAATAAAACAATGTCATTAACCAGCTTATTTATATATACCCACATATATATACATGGTCATAAATTGGCAGTGATCTGAGCCCCAGAAAAAAATCTGATCAAGTGACTTGTGATGAGAGTATTAGGTTTTTGAGTAAAACATATTTCAAAATTTGACAAAATCAAAAAATGTGTGAGTTCCCCTGAATCCTGCTATGGAATAGCAGCATCACTGATACACAGTGCGTGTCAAATGTTCGTGTCCTGGTAATGTGGTGGCGGAGTCGTGGAATTCAGCTAAAAAGTAACGACAGGGCTTCGCTCTATCTTATTATTAGCTAGTTTTCCGCTAGGTCTCGTGTTTTTCAACATAACAGATGGATAAAACAACGCTTATATGTTTTGGGTACAAAGTATCCACATGAAGATAAACTTTTGTAGAATATCCACCTTTATCAAAAAAAGCAAAACAAATGAGGGAAACCATGCTGTATTAATTGGTAGATGACCATTA